>CM045765.1:84100521-84500521 GCA_025200525.1 Camellia lanceoleosa
TTGGGCTCACTACAGTTCAGGACTCAATGTCACGGTCCTGTATCTAATCTCGCAGAATGCAATGCAAGACCGATGAATCATCAAAGAGTCCAAATCTGGCAAATCGTTTTTGAAAACAGATTTTTTGAAAGAAGTGCCAAACATGGACTGCTTTGCCAGATACAGAGTCGCCACCTAAATATTTTGTTTTGGGGGAATTTAGGAAACCCTGACTCGTTGCCTAAGGCCACGTGTCCATCATCACCAAAGTTGCCTCGGCTCGAGAACTTGGATACGATTGGGGAAGGTCACTTCGTGAGCACCCCCGCTCGCCCAATCAAAGATCGGTCTCCACTAACCATGATATCGAGTTTTGAAAACATTATGTGCTCTTATTCCAGCTATTAGCCTAGATTTACTACGTGATGCGCACAGCATACAAATATAGACCAAATCGCTTGAATTGGAACAAAACATCTCATGTTTGTTTTTGAAAGCGGTTTGCTACTCGCAAGTAGGCTAAAATGTGGATTTGCCACCCTCAGGTGGGCTTAGAAAACATGATTTTACCACTCTCAAGTGGGCTTAAAACTCACAATCGATGAATTGTTCTAATCCAAATAACCCAACCTTCACCCACAGGCATTCAGGCAGTTATATCACATAAGCACATAGCCTCATGACAAGCATACTATCATGGCAATCACTCACACGCATGCAAGTATGCTAAAGCATAAGCACTCACCGAGTACTCCAAGCCAAAACAAAAACTAGTTAGTAATCAATGCATGATCCTAGTTCATGTTAAGATGGCTAATGCAACACATGCAAGATGCAACTAAGATAGGCTCGGCTATTCTATACATAGCATATGAAATGCAATAGATAACATGTATTCAACTTGGAATTGAAATACAATGCAGCTAGTATGATGCGCCGAGCCCGGTGCATGCAAGGCAAATAAATGGATGCAAACATGCAAGCATAAGAATGCTAATTGAAACATGTCCTAAAACTAACCATCATAAGCTGGTAAATAAGAGGGAGAAAGACGTGGGGTTGGAAGACATACATCACACACACGCACACTTATTACAACATTGCCCTCGTTCGGAGGGTCCGAATAAATAATATAGTCCAAATAAATAATTAACTACTCTAGCTAATTAAATATTACAAAACCCTTAATTAATTAACAAATTAACTAGGAAAGTGAATAAACTACCATATAGATCTATGGACTGCCTCAGCTCTGCTCCGAATGATGAAAGATGCATACGTGCTCGGGTCGCTTTGTCAGGAAATTCCTTTTGATGCCCTGATTTGCCTTTGTTTTGCAATTGGTCCTGGAACACTGTACAAAACTTCCGAAGGCTGCTGACTAGTTTTTGCTGCTGGATTTCGGTTTGCTGCAACAGAGAGCAAGAAAGGGGCATGGCAAAGTATTTTCAACACATGTGTGCATGACCACTCTCCCCGTCATTGCACAAGCTTTAGGGAGTGTAGACCTCGATCCTTGTGCCACCAATCACGTATCTCGATGCATGATGGGTAAGGAGTTGAATTGCACAACTCAATGTGAAATGAATGCACATATAAACAGAACAAGGCCTAAACTCCATCATGGGTAATCTGGAGTGTCGGCGACCGGAAATTGAGACACGTTTCGTCACTTGGAGTACGAAACGTCCCTCGTTTCCTCTGTTTGGACTAACCCTACTCCAAACACAATGCAATGAGATGGCATACACAATGTGACTAACATGCAACCCTAGATGCAATGCAACCTAATCATGCTGGCATGCGAGGGATGATATGCAAAAATGCAACTAGTATACGCAATGCTATGGACTAAAATGGCATACACAATGCACACGAACTATATGGCATACGCAATGCAATATGGACTTAAACTAAAGTGAGTGGACCTCAGCCCCACTCAAATCAGTGGCCATACATGAAAATGAGACAGCCGAAATACATGCAAACATGCACGAATACAAAGGACCAATCCTAAGACACAACATGCAACTCTAACTAAGCATGGCAAAGGATGAAGTATGGCATGCAAACACACATTTTCTAGCTCTGAAACATAATGTACAATGGTCCCGAATCATGCAAATATGTCAGACAATACATGCAAGATGGCTCGAATACCGAAACTAATGAAGCGGGTTATACTAGAGGTACACAAAGCAATGTATAAATGGCAAAACCAGCCCCAAACAGACCTTAGGCAGGTCTGAAACAGTGGGAAAATGGCCCAAAATGATGACTCAACATGCAAAGAAACGAAGCTTATGTAATGGTCCGAAAACGAGGCATTTATGCATAACTCTCAAACACGTTTAAAGAGTGGAAATCATGGGAATATGGCATTTATATAAGCTCTGAAATATGATGTATAATGACCCCAAAGCATGAAAACACCTCAGTATATGCATGCAATAGACCTCAAATCTCAAAGCTAAGCATGGATATTGAACTACAAGCATGCAAAACAAGCATCATTCAACCATGAGACCCAAAGACAGAGCTAAGGCAGTCCAAAATATGCACAAAATCAGTCTAGGGCATGGCCAAAAAGTGCTAGAATTAAGGGCCAAAAGATCATGCAATACAAGCTAGTGAACCATGATTTGCACTACAACTATATGAAGCACATGAGAGCTCACCAAACCAGCCAAAAACAAAAGTATGCCATGCCAAATAATGCCCAAAAACCCATGGAAACATGGCCAATGCATGCGAGAATGATATATTCCTTTAAAAGGCCAATAAGAGGGTTATTCAACACATGCATGATGGAGATACAAAATGGAAAAACCACCTCTAGAAAGAGGTTATGATGGCCCTAAAACTCACTGAAAAGGGTCTGAAATGAGGCTAGGAAGCATGCAAATGAAGGCTCATTTGAAAGGCCATGAAGAGGATTACTCTACACATGCAAGATAGACACCTAACATGGAAAAAAAAAAAAATCTAGACAGAGTTCATGCAGGTCATAAAACTCACAAATAATGGCCTGAAACATACTCAAGAAGTGTGCAAATATGGGTTCCTTTGTAAGGCCAATAATGCTAGAAAACAAGACAAGAGGTGAGAGGGTCACCCCTCTCTGATTTTGATGCTCAAATACACATAATAACCACTAAAAATCCACTGGATTTCAGTGGTCAAAAGGGCCAACAAAGCTCAACACAAAGGCCCTAATGCATGGCTCAAAACAAAGAGAAATGAAGCATGTAAGGGGGTAGATGACCCCCAACAGAAAAGAGGTCTTAAACAAACATGTTTAGAAGCTCAAAACAAGACTTTTTTTAGTTTATGACAAAGCCTAAATATTCTTGTAAATAGAACTAAACTATGAAGCAAAATAAGGCTACAAAGAGGAAAATAGAGACTTACCATTGTAGAGAAGAAGGACAGCAGCTTCTGGACCAAAATAGGAACTCTTCAACCTCTGAAAACCAGCTCCAAGGTGCTTAGAGAGATGGTGGAGGTGTTAGGATAGGAGGTGTAATGCAATGGTGCAAGAACAATGGAGCTTTGGAGCTTGGATGTAGAGAGATAAAGAGGGGTGTATGTATATGCCTTAGCCAAAATTCTCAACCTTGGCTCTTGAGGGAGAGGCTCCCTCTTATAGAAGAGGAGGTCCATAGCTTCTCTAAGAAGGTTGGAGCAAAGAGGCCAAGCTTCTAAAGGAAGCTAAACCAAAAGGGTCAACCTTCTTGAGGAAGCTAGACCAAAGGGGTCAAGCTTCCTCAAGAAGCTCAACAAAAGGTCAAGCTTCTCTTAGAAGCTAAGCAAAAGGGACCAAGCTTCTTTAAGAAGCCAAAACAAGAGGGTCAATTCTCAGAGGATGGGGCAAATGCCTCCTAGCTGGCACAGCTGGATAGCACTCAAAGAGACAAAAAAGCAAAAGGCTGGCCGACCAGTTCAAGTGGTCGGCCGACCACTTGCCCAGGTCGGCCGACCAGGGGTCAAAAGGTTCAAGCTGAAAAGGTGGTCGGCTAGCCCATATTGGTGGTCTCCCAGGTGAATGCAACTCAATGGTGGTATGGGAGACCAGAAATTGTGGCTCAAAGTGAGAGAGGCCACTTACCTGTCAAGAAAAACCAGCTGACCGAAGAAAGGTGGTCTCCAAGAAAAAAAGGTGGTCTCCCACCCTACTACCACCTTCCTAACAATGAAACTAAAGTCCATGCCAAAAATAAACCCACACCGATGCAAAACAAGGGTTCGGGGATCAAAACGCACAGCCGGAGGCCCCTAAAACTGACTATTAAGCAGCGGAGGTGGCGTATGACCACAAAGGTGGTCTCCCAGGCCACAGTGTCCCTCTAGGGAGAGGGAACAAGGTGTGTGCCAAAAATCAAAGCAAACAGAGGTAGTTAAGCGGTCCCGAACCAAGGCGCACGGCCGACGGCTTCGAAAATCGGAAACTGGTCTCCAAACGGGAAAAGCGGCCTACGACCACAAAACGTAGCCTACGACCACTGAGAGATGGTCTACGAGACCTCTCCCTCCCTTTGGGAAGAGAAAACAGAGAAAACATGACCTGGTTCGCAAACCGAGGCAAAGCACAAAAGAGTCCCGAAGTCCGGAGGCAAGGCTCTCAGCCGAGACTCTATGACTCAGAACGAGCACAATATGCATCATCACCGAGTGCTCAATCGACGACGTCTGAGTCTTAAGGTCGGTAAAAAATGGGGTGTCTACACCAGGGCATGGCCAAAACAGGGCTGAGGCATGATTTCCTCATCACGTCGAGATTCCAGCAATGCTTGAGGCTCTTCAAGAGTCAGACACATTTCTTGTGCTCCGAAGCAAAATACAAGTGTAATTGGGTCCCAACATCGAGCCGCGGCATGGAGGAATGGAAAACAAAGTGGAGTGCGGCTCAACAAAAAGAAGTGCGTTTACGCTGAAACCTCATAAATTCACGTTTTCCATGCCGTCTAAAGTGGCTATCCACTCTTTGAGTTTCTCGACAAGGAAGATCTCCATTTGCAAAGAAAGTAGCAACTAAAATGAGGTTCTGGTGAAGAAATTGCGAAGAAGGACCGTTTGTAGGAGATAGGGCTGTGAGTGGAGGCCAGCTATTAGCCAACTGCTGGATCACCACAAGTGGCTAGTCGTTCACTTTTATTGGCCACCCGTACACTTTTTGTGGCCGGTCGTCCACTCTGTGGCCTGGCAGTTTGGCATTTTGGTTTTTTCCTGGTCTTTGTGTTTGGGGTTTTGTTTTGAGCCTTTTGTTTATAGAAAGTGTGTCTAGCTGTGTTTAAGTTGTTTTTATTTTGTTTCCCGTTTGTCGAGTTGTATGTTGTATTTTGGTCGTTGGTCGACTCATTATCCAATTAAGAATATCGTTCCAATACAATCATTCTCGGTTTCAAATTCAACTCTATTTTCATTCTATGCAAATGTGGTGCTCATGATACAAAAATAATAAGTCTTTTCAGAAAAATACAGGGTTTTCCCCCGATCATAGTTTTTTACAAAAGAGAGTACAAGTTTTCGAAACCAAAACCCTATCTAAAGCTATACAGGTGCTAAGCTATCAAAATAAAAGAAACTAAGCAAAATAGTACAAAAATCTACACCAGTCATATCAAGCTCGAGAGGCCCTCTTCGTCCTCTTCCTCGGTGGGGACTTAGTGGCACTGTCTCTGTCGGTGCCGCTATCAAAATCTAACTCTGAGCCAGAGCCAGTATCATCATCTCCACTTCCTGACTCAGAGCCAGCCTCGGCGTCGTTTCTACTCTCTAATCCCGAGCCAGCATCATCATCCCCACTCTCAAACTCAGAGCGTAGGCTCACTGCCTCCTCGGAGTCAATGATTTTAGTATCATCCCCACTCAAAACTGGCTCTAAGCTACTCCAACTCCGAGTACCTCTGTCTCTGCCTCTCCCTCGGCCTCAACCGTTGGAGGAGATACCGCTAGTGCTGCCGCTCGTGCTGGTGCCCTTGGTGCAGGGGGAACCTAAAAAACAAATGTCAGAATATCAGATACATGGCATATGTTGCAGAATGGAGTATGCAATATGAGTATGATACAAAAGACAGATGCGGCATGAGTGTAGTGTGTCAGTGTAGTGTGAAGCTGTATCAGAATGCATGTCAGATTACCGCATAAGTATCGTGTATTAGTGGAAATATGGCATGTCAGTATAGTATGGGAAGCAATGCAATGCATGAGGGGAAAGAAAGTATACCTGGATACCATGCAAAGCGAGTAGCATCTCCCTCCTCTGCACCATGTGAACTAGAGAGGCAACCAGCTGAAGAAGGCCCTCCGTATACTCTGTAGGCACCTACAAGTGAATTGCAATAATTAGTATCTGAAAAATTTTATGTGGGATGTAAGTTGTAAAGTATGGTCCATACCTGAGGTGCGCCCTGGACTCTAACATACCTATGCCCCACCTCTAATGGCTCAATTGGGAGCTGATACGTCGTCCCACTCGGCCGCCTGCAAGGGATCATGATGGGAATCGTCGACCAACCGACAGCCCGCACAGCCAGAGGGGCCGCTTCAATACCGGCCTCGGCCTCCTGAGCAGCATCTCCAGCCAAAGAAGCACCTACTGTGTCACCCTCGCGAACTCCAGTCAGGGGTGCCATAAGGTGAATCCTGATAAAGGCTGTGTAGTCGCCCTTCCCTCTCAAATAGTCGGCGTCCAGCCCCACCATATACTGAATAATGGCCTCAGCTGAGAGGCTATCAGTTGTCCTCATAAATGTTAAGGGCGGCATAGGAACAGCTGGGGTGGGCAAGCCCAGTGTCTAGCGTACAAACCTCTCTCCCAAGAACCAGGCCCGGCAGAACGGGCCATCCAGCAAAATCTGGTGTCGAGAGGTAGCTCAAGCTGCATATTGGTCTCTAACTCTGGTTGGCATTGTCGTCCATGGCTGCCACGTGATCTATAAATAGGGACGGTATAAGTTGTTAGTTGCTGTTATTTGTCAGAATATGGATCAGAATAGTAGAAATGGAAATAAATCAGAAATGACTATGAGTTTTGAATTACCTCACAACCAACCACAGTTTCGAAGTAGCGACGATAGAAGGCAAAGGTCATGTCCTCGCGGCTCCGGTAGCAGCACCTACCATCATACCACCGTGAGTAGGGCACGGCCAAAGCAAGCTCATCCATCGGCTGTGGAGCAAGGAGCGGGAAACAGGTGTAAACCCATAGCTGTAAGAAAGATCAACAGTGCTCATCAACAGTGTGTGAATAGATATTAAACAGAAAGTGCAAAACAGAAGGCACAGTGGATGAATATATATGAAATAGAAAGTGCAAAGCAGAAGGCACAGTGTGTGAGCAGATATGAAACATAAAGTGCAAGGTATAAAGCATAATGCATAAATAGTTATAAGGCAGAAAATGCAAAGCAAAAAGCATAAGAAGTAAATAGAATCGAAAGTGCAGTGCATACCTCCGAGGCTCTCCAGTATCCTCTGACCCTATCTCCATTCATCCGGGAACTAGAGCTCATGTAGCCGTAGAGTGTGGCAAGGCCAGCTCCACCCCAGTTATAAAATCGGACGCGGGATAGGGTCACAAGGGTGCTCAACAAGTACAAACCCACGGTGTTCCACCCATTCGTGAACAAGGTAGTACTGAGAAGATACATTAAGAAGCCCCGGGCGTACTACTCTACCCCCTCCTAAGTCTCAGGTTGACTCCTGCAGAAGCGCTCAAGAAACCAACTATATCACACCATAGCTGGCTTGTATAGGGGAGGGCTCCCTCTGAGCAGGTAGATCCAGGCCACCTCCCATTGGCCCATGTCCATGTCAAAAGGGATCGGATCACCATGTAGACATCCTATTTTTTACTACCCTTAAGACTTGGGCGCCACTGATCATTTACTTGCTGATGAAAATTGTGCAGTGCAAAGGTTCGATTTCTTTGGCAAAGAGGAGCTTCAAATCCCAACCTTATACCCCCTTTTTGGACCAAAACGATTTTGACCAAAAGATTTTAGACCTTACAACCCTCTCTTTCAAAATATTTTTGAAAAAGTTCCTACGATGTTCCAACGCTCGTATTTTGTTAAATGTTGCGCTTTTCGGTAAATCAAGCAAGGACAAAGTAGAAATGAATGGAAGAGAGGTGAACTCTTTGAAAAATCTTTCAAAACACCTTATTTAGGGGTTTAGGGCTGAAGAAAAGAGAAGAGGAGAGAAGAAACCAAGTTGGAGAAGAAGTTGGGCATGAATTCGAGTAGGATCGAAACTGAGCAATCTTCACTAAAAGAGGCATATCTTTTTTCACAGTTAGAATTTTTATGTCAGGCTGCCACCATTGGAAAGAAGACTTCCAGGGCTTCAATTTAGGCTCAAGAATGACCTAAAAATGAGTCCAGATGAAGGAGATAGTTCCATTTGAAGTTAGGCCCAAAAAAGCAGATTTTTCTGGCCAACCAGAGGTGGAGGTTGCTGACCATGGATAGGCTTTTTTGGCCATGTGCCAGCCATGAATGGCCATTGCCAGCCACCTGCCATCCAAGAGTGATCCTTGCCGGCCAAGAATGGACATGTGTCGGGGATTGATGCAAAAAGTCAGATTTCTGCAGATATTTGTGTTCCAGCTGTTCCAGCTGTCCATTTTGGGATATTTTCGACTTGAAGCCTCATTTGTCTATATATAGAGAGCCTTCTCTATTGCTTTCAAGGTTAGAACATTTTGAGGAAGAAAAATTTTGGGAGCCTCTCTCTCTACATTTCACTCTCTCTTGAACTTTTGTGCATAAGTGCATACAAGTGTAGATACACTTCTCCTTTGCCTATACATCATTGACCAAAGTTGGTTATCTTTGAGCAGAGGTTATAGAAGGTCTCATTGGAGCTCTTGAAAGTGATTTTTCTTGGTTTTGTTGCCTAAAATTGTGTTGTGCTTCAAGAGGTATAACTCTCTCCCTTTGTGCTTGTTTTGCACACTTGTTTTACCATCCTTTTTCCATTGTTTTGTACTATTTTGAGGCTGGTTTTAACCTCTAAAAATCTCTATTTTTATGGTCTAAAATGGTGGTTTGAGGGTTGATTTAAGTTAGGAGTGGTCCACCCTTCTTATAGCTTGCTTGCTAAGTTGTTGTGTCATCTTTCAAAGTTCTTTAAATCAAACTTTTTGGCCTTTCTAACCACTGAAAATCAGAGTTATTTTAGTCACAAAAACTCTATTTTGAGGTCCAAAATTAGAGGGGTTAGCCTCCCCTCCTTGTGTCTAGCTTGCATGTTTAGATAGCTTCATATGTTAGCATGTTTTTCTAGCTTATGTTAGCTTTATTTCAGCATGTTTTTGCCTCTAAAATAACCTATTTTAGCTTTGTTTTGGGCTGTCTTGGTCAAATGAGCCTTGTTTTGCATAATTGTAGTGCAAATAGCTTCACTAGCTTGGCATTCTAGCCCTTCAAACTTGATTTGCTTGAGGTGGTTGCATGTTGAAGTGTCTTTTTACATGTAATTTCAGTGTTTATAGCTCTGTCACATGCTCATTTGCTTTACTCTTTCATTTCTTTTTTAGAGTTGCTCTTGAGTCTTGTTTGCAAGCTAACATGTGAGCATGTGTAGATCGCCTCGAACTCCGCCCCGCGCGCGAGGGCGCGAATTGTAGTTCTAGCTACTATAGTTCGAACTCCTGTCACAGTTCTGAATCTAATCTCACAAAGTGCAATGTAAGACTGATAAATCACCAAAGAGTCCAAATCCGGCAATTAGTTTTGGAAAATCAATTTTGAATCAAAAAGCGCCAAACATGGACTGCTTTGCCAGATTTCAGAGTCGCCACCTAAATATTTTGTTTTGCAAAATTTAGGAAACCCTCCACGTGTCCGTCATCACCAAAGTTGCTTCGGCTCGGGAACTTGGGTACGAGAGGGGAAGGTCCTGAAATGAGCACCCCCGCTCACCCGATCAAAGATCGGCCTCTACTAACATGATATGTTATTTTTGAAAACACATGTGTTCTTATTTCGATTTATTAGCTAACTTACTATGTGATGCGCATAGCACACAAGTATAGACTAGATCGTCTGAATTGGAACAAAACAATTCAATGTTTGTTTTCAAAAATAGTTTGAAGTTGCTACCCTCAAGTAGGCTAAGACGCGGATTTGCCACTCTCAAGTGCGCTTAGAAAAACATGATTTTGCTACTCTCAAGTGGGCTTAAAACTCACATTTTGATGCATTGTTCCAATTCAAGCAATGAAGCCTTCATCCACAGGCATTCATACAGTTAAACACTTAAGCAGTTAGCCTCATGGCAAGCATGCTATCATGGCAATCACGCTATCATGGCAATCACTTACACACATGTAAGGATGCTAAAACGTAAAAGCTTACCTAGTACTCCGAGCCAAAGCAAAAGCTATGTTAGAAATCAATGCATGACCCTAGCTATGTCAAGAATGCCTAATGCAACACATGCAAAATGAAACTAAGATAGGCTCGGCTATTCTAAGATGTCATGTGAATGCAACTAAATAACATGTATTCAAATTGGTATTGAAATACAATGCAATTTGTATGATGCGCCGAGCTCGGTGCATGCAAGACAGATGAATGGATGCAAACATGCAAGCATAAGTATGCTAATTGAAACATGCCCTAAAACTAACCATCGAAAGCAGGTAAGTAAAAGGGAGAAAGAAATGGGGTTAGAAGACATGCATCACACACACACACGCTTATTACAACAATACGCCCTCTCACCGGAGGGTTCGAATGAAAGCTAAGCTAATCTAATCTAATCTAAGCTAAGCAACTAATCTACTTAAGCTAATTAGACTAGTTATTACACAACAAATTGAATAACTAGCTACAACTAATTATTACAGCACTTTAACTAATTAACAAATTAATTAAATTACATAAATATGCTAATTAACAAGTAAGCATTAAACTACGCTACTCAGCTCTGCTCTGGAAAGTTGAACAATGCATGCACTTGGTTTCTCGCTCGGAAATCCATCGCTATGCCCCGACTTGCCTCTGTTTGCATTTGATCTCTGGAAGGTGCATTGACCTCCAAATAGCTTCTACTCCATCATGGGAACCTCATGGTGCATTGCCGACCAGAAAATGGTGTTGTAGACCACCTAAACATCTTGCAGACCAGAAAAAGTGGTCGGCCAACTACTTTTTCTGGTCTGCCGACCAGAAATTTATGCCAAGCTCCAATTTGCTACAACAGAGAACAAGAAGGGGCACAACAGTGTATTTGCAAGGTATGTGTGCACAACCACCATCCCTATCATTTCTTAAGCTCAAGGGAGTGCGGTACTCAGCTCTCCGGCCACCAACCGAGCATCTCAATGCACGACGGCCGAGAAGCCAAGTTTTCACAAGTCAATGTCAATGAATGCACAAATAACACATAAGGGCCTCCACCTCTATCATGCATGATCAAGAGGGTCGGTGACTGAGAAATGAGGCACATTTCATTACTTCAAGTATGAAACGTCCCTCGTTTCTCGTGTTTGGATTAACGTTCAATCCAAACACAATGCAATACAACAACATTCCGAACAACATGCAAACAACATGAGCATGTCAAGTTAGAGTCCTTAAGCATGAAAGCTAGTGAAGGATACAACACAAGGGCCATGTAATGCAATGCTCAATGGATCAAACCAGCCCTAAACTGACTTCATGCATGCCAAAACAAAGGCCAAAATGCTCTGAAATGATGGCATGAAAGGCAAGATTGTGATGCTCATGCAATGGCTCATCAACTAAGCATAAGAGCACAACTCTCAAACATGTTCAAGAAGTGACATGCATGAGGATATGGCAATGCTATATGCTCTGAAATCAAGTGTTAAATGATGTCATGGCAAGAAAACATCTCAAACAAAGCATGCTAGAGGCATCAAAACACAAGGCTAGTTAAGCCCATTGCACTACAGCTATGCAATACATGAACCATATGGCCAAGACAACCCAAAATAGTCCTAGAGCATGTCAAATCAAGGCCAAGAACATGTTGTAGTAGAGCCAACCCATGCTAGGATAATGGGCTAAAACAACAAGCATGCAAGGCTAGTAAGTGAGATTTACTCTACAAGTACAAGATGCAAACCACAAATGGCCAAACCAGCCAAAAACAGAGTTGTATCATGGCAAAATAACACCAAAAATACGCTGAGATGGTAGCCCAAATGCTTAGACAAGATGGCATACATATTGGCTCATATTTAAGGCATAAAGCACAACCTTCCAAAAGCATTGAAAGAGTGAAAGATGTGAGGGCATGGCAGTGAAACATGCTCTGTAATCACATATCAAATGATGCTAAATCATGCAAATAGCCCAAGCAATGCATGCTAGTGACTTGGAAACTCAAAGCTAGTGAGCAAGATTGCATTATGGCTATACAAAGCAAGACATGCATGACCAAAAAAACTTAAAACATAGCTTAAGCATGGTAAAACATGAGTAAAAGCTTGCTGGAGTGGAGCCAAAAACATGCTAGAATGATGGTCCAAAGCATGATGCACACAAGGCTAAAAGGCAAGATTACACTACAAGTGTAAAAAGCATGCATGAGGTGATCAAACCAAGCCAAAGCAGTGTTATGCCATGCTGAAATAAGGCCTAAGACATGCTAAGATGGAGCCTCAAGGAGGTAGAAAAACATGCTAACTTGGTGAGCCATCAACACAAGCACACAAGATACAAAAGGAGGGGACCACCCCCACCTATTTTGGGTCTCAAAACACACTTTCCACCACTGAAATTCCTCTGGAATTCAGTGGTGAAAAGACTAAACAAAGGTGATCCAAAGGCCTAAAAGAGATGGCTCAAAACAAGGCCAAGTAAGGCACAAAAGGGGTAGACCACCCCCAACACCAAAGAAGCCTCAAACAAACACTTTTAATACTCAAAAATGAAGCTTTTTACAATAGAAAGTTAAGCCTAAAACATCATGCAAATAGGGACAAAGACTTAAACAAAACTAAGCTTTAAAAGGATTAGAGCCTTACCCTTGAAGACCAAGAACCAGGCAATAACTCCAACAACTTTTTTGAGCTAAACTAGCTAAAAACACTCAAATGCAACCTCCAAGAACCTCATCTCAAGAATGAAGGTGTTTCACTAGGTGTTTGTGTGCAAAAGTGTGAAGAAATGGCACTTTAAAGCACAAACCAATGCAAATATAGAGAGAGAGGGAGAAAACAAGAGAGATATAATATGTATAGCCCTAATGCAAAATTCTCAGCCTAAGACAAGAGGGAGGAGGCTCCCTTATATAGAATTCCAAGCTTCAAGCTTATTGAACAAGCTAGAAGATTGGTGAAATCCCTTCGTACATGTGTATGGAGGATGCTTTCTATGCCCAACAGCTGTCACACATGGCATGGAAAATATCTGCAGAAAGTGCAGGAAAGCTTCCGACGAGTTAAAGTGGTCGACCGACCACTCCCACTGGTCGACCGACCAGAAAAAGTGGTCTGCAAGGACAAAAGGTGGTCGACAAGGGGGAAAAGGTGGTCTGCACACAGAGAGGAAGGTGGTGGCATGGCTGCCGACCACTTTAGGTGGTCAACAGACCACCTACCCTAGTTGGCCGACCAGAAAACTGGCTGGCAGGGAAGAAAAGTGGCCTACAGGGGGAGAAACTAGTCTACACCCCTGTTCTACCCTCCAGACAAAGGATAACAAGGTTTGGTTCAAGAACAAACCAAAGAAGAAGCAAGACAAAAGTCTGTGAGGCGAGGCACTCAGCCGAAAGCCTCAAAAACTAGTCTACGGGCGCAAAAAGTGGTCTACGAGAGGGAAAGGTAGTCTACGACTACAAAAGGTGGTCTACAAACCTCAGTTTCTCTCTAGGCAAAGGCAACAAGGCATGGTCCAAAAACCAGACCAAGAGGAGAACGTTAAGAGGTTCCGAGACAAGGCACTCGGCCGAAGGCTTCGAAATCCGGAAACTAGCCTACAAGAGGGAAAAGTAGTCTACGACTACAAAAAGGTGGTCTACATACCTCTTCCTCCCTCCAAGCAAGGTCAACAAGGCATGGTCCACAAACTAAGCCAAAACACAAAGAGTTCAGAGGCTCGGAGGCAAGGCACTCAGCCAAAAACTCCGGAAACTTGAAACGAGCACAAACATGCGCGATCATCACGTGCACAAATGATGACGTCTAGGTCTTAAGGTTGGTCAAAAATGGGGTGTCTACAATTTTTCTAGCCTTTTGTGCCTTAATCTCAGCATGTTTTTCTACTTTTTTTACTAGCTTTAGCTTTGTTTTGAGCTGGTTTGGCCACTTGAGGCTTGCTTTATATGCTTGTAGTGCAATTGTGCTTAATAGTCTAGTTTGTGCTATGTGTTGGCCTTTCATTCTAGACTTTTTTAGCTTACTTCAAGCATGTTTTAGGACTCCTTTTAAGCTGTTTTAGGACTGTTTTGGACTATTTGTCCCTTTCGAGCTTTGTATTGCATGCCTATAGTGTAGTGCTCTTCACTAGTTAGGTGTTTTTGGCTTTTGAACATGTTGTGCATGAGTTGCTTGCATGTTGTAATATCTTTTTTCATGCCATTTTAGCACTAAAATATCTGCAACCTCCCTCATTTCTTCACTTTTCCATTTGCTTTGAGGGTTGGTTAGCCTTAAGGTTGTGTTTAAGCTTGAGATTGAGACTTGTGCTTAATGGTTTTAATCCTCTTTTGAGGGTTTCTACTAACCAATGGCATGATCTCTCTCATGTCTTAAGTCATCCTTTGGTTGACCCCTCTCGCATTAGAGGACACTCACCTTGGACAAATTGACTAAATAATGGTTTGGTAATTTAAAATGTGTAAATAAAAGTTAACAAGTAAAACTTGAGCAAGATAAGCATTTTGTGTTTGCATTGCATATGTTCAATTGGACATTATATTGAACACAAGGAAGATTGGAGCACTTCATACTCAAAGTGATGAAATGAGCCAATCTCCTTGGTCTCCATTGCCTTTGATCACACATGATAAGGTGATGGCCTTATGTCTTGTTTTTGCATATAATGAAATTGTACTCCTTGGTTCCTTGGCCATCATGCATTGAAAATGATTGATTGTTGGTTTTGGATCCAAGAGTGCCACTCCTTTGATGTTTTGAGATGATAAGGAGGGATATAGTACAAACATATCCTTGGAAAACCCTTCATTTTCCTCTGTTTGTGTTCTGTTGCAGTGTGGTGACTCAGAGCACCAGTGGTTGGCAGTGGCTCATTGGTGGCCGGCAATGCTTCATTCTTGGCCGGCAGGACACACTTTTGGCCGGCAGATGGCTAGTAGCAAGCATTCATGGCCAACAAGCCACTGGTGCAATCCTCAGCATTGATTTGGTAAGGTGGAGCAGAAAGTTCTTGGAGTAAGCTTAACCCTGCAAATAGAGCCTCTTAAGAGCAAACTGGAAGGCTTTTCAGGGCGAAAACCAAGTGCATGCCTCCTATATTTCCTAAAAGTCGAGCCGAGGTAGCGTAGTTCAGTGTTTTAAATGTTTAATTAGTGTACATTTGTATTGTAATTTAATTAACTAGTTGCTAATTAGTTAAGTGTTGTAATAATTAAGTAGCTTAGCTTAGCTATTTCTTTATTTTGGTTTGTAATAATCAGTCTAATTAGTTTAATTAGATTAGTTTAATTAGCTTAGCTTTGTGTAGCTTAGCTTATTTATTCAGACCCTCCTTCGCGAGGGCGAAATGTTGTAATAAGTGCGCATGCGTGTGTGCATGTCTTCCAACCCCACATCTTTCTCCCTTTTATTTAACCGCTTTCGATGGTTAATTTAGGGTCATTTTTCAATTAACATACCTTATGCTCGCAAGTTTGCATCCATTCATTTGTCTTGCATGCATCGGGCACGACGCATCATTCAAACTGCATCGTATTTCAATACTTCTTTGAATACGTGTATCAAATTGAATCATATGCCATGATTAGGTAGCCGAGCCTATTAATTTCATGTTACATGTGTTGCATTAGGCATTTTGGCATAGTTAGGATCATGCATATTTCTAACTAACTTTTGGTTTGGCTTGGAGTACACTGTAAGTTTTATGCTTTAGCATACTTGCATGAGTGTGAGTGTTGCCATATTTCGCATGCTTGCCATAAGGCTATTTGCTTACTTGATAAACTGCATTGATGCCTATGGATGAAGGCTTTGTTGTTTGAGTTAGAACAATTCAACGAGTGTGAGTTTTAAGCCCACTTTACGAAAGTGGCAATGTTTTAAGCCTATCATGTTTTATTCACCCAAAAAAATGTTTTAAGCCTATCATGTTTGATGGAAAATCCATGTTTTAGCCCACTTGAGGGTGGAAATTTCAAATCATTTTCGAAAACAAACATGAATTATTTTGTTCCAATTCCTGCGATTTAGTCTATACTTGCTTGTGTGCGTCACATAGTAAAGTTAGCTAATAATCGGAATAAGAACACATGTGCTTATAAAACAACATATCATGATTAGTAGAGGCCGATCCTTTGATTGGGCGAGCGGGAGTGCTCATTTCAGGACCTTCCCCTCTCGTATCCAAGTTCTCGAACCGAGGCAACTTTGGTGATGACGGACACGTGGCCTTTGGCACGAGTCAGGGTTTCCTAAATTTTCCAAAAATAAAATATTTAGATGGCGACTCTGTAATTTGGCAAAGCAGTCTAGTTTTGGCATTATTTGATTCAAAATTGATTTTCCAAAATGATTTACCGGATTGGACTCTTTGGTGTTTATCAATCTTGCATTGCACTTTGTGAGATTAGATTCAGAACTGTGACAGGAGTGCGAACTGTAAGACCAATTCGAGCTATCCGAAAGGGGATGCGAAGAAAGTCGAGCTACACACCCCCTACGCCTAAGCCTGTGATCATCAAAAAGTCATAGGGGGTTATCAACATCTCTCCAGCAGAAGAGAAGTGGAAAGAGTTGGTGATATCTCACCACCTCTCCACTAATGCTCTAAGTAGGGCCCAACTAGCCATATGGAGCGTGAGCCCAACGCAAAAGAGGCCGAAACCCACCTGGTCATTACCAGTCCCTGCCCGTTACCGTCCCGTAACCCCTACAGGAACGAGAGTCCTCCTATGGCAAAGAAGGAGATAGTTAGATAAAAGACAGTAAAGGCAATGCTAAAAGACAATTAGATGAAAAGCGGTGATGCATAAAAATAAAGTTTGTACCTCAATAGCACTATGGAAAAGGTGGGAGTCTGGCTCCCTCAACAAAATTTCCTCCGACACGTCATCAACGAAGTCATCAAAGTGCATCATGCCTCCAGGCGCCATCGTGTGTGTGTGAGGGTGGTACATGGTCGGATCAAAGGGCCCTGGGGCGAAGACCTCTGCCTCTACCTCGAGGTCAGTGACAATGTCCTCCACTGCCTCATCAGCCTCATTAGGTGCAAGCATGGGTACCTCGGGACGAGCACCATCGTGAAGAATGTCATCCACCATCTGGAAAGTGGGGTGAAAACCGGTAAAAAGTGGAGAAAATGAGGAAAAAGAGGAAAAACTTGGAAAAAGTCAACCCTAGGAGAGAGAAAATGAGGGAAAAAGTCAAAACCTCAGAAAGTTTGCAAAACCCAAGAAAAACTTGAGGGGAACAAGCCCAAAGTGTTGAAAACCTAGAAAAATCAATGAAAACAAAATCTAATTGGTTCAAAGAGAAAACGGTCAAAGAGGGTTTACGAATAAAGTTTGCGTAGGGTGTTGAAAAATGCGTGTAAAGCACAAATCTAGAGAGAAAAAGAACCTAGAGAAAGAGAGGGAGGATTTTTGGGCTTATGGGTGTGTGCCAAATGAGTTTTGGTTGTGTATTTAAAGAGACCCGTGCCAAAAAGACCGAAGTGCCCCCGAATTGCCATTAGTGGCCGACCGTACACCATTAGTGGCCGGCCAGCCCTTTTTGTGGCCCAGTGCTGGTTCTGTTCCCCTTTTTCCCTGACTCTATATGGGAGGTCCTATTTTAGTTCTAGAAAGAAAGGTTGAGGTATTTGAATTGGATTTGATTTCAAGGAGCTTGAAACTGTGTTCTGGTTGCGTCGTTCTAATGCCCACTGTACTCCGACGCGCGAACGTGCCCCAATTTCAAATATGAACAAGTTGTACCCTTCTGAGCATTTTGCAAAGCCTCCAAGGGGAAGTCGAAGGTTGTTGTCGAACGTCACTTTTGTTCATTTTGTCGATTTACATATCTAATATCTTCTTTTGCATAGAATGTGCACTCTCGCATACCTCTTATGTTGCATGTGCACATTGCATCGTTCGTGAACATGCTTTCAATTATCTTGCATAGAACATGCTTTCAGTTATCTTGCATACAACATGCTTTCAATGATCTTGCATACAACATCCTTTCAATCATCATGCATAGAACATGCTTTCAATTATCTTACATAGAACATGCTTTCAATCATCTTGCATAGAACATGCTTTCGATTTTTGCATAGAACATGCTTTCAATTAGCTTGCATAGAACATGCTTCCAATTTGTTTTCAATTAACATCATATGTTGGTTGTCTATTATCTTGCATAGAACATGTGCTGTCATTGTATTGATTTTCAATTTCCTCATTTCGTGCATCTATCGCACATCCTTATTTCGTGCATCTATCGTGCGTTCCCACTTCATGCATCTATCACACAACCTCATTTTGTGCATCTATCGCACATCCCCATTACATGCATCTATCACACTCGTTGACTTTGTGCATCTATCGCACACTTTTGTTACATTGTGCATCTATCGCATACATTTGTTTACATTGTGCATCTATCGCACTCGTTCACCTTGTGCATCTATCGCACTCGTTCACTTTGTGCATCTATCGTACACTTTCATCACTTTGTGCAACTATCACACACGTTTGTTTACAGTGTGCATCTATCGCACAATCTCATACTTTTCGTATCATCTCAGGGTGTACGTAAGCATGACCCTAAAAGGTTTTTCTTCTTTCCTCACGATTTCGGCATGGTTAGAGTGTGTTTTTATTTCTTTCCTCGTGAAACGTGGTTAAACTTCTTGTGATTACTGTTCTCTTGTTTTTTCTTATCTCATCGTCTTCCGTGATCATGGAGTTTCAAAAAATCAGCTTCGCGAAGCATGTGAGTCCAGCTTTCAAAGTATATTCTTTGTGCATATCATTTGCATCTTACCCCTGAACTATGCTGGTTTGATTCTTTACAAAGGGATACGTAGGCAGCTTTTGAGTTCAACCAATTTAATTTATGTCCTGATTGTCTGCCCAAGTCTTACGGCCTTGTCAAAATGGGTCGTCTCTAGGCTTTGACATTCACTCATATCATTTCATGATTTCGAGTTCTGTCAAAGAATGGCAACTGTAGACACCTCATTTTTGACCGCCTTTCAGACTTGAGCACCACTGATTGATCACCCAATGCTGAATTTACACATTTGTCCAAAATGCTCGATTTCCTCAACAAGAAACCTCGGTTTTGAGTCTCAGAAACCTGCAAACCTTATACCTTGTTTTTGGACCAAAATAGTAGTTTTTCAAGCCTGACCATCCAGGGACCTACAAACCCACTAGTGGCCTGCTAGCCAAAAATGGTGTGCGGCCGCCGCCTTTTAGTGGCCGGCCGGCCACTTGTGTAAAAACACAGATCTTTTTGCCAACTATGCTAGCTATCTCCACAAATGCATGCACTGCACTAGTTATGGTTGTATCAATAGTTTTAAGATAGTCTCATATATTTCTATATATAGATGACTCCCTTTCAAAAATTAGGTTAGAAAATTTGTAGAGCAAAGTTTGGAAAATATTTCTTTCTCTACATTTCTCTCTCTCTCTCTCTCTCTCTCTCTCTCTCTCTCTCTCTCTCTCTTCTCCTTACAACTTCTACACCTTTTGCCTAGGCACTCTAAACTAAACCTTGAGGGTTTTTTGCTGAGGTGTTTGAGCTTGCATTTTAGCTCTTGAAGGTGTGAAATTGGTGGTTTGTACTTCAAAGGATCACTCATCTTCAAGAGGTATACATCCTAGCTCTTTTGAACCATTTCTTTCGTATCTTTCCTTACAATTTTTGGGCTGTGTTTCACCTATATTTGTGGGCTGAAACTTGTGGTGTAAGGCCACTAAAGGTAGAGGGGTTGACCACCCTTCTTTGAACCTTGCTTCCTAGGCATTTCCCCTTGTGTTTCCCATCTTTTCATAAACTCTTTTTAAGCTTTTTACCACCAATTTTCAGAGGTTTTTCAGAGACCAAAATATGATTTTGAAGTTCCAAAAAATGGAGGGGTTAGCCTCCCTACCTTTGGTTTGTTTACTAGCTTAATTGCTCCATTATTTTAGCTTGCTTTGGTAGATATTTTTAGCTTAATTCTAGTGCTATTTTAACCTATTTTAGGACTATTTTAAGTTGTTCATGTCATTTATGCTTTGTATTGCCTGCTTGTAGTGTAATGGTCCTCATAGGTTTGGTGTTTTAGGCATTAGACACCAACGTATTTGAGTTAATAACATTTATTTCAAGATTTCCATACTTGTGTTCACCTCTAATCATCTCCGTACTTCTCTCATTTCTTGGCTTTTTCCTTTCTTTGAGAGTCGTTTCAAACAGATTATTTATTTAAGCTTGAGATAGAAATTGTTGTGCTTAATGGTTTAATCTCTTCGGAGGTTTATTACCAACGACATGACATCTCTCTCATATCCAAAACAACCATTTGTTTGACACTTCTTTCTATTAGTGGACTTAATCTTCATTATTGGACTAAAAGGGTTAAAGAATGGAAAGGTAATTAAAAGATGTATTAAAATTGGAATAAAATGGATCAAGATAATAAAATGGTTTGGGTTCGATCAGACGTTAATTGAACTCATTGAGTCTTGAGTCGTTTCATACTTGTTAGTGATGTCAAGAGTCAATGTCATCCACTTCCCTTGATAAATATCATGATATGGAGGAGGTTCGTAAGTCTTTCATTGTGCATTTATCGAGATTGTATCCATTGGTTCTTAGGCCATCATGCAATAAATTTCCATCGATTGATGGTTTGAGAATCAAGCCTATCCCTCCTTTGAGTTATTTGATGATAATGAGAGGCAAGGTGGACAGACATCTCCTGAAAATGCTCTGTTTGTGTTATGTTTATTATCTGTTGTAGCAAAGCAGTACCACAAACTAGTAGTCGGCCGGCACTTTTTCTGTACAGCCATCCACCACTTCTGACTAGCCGGCCACCTTTTTCAACCAGGCAGTACCATTTTTTCTACAAAACAGAGCAGAGGCTAAGGCAAAACAGTGCAATTTTTTGACTGCAAAACAGAACCCTTTTGGCGGCAAAACAGAGGCATTTTTGGATGGAAACCGCCTTCATGCATGAGCATTCCTTACTTCTCGGGGCGGATTAATTAGATTAATCAATTAATTAGCATAATTAATTCAAGCTAGTTAATTTTGTGTTGTAATTAATTAGTTAATTTCTTGATTTTATGCTGTAATTATTCAATTAGCTAGAATAGTTAGTTAAATTCAGCGTTGTAATAATTAGTTAAGTAGCTTAGCTGATTTATTTATTCAAACCTTCTTGTGCGAGGGCCAATTTATACTAATTAGCTAATATAGTTAATTTATTTCATTTGGTTTGTAATAGTTAGTTAATTCGTAGTAATTAGTTAAGGCATTTATTCGGACTCTCTTGTGTGAGGGCAAATATGTAATAATGTGTATCATTAGGCTCGGCCCATCATTCTAACTCACATTGTTATGTATTACCTTTTTGAAAACGTGCTCAAATCGCACGCTATTAAATTGATTTACATGTCTTGTTAGTAGCCGAGCCGATTTAAATTACATATTATATGTGTTGCATTAGGCATATTTTATTAGTTAGGATCATGCATTTTTTAAACTATTTTCTCTCTTTTGACTCGCCTCGGGAAATGGGGTAAGCTTCATTGCTTTAGCATATCGCATGCATGTGATTGTTGCCATGACAAGCATGATACCATAAGGCTAAACACTTAAGTGATAGACTGTTTGAATACCTGTAGATGAAGGCTAATTGCTTAAATTGGGATAATTTGATTAATGTATATATGAGGTCACTTTTTCAAGATGTACATATTCAAAACAATTTTTTAAACCAAACATGAAATTAAAGTGTTCCAAATTTTGCAAATTAGTCCATACTTGTGTGCATCACATAGTAATGCTAGCCTAAATAATCGAAAGAAGAGTATATAATGTAAATAAGAATCACATCATAATTAGTAGAAGCCAATCTTTGATCGGGCTAGTGAGGTGCTCAATTCATGACCTTCGTCTCTCATACATAAGTTCCCAAACCAAGACACTTTAGTGATAACGGACACGTGGCCTTTGGCACGAGTCATTGGCTTTCTAAATTTCTCAAAAATATTTAGGTATGTATTCTATAATCTAGCAAAGCAGTTCATTTTTGGCATTTTGATTCAAAATCGATTTTTCAAAAGAATTGTCGGATTTGGACTCTTTTGTGTTTATCTATTTCACATTGCACTTGTAAGATCAGATTCAAAACCATGTGAGTCCGAACTATAGAGCTATCATATCTGAAATGAGCGCGAAAAGCAAGCTACAATTGTGTGTGTGTGTGTGTGTGTGTGTGTGTTTTGAGAGTGAGAGAGAGAGAGAGAGAGGAAAACAGCTAAACAAAAAAGTGGAAAAAAATTAATAGCCTATTTTGTTTTTCATTGCCACTCAATTTTCCCTTCAAAATTGGTTACAAAATTATTTCCTCACCAAAAGACAAAATTATTGGCCACGAACTTAGTTTTCTCACTGAATGATATCAAAATATTAAAATTTATTGGTGACAAAAATATATTCATCGCTAATAATTTTATAATTGGTGACTATTTTTTTTTTCACCAAAAGTCTCAAAATTTTGGTGCCACTCAAAAAAAATTAGCAAGAAAATCTTCAGTGACAAAAAAACAAAAATAATAACGAGAAATTATTTCGTCACCTAATTTTTTTATTATGCATGTAGATTGGTGACAAAATTTTATTTTTCTCTAAAAATGGTTACATTTTGAGATTAAATATTATTTTCTTTACTAAAAGATACGCCTTTCGTGACAAAATTTATTTTCGTCATTGGTTTTCGTCTCCAAAGACTTTTTTTGTTATAGTAAAGCGAGAAGTTCAATCTTTCTTTGGGAAGGTGAATCTTCAATTCTTTCATTTTCCACACGTTCTATCGTATTTGTTTTTCTCGTTTAGTTTCATTTGTTGTAACCTTACACGTTCTATCTTACATTTGCTTTTCTTGTTTTAGTTTTGTTGTAATCTTGTACTTGCTATCTTATATTTGATTTTCTTGTTTTAGTTTTATGTTAGTTTTGTGGTAATCTTGCACTTTCTATTTTGTATTTTTTTTTTCTTGTTTTAGTTTCATATTAGTTTCATTGAAATATTGCACATTCTATTTTGTATATGTTTTTCTTATTTTAGTTTCATATTACTTTTGTTGTATCTAACCGGAAGTGGTTTGTTAAGTCACCTACATATTCCTTATTTGTTCATTTTCTCGATTTTGCGACAAGACAAATTTTGTTAGGCCTAGTTGGTCGGCTAGTCGGCCGTAGCTTCTTTTGGACAAAACAGAGTAACCTTTCGGTATTGGGCAAACTAGTTTCTAGTGGCTTCCAAGGCACATGAAACTTCTATTTTGTTTTTTTGTTTTTATTTTTTTTATTTGAGTGCTTTGTGAGTTTTTTTATTTTGTTGTAATATTCTCCTTCTTCCTCTCTAATTTGGTCTGTAATTATTCTTTCAAGTGTTGTAATAATTCTCCGCCCCGCTCCTGTCTATCCAATTCTTTTTCTTGCTTTCCTTATTTGTGCATAAGCATCATATTTGGTTTTTTTTTTTTTTCCCCATTATATCCATACTTTCTACCCATGTTTCATGCATCTTGATTTGGCTAAGTTTGAACTTATAGATTTAATCAATTCCTATGTGATTATATGTGCTACCTCATGTTCTTGAGATGATTCACATGTCATATTTTAGAAGCTGAATCTTTAGTTGGATCTCATGTGTAAATTGCATTAGAATTTTGTATATAAGATCATGCATATTTCGTTAACTTTGTTTTGTAGCTGTTCGCAGGACATCGGTAAATATGTAAGTTTTTATGCTTTAACATCCCATTTTTGTGTGTTTTTCTTACTATATTTTGCATCCTATCATGAGGCTACTTACTTAATATAACTGTATGAATATTGGTGGATGGAAGTTATGTTGCTTAATTTGGATTGATATTGATTTTTATCATGTTTTTAAACTCAATTTCTTTAGGTTGTACATCTTTAAAACTCTTTCAAAATACATGGAATTAATTTGTTCCAAAATGAATGGCATAGTCTACGCTTGTATGCTTCACATAGTAAATTTTAGCATTTATTAATAATCAGAACATGAACATATAAAGTCAATAAAACTAATATTATGGTTTAGTAGAGGCCGATCTTTGATCAGATGAGTGGGGATGCTCAATAATGACCTTTGCCCATCATACGTAAGGTTCCGAGCCAAACATCTTTAGTTACGACAAATAGTGGCCTTGGCACGAGTTACGGGTTTTCTAATTTTTTCAAATATTAGATGGCAACTCTGAGATCTAATGATGCAGTCAATTTCTAGCAATGGTTTTGCACTAAAATGGATTTTCTATAAAGTTGCCAAGTTTGGACTTTCATCTATGTTTTACATTGCACTCATGAGACTAGATCAAAGAGATCGAGGGTCTGAACTGTTTAAAGCGCATGGGTACTTCCCAGACATGTTACAACTACCTATATTCCTTCTTCCAACTGGTAGTGCTAATGGCCTCTGCTTTACTTCCTTATCTTTACCCTAGTCTGCAACTTTGACTTTCAATGCTCTGTTGTCACACTAGAGTCCCTGTACTTTTTAAACTACCATTCTTGTTACTACTTGACAATCATAACATACAAATTCAATTCTTGATCATGTCATCTTCCTTCTCTTGTTTGGAATAATCACACCCATCACTACCCCGAAATTAGAGAATAATGTATACGTCCCTTTTGGATCCGTAGATGATCATCCACAAATATCGTGTGAATAACATCCGCTCTTCCTTTGTTCCTGCTTCGTTGACCACCATGCTTACGTAATACCGACCTCCATCCTTCGTCGCACTGTCTTCTTCTATCCATCACTTTTTTACCTTTTTGGTGTTGTATTTAGTTAGTTTCTTGCTACCTGGTAGCACCTTTGCTTTCTTAGGATTTGGGCTTTGTTTTAGCAGGATCTTAAGGTCTCCATTGATGGGGCAGGTTGTACACAACAATGGTATAACTTTCTTAGATTTTCTTCTCTTCTCTTTCTTTGATCATGGAGGCACTTAGGTGACTAAAGTGAGTGGGATTTTATGTTCGAGTTTATGGAAAGATATTAACTTGCGTTGTGATCTAACTCTCATAATTTTTAAATGTTATAAATTCTATATATATAACATTTATATGAATATACATAAACAGTAAAATTCATTTGATAAGAAATATCATTTCTCAAAAAAAAAAAAAAAAATCATGACAAGTATTATTTTTCGTCTCTAATTTGTTCAATACACAATGAAATTAATTAACTACACATTTTTTGATGGATAAATTATGCAAATAGTTCATGTAGTTTACACAATATGTCAATTTGGCCCCTATTGTTTCCATTTGCTCAATTTTGTCCCTTAATTTAACAGAATGTGTCATTTTAGTCTAATAAATAACGGTTGTTAAGTTTAGTAGATAGAAAGTCTACATAATTTGTCAATTTAGTCCTTATAGTTTACACGATGTGTCAATTTGGTTCTTATTGTTTTAATTTGCTCGATTTTGACAGAAACCAATTTGACACATTGTGTAAATTACAGAAACCAAATTAACACATTGTGTAAACTACAGGGATCAAATTGACACATAATTTGACTTTTCGTTCACCAAACTTAACAATCGTTATTTATTGAGCTAAAATGACACAATCCGTTAAATTAAGGGGCAAAATCAAGCAAATTGAAACAATATGGACCAAACTGACACATCATGTAAACTATATGGACTATTTGTATAATTTATCTTTTTTTGATATATTACATAGTTTGGGCAACCAAGACCTATTTAGTACAGTGTCCTCCAGAAGTAAACTAAGAAACCTGAATTGGGAGTTTTTATCTACTCCATGAGATATTGCTCCAGTAGTACTAATCTACATATGTGCTTATATATGTACAAACAAAAAAAAAAAAAAAAAAAAAAGGTTAGGAGCCCAAGTGATCTTCCCTAAATAGCATTGAGTTCATGATTTAGGAGTGATTTGGGATGATCCAAATAAATGTATTTTTTAATTTTTTATAAAATATGAGTTGGACATGGATTAAGTTTGAAGTGATGTGACAGAGAAGTGATGTGATTTAAATAAGATGATATGATTTAAATAGAATAATAACTTTTTTACTTTTTTAAGTTATGACAAACAATGCCTTAATCCTAAAATTGAAATCAGTCGCGCGCGCCCACACAAATACACAAAGGCATATATACTTGGGCATGTACTTGAAGTCCTGCATTTTATATATGAATTGCTTATGTTTGTAGACAGTTCAATGGCCCTGTTTAGGAAGTGAGTTTATGGTTTATTTTGGGGGGTTAAATTCACATAAAAATAAAAATAAAAATAAAAAAGAAGAAGAACAAAGTAAGTTAAAATAGTCAATAATATAAAATGTTACATTAAATTCATAATTATTTCACATTTTCTCTCACAAACATTACATCCATCTACAAAAAACAATCCAACCATATTTTCAAATACAAAAATTTTAACTTATTAAAATAGTCAACTTCCCAAACAAGGCGATATGTTCAACAATAACAATTTGAAAGTACTTTGCATATTTTTAAAAGAAAATATTAGTTTAGCAATTATAGCCAAAGAGTACCTCAACTGATTACATATATATATATATATATGATCCACATTCGAAAGACACAATTTCTTGCACTCCATTACAAACACCAATTCAAGAGCATTTGTCATACAAATGATAAAATTAGCATTTGAAAGGGGCTCTATATATAAGCTTAACAACAGCAGAAGTAGCATACATGATATCAAGTAATAAATAAGGTGTACTAAACCACCCACCCACACACACACACTAGTCATGGCTCTTGTTTAAGAAACATGGAGGGAACCATGTCTTGTAAAAGGCCATAGTCAGGAAGCTGAAACTGAAGCTGTTGATGATAATGAGGTGGAGTTAGATGATGATGAGTACTAGCACTAGTTTGTGGGTAGAAAGAGTTCATTCCACCACCATAGTTGTACACTGAAGGCATTTGAACTATAAATTCTTGAGGAAACCCTGTCCCCGACATCGGCGTTGTCATCACAGAAGGTGGCAACACCATCCCCCCCACATTTCCCCTCAGAGTTGCCGGTATCGGATGGTTATGTTGGCCCTCGTATGTTGTTATCACAACTGATGGATCTTCAAACGACCTCTCAACGCGCTTCTTCACCGTGCACTTCTGTGTGGTGCAACGGTAGTAGCTTCTGCAAATGGAAATGCAAATTGTCTTCAAAACAAAGTAGTGAAATAAAATCAGTGATAACTAGCATATCTGCATAAACTTCTATTCAATTTTTAATAAGTAGGAACACAACAAATCATTAGATTGTTCTCGGCGCAAATTTTATCTATCTAACGATCTTCTTCTTCTTCTTTTTTCCTTTTTTTTTTTTTGTTGAAGGAGATTCATTTTCGTGACTGAAATCTGTGCTAGAGTATTGGATACATAAGTGTATAGCAACGCAATAGGAACACAACAAATCATTAGATTGTACTCGGTGCAAATTCTAGCTATCTGTTTTTTTCTTTTTTTTTTCTTTTTAACGAGATTCATTTTTGTGACTGAAATCTGTGCTAGAGTGTTGGATAGATAAGGTATAACAACGCAATATAAGGCACCGCGTTTTTCTTGAACACGGAAACTTGTATGAACACAACAAAAATCAGTACTAACTTTTCAACTCTATTTGTATATCATTTTTTGACAACACAATCATATAATTAACAAATTTATGATTTGTTTTAGGAAATACAGGGAACAAACCTTGGGAAAGGGCTATTCTTGACAGCCTTCTGTCCATATTTTCTCCATCTATATCCATCTTCCAGATGATCAACTTCACTCTTGGTCATGAAAGCAAACCGGGGTTCTTTCTCCTTTTTCTCTCCTTTCTTTTCGATTTGCTCCTGTCGATTTATACTCATACAAATCAATACTTTCTATATAAACAAAGTCAAAAACTCTAACAATGAAAAACCAAATTTCAACATACACTTTCTTAGAGCTTTCTCCTCCGTCGTCGTCTGACTCCTTCTGTTGTAGGAGGTCTTTCTTATGTTTATTTGAGTCTTCATCGCCGCCAGCCTCGGTGGACGAGAAAGAGACCGAAGAGTTTGGGGTAACCGGAGTTTCACTTCCACCGCCGCCACTGCCCACTAAGTCTCCTCCTCCTCCTCCTCCGGCATCCACCATCATCTCAACCTTTTGCTCCGGGGATGGCGGTGACAAGCCAAATGCTCTTGCAAGTGTGTTGTAGTCTGTAGATCCATGTAAACACTCAGTGAAGCTCAAGTATGAAGAGTTGTGAAAGCCTTGTAGGTCATGAGATGATGATGATGAATTGGGTATAGAAGAGTTGTTGATAGAGAATGAGAAAGCAGTTGCAGTGGTGGTGGTGGTGGTGGTGGTGGTGGTGCTTCCATATCTATCATCATGAAATGGGTCATGGTAGAAAAAGTCTCTGTGTTCATCAGACATGTGAAAGAAGAAGAAGAAGAAGAAGAAGAAGAAGAAGAGGGGTTTGACGGGGGGCTTTGATTAATGTCCCTTTGTTTTAAGCTTTGACAGGAAGATTTGTCTAAGGTCTCTATTATTTGTCTTGTTTCATGTAGAGAGAAAAGAGAGGGGGAGGGGAGGGAGGGAGGGAGAGAGAGAGAGAAAGAGGCATTATATAGGTGTAGATGACAACTGCTAACCCATTTCATAAAGAAGGTTTGACATTGCTGATTGCATTGTTTTTTTAGAATCAAATACTCCCGTATATCATTTTCCTTTTAATATATTAATACATTTTTATGAGTTAATGACGAATAATCTATATATTATATAAAAAAAATAGAGTTTTTAATTCACAAATTTTGTGGGAGTTCAAATATGTCAATCTTAATTTCTTAATTTTTTGATTTAAAAAAAAATCAAAGATTTATTGACTTCTCCTAACCCACAAGTCTTTTGATTTCTCTTATACCCTCTTGCATCCGTTTTTAAATTCTTTCATACATTGTGGTTAATGATGGGATTGTTAAATTATTTTTATAAAAAATAATTTATATATTAAAAAAATATTTAAAACAAATATAAATTCTTATTAAAAAATAACATGTTGCAATCGCGGAAAAAAAATTACATAGTGCATTTCATTAAAATCTTTAAAAAAATTATATTAAAAAAAATATCTAAAACAAACATAAATTCTTATTAAAAAATAACAAGTTGCAATTGCACAAAAGAAATAAAAAAAATAAAAATAAAAATTACACTGTAAAAAATAATTTGTATATTAAAAAATATTTAAAACAAATATAATTTCTTATTAAAAAATAACATGTTGCAATTGTAAAAAAAATATAAAATAAAAATAAATAAAAATAAAAAAGAGAAAAAATATTACACTGTACATTTCATTAATAATGCTCAAACAATGTGTCAAATATTTGTGTAAAGGTTTGACACGTGTCCACTCTCAAATAACTCAGTTTTAATAGCTAATAAATACTAGAAACACGACCATTGAAGCCTTATAACTATTAATTAATAGAATTCAGCAATTGAAAGGCTGCAAATCACATCTCTTTCTCATCAGCAATGCTAGGTATCATGAAAAATCTTTCATGGAAATAATCATGAAAACTTTGTGACACTTGGATTTACTTAAGATAAAGCACCACACACTAATCAAGGTAATCCAAGGATCATAAATTTTTCATAATCATTTTCATGAAAAAATTTTCATGATCCCTAACTTTTGCCATCATTATAATATTGATAGAAGATTTGAAGTGTGGAAGAGTGAAGGACATTAAAATTATATATTGAGTTATGTAATTGTTGTAATTAAAAAAAAAAAGTTTGTCCTCATCTTTTATGGCGATTTATCTAGTTATACTTCCAATTAAAACGTTAGGTGTGCTTCTATATCATTATTGAACATCGCTTTCATTTTCAGATACTTTGGCTCATAATTGTTTGTTTTTTGTGCCATGAAATTTATTATATCTATGCTTGCTAAAACTATTAGATGGACCTAATGAAATAAGTACAAATTATTTCAATGTCATTCTCATGATTAGAAGTACAAAAAGACATACACAAAAAGTATATAAATAGAAAAAATTTTACAAAATTTATTTGTGAGTCTCACTTCTTGAAAATCTTATAATTTATTTATTTTTTGTATTATATTTTATTTTTAGTTTATGTACTTTTTTTATATAGTTTTCTTTAAAAGTTTATTTTAAAAAATAAATAAATAAATAAATAAATCATTTTCTATTTCAAACAATTTCATTTTTATTTTTTCTTTTTTCTTAAAGTAATTTTAGTTTTGAGCAATTACTTATACTTTTTTTTTCTATATATTGTAATTTTGTGCATTTTAAATACATGATATTTTTACTTGCATTATGAAAAACGTATCATGCAAAAATCAAGAAGAAGAAAAATAAATAAAACAATACGATGAATATGGAGCAAAGATCAAATATTAAAACTCCCAAAACAAGCAAGTAAACAAACAAATAAGTAAAATAAAATGTTTAAAATAGACATTTACAAATTTACAACAAAATTTTATATCTTTCATTTTTGTTAAGAAAATTGTATTTGGTACTAGATAAATAAAATGCTTTTAAAATAGTTTTTTTTTTAAATTTGAAATTAAAATTATAGTAAATTTATGTAAACATAATTGCTAACCACATTTTTTTACTTAATTTATAATATTTATATTGACTACAATTTTTAAGTTTATTTTTTTAAGTATTTATATAGAAATAAAAAAAATATCGTTAGGAATAATTTTTTTCTTAATTTAGTTATAAATTTTTCCTGTATATTATTTTTAAATTTTTAATAAAAACAAACATAAAATAATTGATTCAAAATATGCTGTATTTGTTATATTCATTTTTCTGTGTGCAAACAAAATAAAATAAAATAAAAAATTTAAAAATTACAATTCACATATATACAAATAATCATAAATACAATCCACGCATAGCACGAGTGGAACACTATGTTTAAAGGGATGGTGTTTGTGATATATTCACTAGATAAATTCTATAAGAGAAAATGATATATGCTACTTATTTTTTTATTTTATTTTTTTGTCACTATTTTATATTTGTACCTGGCGCCTTTTTAGTTTAGATCATGGATTGGAGGGTGTTATTTAGGCTCATGGGGCTCAACGTGTGTTCTATTATGATAATTTAAATTGTTTATTTGTCAAACATTTTGTGTATATCATTCATAAAAAATTAAGGATTCATTTGGTTTAATTTTATAATCATGATTTGAGTGTGGAGTTGTGAGTTGAGTTTTGAAAAGAGAAAATTTGTTTGGTTATGAGTTTTGAAAAAAGTTTAGATTGTGTTTTGAAATTTTTTGGATTTATTTTTTAAAAATATTTTAAAATGTTTAAGAAAATTTAATTTTTTATTTTAAATATATAATTGCTATTTAAATTTTTTGAATTTTTAATTTTAAATTTTTATTTTATTTTGTAAATATTTTATTTTTTTAATATTTTAAACTGAAAACACAATTCCACATTTAATTCGTAACCAAACATACAACTTAAGCTCAATTAAAAAACTATTTTTAAAACTCATAACTAAATACATAACTCAAAACTCATAATCAAACTCTTATTAAAATTTTATTAAATTTTTTTTATTTTTTTATTTTTTTCCTTTAAAATTATTTTTATTTTATATTTTTTTGAAAAAATAAATTTTTTCAAAAAATATTTTTTTTATTTTTATTTTTGAAGAAATACATTTTTTATTTTTCTCAAAAAATAATTTTTGTTATTTTGTTTTATTATTGACCAAATAATTTGTTATGATTTAGATATATATGATGATCCAATTTTTTTTAATTTTAAAAAATAAAATATTTTTTTAAAAAAAAGTATTTTTAAAATATTTAAAAATATATTTATAAAATAAAATAAAATTTTTAAAATAAAAATTATATATTTAAAATAAAAAAATAGATTTTTTAATATTTTAAATATTTACAAAATATATTTAAAAAATTTTCTAAAAATAAAATACAACACACAAATGTATAAAATACAGTGCACATAAAAATAAATAAATAAATATTTAAAATATAAAATGTTTACCTATAACAATAAAATGAAGAAAATTTTTAAATATTCCAAAAAATTTTAAAATACAACTCAAAATTATTTGCAAAACTTAATTCAAAACTCATAATTCAAAATACAACTCCACACTCAAATTATTATTCTAAAATTATTTTAGAAAATAAAATAATAAAATATTTTTTTGATTTTTTTTTTTTAAATAGAGTTTTGAAAATAGTTTGGTTTTGAGTTTTGAAAAGAGTTTTGAATTGAATTTTCAGTTGTCTATTTGGTTATGAGTTTAAAAATAATTTGTGAATTGAATTTTGAGTAGTTTTGAGTTGTATGTTTGGTTATGAGTTTTGAAAATTTTTTATTAGATTTGTGATTCCAAAAGAGAACCAAACATGGTTGATACAATAAATATTGCATATTCAATTTATCGCAGTATCTCTAAAATAATAAACAACAATTGTGTTTTTTTTTTTTAAAAAAAAACCATCTTTTTTTTTTAATGACAAATGTGATAAATTCAGTAGATAAATATCAAACCAATCTAATTTTTTATGTAAATGATATAAATGAAAGGCTCAACAAAATAAACTCTTTGGATTATCAAAACAAGACCCTGATAGGCCTTACGGATCCAAACAATACTCTCCAATTCATATCATGGGCTAGAGGGGATCTCGGTCTTTTAGGCCATGTTTGATTTGTGTTTTAGACAAAATTTTTAGAAATTTTTTTGAAAAAGTAAAAACTAATTTGATAATCAAAAATACAATTTTTATAATTTTAAATATACATAATTGATTTTCATATTTAAAGATAATTATTAAACCATTAAAGAAAATAAGTATCTTGTTAAGTAATTGGTGATATAAAACGATCAAAAAGACAAATATATATATATACATAGTAGTCCGCATTTAGGAGTGTAAAAATGGCCTGTGGGCGACCCGAAACTCGCCCGCGTCTCAAGATGGGCCCTACTGTTTGGGCCCCAGCCCACTTAAGCCCTTGGGCCAAGGCCTAGGCCATCATTTTGAAGCCGGCCCTTGGCCCATAGCCTAGCCCATCGGCCTGCTTAAGGTCCACTCAAGACCCAGCTCGAAGCCCAAGTTGCCCAAGACCCAGTGTCGTTTTTAGTGGAAAATAATAAAATTTTAGTAGAAAAAATTTAAAAAAACAAAAAAAAAAAAATTAGTTAGGCTTGGCCCAAGCCTTAGCCTAAGCCCAGGCCCACCGGACCAGCCCGAGGCCACGACCCACTGGCTCGCCTAAGGCCTGAATACCGATGGACCTCGGCCTGGGCCTAACTTTTTGGCTTGTAGTCTGGCCCAACCAAAGTCAAATTTTAGCAAGAGTCCGCAAGGCTCGACATGGGCCGAGCCCGGGTGGGCTAGGCCAGATTTACACCCTTATCCTCATTTTATAATGGGTTACTTGTTATGATTTTTCTGTAGCTCATTTATCTTTATTTTTTTTTTTTGTTTTTTTTTTTTTTAGCAGCAAAAAAAGAAGAAGAAAGAACTTGAAGTTTCATGATTTCAAATTTGCCACTATCATTTGAAAAATGATTAAATTATATATTTTGATGGTAGACATGTATCAAAACAATAATTATTTCTATTTTACATTCATATGAGGTTGGGGTTCAACTTTCTTTCGGTGATAATTTAATAATTAATAATGAATTTTTATCTATAAAAAAATGTTCTATTCTAAATAAATATGTATTATATATATATATGTATGTGGGGACATATTTTGCAAATCACAACACGTTGCTAAGGTGACGTCAAAATGTCAGCCAAAGTGTCACGTGGCCTGATCCTGATGCCGAGGTGATCTCAGCTAGACCGAAGTTATTTGCGAAGATACCAGAATCTGAGACAAGTAGATAAGGGACAAGAGTCCTAGAATAGGGGAAGGTTAGTTAGGATAAGGATAAGGCTCATGAAGAGTTTATCACTATCTAGCTGAGAGTCCAAGATGGGCATTGAGCTTGAGTCCACTGAAGTGAGGCTTCTGCGGGGATCAAGTCAATGCTGGCTATAAAAGTAGAGCACCCCCATGGGTCTCAAGTATGCAAATATACTGTGATCAGTAAGTTCTTTCTTGTGAGTTTAAGCATAATTTGTTATCTTCGAGAGATACTGATTACTGACTTGATCGTCGGAGTGCCCCTGGGTAGACAAACTACTGTCGAATTCTCATCTTCTTCTATTCTGTCGGTGCTCTCCAGCAGAGTTCCCCGTTTGGGTATATGGTCAAAAATTAATACCCACAATTTGGCGTCGTCTATAGGAACTTAGGGAGAATAGATGGCCAACAACGGGCATGGAGAAAAGATCGAGAACGATGTCCTAAGTGGGAGTGGTAAACATGCCGATCTTAACATCGAGGAGGAAAACCATAATGAAAAAGTATGGGATCAAAATCCTGGGGATAAGGACGTCGGCAAAGAGGGAGATGCCCCAAAGAAATCAGGTCCAGATGAGTATTACGACGAAAGCGACCTCCAGGTATGGAAGGATAGATGTCTGATGAGGGATGGCGAGATGAAGGGAATGGCCAACAGGTTGGCAGATCTACAATCGGTTGTCAACTTCATAATGCAGAGCATCATCGTGCAACCACTGTTTCCATTGCAGGACATGCCGATGCTAGGGGCCAAGATTGATGCCCAGAAACGGGGGCAGAAAACAATCCCAGGAGTCCTACAGCATGGCAAGGAAAAAGAGCCCTCACATCGACCTTCACGGGATGTCGGATGAAGAGAGTCAATCAAAGGTGACTCGCAGAAGATGCCTTGTACCAAGGGAACATATGTCAAAGAACCTCGGCATATCCAGGGGAAGGGCCTGTGTTTTGATATGGTGAATGAAGAGAAGTCTAAGAGGACACATAATGACACTAGGAGCAACGCACCAAAAAGACAGAAATCTGTTGACAGCCAAGCTCCTGGTCGGACTAAGAAGTGTTTGAGGGACTATCTTTAGAGGAAGTGACAGAATACCGAGGTCACATCCCCCATCAAGTCGAGAACGCCGTTCTTAGTAGAGTTGGATAGGTTTGAGGCCCCAAAAAGGTTCCATATGTCGAGGTTCCAGATTTATGATGGTAAGTCCGATCCGAACTTTTACATTGGCTTATATCTTACTTCAATGGCTTTGTATACCAAGAACGAACAGTTGCTGTGCAAGGTGTTCCCCTCATCCTTTGCGGAAATCGCATCGAATTGGTTTCACAAGTTGTCAAAAGGACTGTGAAGAGTTCGGAAGGCCAGGCCGAGATGTGTATGGCTAGGTTTGTGACAAACAAGTTGCAGCCACTAAGGATAGACTCCCTGATGGCTTTGAAAATCAATGAGAGTGAAAGCCTCAGGGCTTATGCCAAAAGGTATTATGAGGTGTTCAACCGAATACCAAGATGCAACAAAGAGTTGGCGGTCGTGTCTTTTAAGAACGACCTGGAAGAGGAATGCCTGCTTCGGAAGTTGCTAGGAAAAACTCTACCAAAGAGTATGGAGGAGGTCATGGCATGGATCGAGAAATATGCCAAAGTAGAAGAAGATGTGCCAGGAACGAAGGCGCCAAAGCAAGAGAAGAGAAACGGCTAGCCGAAGCAAGACTGAGGTAATATTGGTTTTCATAGGTAGGAAATAAGGCTGAGGGCTGCACAGGAAATCACCACTGTGTTCCAGATCTCAGTTTATAAAGTTCTAGAAAGGATCAAGAACCAGCCGTATTATAGAGTACCTGAAAAGATTCTTGGTGAGTTCATGCGAATGAGTCTTAAGAAGCACTGCGCTTACCACAATGAGGATGGGCAACTAACTTAGGGTTGCAGAGCCCTGAAGACGCACTTGGAAGGCCTGGTCAAACAAGGTCACTTGAGGGACTTAGTAGATGAGGCTAGAACGAGGAAAGAGCATGCAAGGCTTTCCTCGGCACCAGTGGCACCACAACTGCCATAGCCACAGTAAGCAGAACCTGGGGTGATCAATGTGATTCATTCGAAGGTTAATCAAAATGATATGGGATAAGAGACCCAAAAGGTGAGGCACTTATAGCATGTGTATCAGGTCCAGCAAAAGAGGCCTAGGACAAACGAGTACCAGGGACCAATGGCATGGTACAGCATCTACACAATGATGCTCTGGTAGTGACCCTCAAGATTGAAGAATGCCAAGTAAGGCGCATTCTGATCGACCAAGGCAGCTCTTGTGACATCATGTATGTCAGATGTTACAAGGAGCTTGGTCTTCACCAAGATAAATTGGAGTAGTCGAACTGCCCAATGGTCAAGTTCAATGGAACACCGACATGGCCTCTAGGAGCAATAAATTTGGAGGTGTAAGCAGGCACCAGGAATGTTAGCACATAATTTATGGTAATTGATACCCCCTCCCCTTACAATGCTATATTGGGAAGACCGTGGCTGCACGCAATGAGGGCTGTTCCCTCAACACTACACCAGTTGTTACAATTTCCAACTGAACAAGGGATTAAGGAAGTCAGAGGGGATCAAGTGTAAGCAAAGAATCGCTCTATGGACGCAATGAAATCCAACTGTAATGGGCGAGAGGCAGAAAAAGTGGAAATCGAGAATGAGGACATGGAATTCCTAGATGATGTCGGCAGAGACCAAGTCAAGAAAAACGAGGAAGCCTTGAAGAAAATTCTGGTCCAAAAAGAGAATGAAGAACGCTTCTTCCTTCTCGGCTCAGTCTTGGCCGAGGAGGAGCAAAGGGAATTAGAGGCTTTCTTACGGGCCAACATAGAAGTATTTGCTTGGACACCATATGAAATGCCAGACATTGATCCCGAGGTCACATGCCATATGCTCAATGTAGACAGGTCAGCCAAACCTGTCATCTAACGAGCAAGGAGGCCAACATTAATGCATGTTGAGGCGGTTGAGAAAGAAGTGGACAAACTGCTGGAAGCCAAAGCCATCTTTGAGGTGAACTACCCTACTTGGCTAACCAACACTGTGGTTGTGAAAAAGAAGAACAGCAAATGGAAGGTTTGTGTTGACTTCACCAACCTGAATAAAGTTTTCCCCAAGGATAGTTTCCCACTGCCCAAAATTGATCAGTTAGTAAATGCCACTTCAGGGCATGCAAGGATGAGTTTCACGGACACATATAGAGGCTATCACCAGATAGCTATGTATGCCCTAGATGAGGAAAAGACAGCATTCATCACCCCGAAAGGACTCTATTGTTATAAAGTGATGCCTTTCGGGTTAAAGAATGCAGGAGCAACTTACTAGAGATTGGTTACCAAGATATTCAAGCATTTGATTGGGAGGACGATAGAGGTCTATATTGACAACATGGTCGTGAAGACCAAAGAACTTGGGAACCATTTGGTAGACTTGAAGATAGTTTTTGATATTTTAAAAACATATCAACTTCGACTCAATGTTTCGTAATGTGCATTTGGAGTCAGGTCTAGTAAGTTTCTGGGATACTTGGTCATCAGCAAGGGTATTGAAGCAAGCCCAGATCAAATCAAAGCCATTCTTGACTTGAAAGCCCGACATTAGCAAAACAAGTATGTTGACTGGAAAGGTCGCAGCCCTTAACAAATTTATAAGCCAAAGTTCCGACAAGTGTAAACCATTTTTTAATTTGTTAAAAAAGGCCACCGATTTCTTGTGGACAGAGGAGTGCGAAGTCACCTTGGTCGACTGGAAAAAATACTTGACAACCTCTCCAGTTCAATCAAACCCAATAGCTAGAGAAGAATTGTTCTTATACTTGGCAGTTTCAGAACACGCAGTAAGTGCAATGGTAATCGAAGAAGAGAAGAGATAACAAAGGACAGTATGTTATGTGAGTAAAACCCTAGCAAGTGCAGAGACCAGGTACTTACCCCTAGAAAAATTGACACAAGCCCTAGTGATGGCTTTGAAAAAACTGAATCACTACTTCTAAGCCACAAGATTGTGGTACTGACTGAGCATCCTTTGAAGTCCCTATTGCAGCAAGGAGATCTAACAGACAAGGTAGTCAGATGGGCAGTAGTGTTAGGCCAATATGATTTGGAGTTTAGGCCTCAAATAACAATTAAGGGCCAGGTTTTAGCCGACTTTGTGGCCGAATCCACCCCTGGTGCCATCCCGCATCGAACTTCGATAAGCCATGACTTGGGATGCCCAGGGGAATAGGAAGAAACCCAACTGGGGTTTGAGAACCCCACTCTAACAAAACAGAAGAAAGAAGAGAAACCAAAGCCCTACGACATTTACGTCAGCGATTCCTTCCGCCTATATATTGATAGAAGCTCAAACCGTCAAGAAATATGGGCAGGAGTAGTGTTAGTATCGCTAGATGGGCAAATGATAGAGCAGTCTATTCATTTGGGATTCAAGGCCTCAAACAATAAAACAGAGTATGAGGCACTGATTGTAGGGTTGAAGTTGGCAGCAGCAATAGAGGCCGATAAGCTAGTGGTCTTCTGTGACTCCCAACTTATTATGAATCAGGCAACATACGAGTATGCAGCTCGAGATAAACGAATGATAGCCTATATTAAAGAGGTTGTCAGATTGCTTTCATTGTTCCAAGATTGCCAGCTATAGCAAGTTAGTCAAGATGACAACAGTCACGCCGACGACTTGGCCAACCTGGCTAGTGTAATAAAGTCAGGGAGCCAAGGACAATCATGATTGATTACTTGACAGGACCAAGTGTGGAACCTCTAATAACAAAATATGAGGCAATGTGTGTGGAGATGGGTCCAAGTTGGATGGATGCAATAGTGATGTTCCTCAGGGATAGTAAGTTGCCAAATGATCGAAAAGAGGCACACAAGACCAGATTAAAGTCGACCAGGTTCAGCCTAGCAGAAGATGGCCATCTCTATAGGAGATCCTTCATTGGATCCCTTTTGAGATGTGTACATCCCTTCCAGGTTAAGGACATTCGGTACGAGATTCATGAAGGAGTTTGTAGAAGCCATGCTAGGGGCAGATCATTTTCTCATAGGGCCATCACTCAAGGGTATTGGTAGCCCTCTATGCAGAAGGATACTGAAGCCTATGTCAGAAAGTGCGAGAAGTGTCAAAGGTTTGCACCTTTGATACATCAACCAGAAGTGGATTTGAACCTAGTATCTATCCCTTGGCCATTTGCCTAGTGGGGCATGGATTTTGTTAGATAACTTCCCCAAGCAACTGGGCAAAGAAAGTTTATGCTGGTTGCAATTGACTACTTTACAAAGTGGGTAGAGGTTGAACCCCTTGTGAAGATTCGAAATACTGATGTAAAGAACTTCATATGGAAGAACATCATCACTAGGTTTGGGATCCCAAAGGAAATAAAAGCTGATAATGATATACAGTTTGATAGTAAGCTAATCAAAAGCTTCTATGCAAAGTACAAAATCAAGAACTACTACTCTAATCCAAGTTTCCCTCAAAGCAATGGTCAAGCAGAAACATCTATCTAATAAGACTATCTTGGATAGGATCAAAAAAAGGCTGGAAGAAGGAAAAGGGAAGTGGGTGGAAGAGTTGCCCAATGTGCTATGGGCATATTAGACTACGCCGAGAAGATCAACTGGGGAGCCTTCTTTTGCCATAGCTTATGGCACTGAAGCAGTTATCCCACTGGAAGTCGGCATTCCTGGGATCAAAACCCGGGGAGTAGAGAATGGGATTAACAAGACATTCCTAGGCCGAGATCTGGACTTGCTGGAGGAGAAAAGAGAGACAGTAGCAATTCGATTGTGGGCATACCAGCAGCAGCTTGCTGGGGCTTACAACAAGAGGGTCAACCTAAGAGAGTTCAAAGTTGGAGACCTCGTCATGAGGAAAGTTGTTAGTAACAAGAAGGATCCTAGGAAGGGCAAGCTTGGGCCAAACTGGGAGAGGCCTTATAGAATCATCTCGGTTGTCAGCAATGGGGCATATCGGCTTGAAGACACTAATGGCAAGGATGCCAAGACCTTGGAACACTAGTAATTTGATGTTTTTTTATCACTAGTTTTTTGTTTTTCGAAGTTTATGTCATAATCTTATTAGCCGAAGTAATAATAAGATGCTAGTTTGATTTTTATGAACTTGAAATTTGTGCGATAGGATTGACCAGTCCTATAACGATGTTTCCGAATAAAACATGATGAATAACTTAAACTTATCTATGGTAGAGTTGAATTATACTTTCCATACGATAGAGTTGAACTAAGTTGGCGATGTTTCTGAATGAAACATGACGAATAACTTAAACTTATTATATGGCAAAGTTGAATTATACTTGCATATAATAGAATTGAACAAAGTTGGTGATGTTTCTAAATGAAACGTGATGAATAACTTAGACTTATTATATGGTAGAGTTGAATTATACTTGCATATAATAAAATTAAACTAAGTTGGCGATGTTTCTTAATGAAATGTGACGAATAACTTAGACTTATTATATAGTAGAGTTGAATTATACTTGCATATGATAGAGTTAAACTAAGTTGAATTAACTTAGACTTGCCATATCGGCAGAGGTGAACTCAGTTGAATAAATTCAAACTTGCTTAATGTGTCGACAGAATGGAACTAAGATTGCTTTAGTTATATTAACAAAGAAACCAAGGTCGAACACCTCGACTAATCTTTATTTGAATCTGACTTCGGGAAAAGACCATAAATGCATAATGTGAACTTAAGTCGAACTTAGGTTCACATTAGGGGGCAGGGAGCAGGAATGATAAATAAGCTTGAGAGCTTGGCACTTGTTGAAATTTTTAGAACAATTTACAAGTTGTAGTTAGCTGAGGTAAGAAGGCAAGAGGTATCTGAGGTATTCATCACCCGAGATAACCAACCAAGCTGTCAGGCTTAGAAGGGTGAAGTCTTGCTAGAAGACAACGAATACAAATGAAGAAAGAACACTTGTAAAAATATTTTGAATAGAATATTCTTGAATGTGGTTTGACTGAGATCACGATAAAGGGAGAACTTCGAGGTTATTTGGCCCGAGATGACCAATTAAGGGTGCAGCCGAGATGATACGGGTATGAGATGATGTTTGGCCAGGGTATTCTAACCTGAAATGACCACATAGAAAAATTGTACTTAAGAGAAGTGCTAACTTATTGCAAGTATACAAAACAAATGAAGACAGCTATAAGTGTTCAACACTTAGAAAAGTGAAACAAATTTGTTCTAAAAAAAGAAAACTTGCTCAAATACAGACAAAAGAGGCACATCGGCCAAAAGCAGAAATGATACAAACACAAAAGCTTACAAACAAAGGAGTACAAAGAAAAAGTAAACATCCTAAGTATTTAGGTCTTCAGCATTTTTGTCAGATAGCTCGACTTCAGCAAGTGGAGTTGTTACAACCTCGAAAGCCAGTTGTGCTGACTTTTCAGTTGCAATCTTGGCATCGATTTCGAGGAGGGTCTGGTCTAGACTCCTCTTAGTTGGAGTGACCTCGGCTTCAGAAGTTGCTTTAGAGGAGACAGTTTTTGAAGCCTCGTCCCCTACATCTTGAGTTAAGTTTAGGACTTGCTTATTCAAAATAGGGGACTTAGCTCCAACAGCGACCTCGGCCTCAACCTTCATCATCGCCTTCTTCCTCGGACTCAGATGGAGAAGGAGGGAAAGGAACCTTGAGTTGGCCGATATCGCGCAAAGGAGAATCATCGGAGACCGACAGTTCCTTAAGGACAGCCATCCACCCGAGATAATAGCCTTTGTTGCAGGCTAGATTAACTTGTTGTTTGTAATGGTCTCGAACATTGGCTTGCCCCTCAGCATAGGCCTTCTCATCGGCCTTTTTGATCTCGGCTTCTTTGAAAGCAAGTGCATTCTTGAGTTCAGCCTCGGCTTGGGCCGGCTTAGCTTCCGTTTCCTTGACTTGAGCTTTGGTGACCTTGGTGATGGTTTCTGCAGCTTCAGCTTTCTCCTCAACTTGACTTTGAGCAGCTTCGGCAACCTTGGACTTATCCATAAAATGATGGGCTTGTATCTCGACCTGATTCCGTGAAGATAGGAGTATAGTAGCTTCCTTGGTCCTTTGAGTTAACTCTTTCTTCACTGCCTCGACTTTGGATGCGAATGAGTGAGCATGCTGGATGGTCTGAAAGAAAATGAGCAAGTTAGAAAAACCTTTGGCTAAATGCGTAAGTAAGTAAGAAACTGAATGAAAAACTTCAGGATAAAGACTTACTAGAACATAGTGCTGCATTATGAGCGCAAAGTTCTCATAGTCAGTGATCTTGGCCATTCGAACCATATCAGATGGTAGGAGAACAGCCATGGAGAGAGCAGCGTCGACTTGGATGCTGTTTATCACACTATCATCAGCTGACATGGGACGATCCCCAACCATAAGCATAGGGGATCAAGGCTCTTTGGAGTGAAAAGAGTTAGGGACTTCAGTGCCCTCCGACCTCGGCTTCTTGGTCGGCGGAGGGTTGGATGGTTCAACCTCGACCTGCCTCTTCTCGGCTTTAGCAAGCTTGGATATGGGAACAGAATCCTCTAGATCTTTTTCAAAGTCAGATGGGAGCTAGGTGATAGTGGCTTTTGCCTTAGCCTTCTTTACCCTTTTTTTTCTTGGGCTTTTGATTGGGATTGGGACGAAGACTGGAGAGTCACAACATCAGGTAAACCAGCCAACAAATCCTTGGCAACAGTTGGTTTGCAATTGATCTCGACGACTATTGTAACGACGGTAACTCTGGGGCTGAAATAAATCACAGGCAGCGCGATTGGCAGATTCACTGGATTGTAGGCCGACGCCTTTAAATCTAGGTGTTTCTTACTTCGAGTTCAATCGGCAAAGGTGTTAGCAGGAGCTCGGTGTTGACATTTGCACTGGGCTGGAGGAATTAATTGGGGAGCAAAAGTTGATGGATGCTCTGCTAGATCAGAAGTTGAGGCTTGATCAAGCCTTTGTGATGAAGTAGTTCACGGAGTTGTAGCAGAGGGTGAAGACTTGTTCTTCCGAGGGACGTCAGATAGAGGGCTGCGGTATGTCGGGATGTAGTTGAGAAGAATTGGAGCCTTGCGAAGTTCAATTGGTAGGCCGAGGAGGCAAACCAAGTCTTTGCTCGACACATAGGATTGATGAAAATTCTTTTCTGGCTGGGGAAGAGCTGCAAAGACAAAGAAGGAGCATTAGCATAGATGAACATAAAAATGACTACGTAAAGTAGTAGAGAAGGGACTTTTGGAAGGACTAAGTCTTTACCCTTATCATCCCTAAAAACTTCACGGTGTAAGGAAAAGAGATGGAGCTCATCATCTGGCGCGAACTCCCAATTGCCTGAGGCAATCAGATAGTCGTCTGCCGCGTCCTTATTTGAGTCTGGAATGTCGGTTATCAGTTTGTACTGGGTGGATCTCAGCTTGAGATAGTACGTGTGGCCAGAGTTGGTCTTAAGGCCATACATTGTGTAGCAGTACTGGATGTCAGATAGGGTTATTTTGGCATTCTGCTGGTGTGCTAACTCGGCAATGCCATTAATAATCCTAAAGGAGTTTATAGCTAATTGCATAGGGTTTAGTTTGTAATAATGAAGGACTTCCCTAAAAAGGATATCTAGGGGAAACTTGACTCCACCCTCAATAATGGAAACTACTGGGAAAGGCATTTAATCCTAACCTGGCATAATAGAGTCCTCCTTACCAGCCAACCTGAGATGAATGTCGGTTGGAATGGAAAACTCTTGTCGGAAATGCTTTATTTTGGCCAGGGTGTCTACGCTCCACCTAAACATATCCATGATCTCGGCTTATAAGCATTTTGCAAAGGACTTTAGGGAAAAGACACTGGCAGGGGATTTAGAACCTCAGCTAGATCCTAAAGAGGCACTGGTACAAGGATTTTGAAGATCTAAAGGAATCTTGTTTTAGTTATCCTAAAGAACAGGGTTCTACATCAAATCCCAAACCTAAGTCTATGCGAAAACAAGAATCAAAGGCAAGAATCTGGAAAAAAAAAAAAAAAAAAGTAAGAAAAGCAAGAAAAGAACATGATTCAGACTCAAGAAAGCAACAGAGATTCAAGAACACTGAGTAGGTGTGTGCAAATGTGAAAAAGTCACGAATAGTGACAAATTGTTAAAATATCAAATATATGAACAGTGCATATGTGTGTGCAAGAACCACAAATAGTGTATATACACACAAAGATAGATTGAACAACACAAAATCGCAAACAAGCACATTTGGCATTTTGAATGAAGAAAAAACAGAGTACACCTATACAGATACAAGTCTCACAGCAACAGATGCGATGTGAAGCATATGACAAAAGGAAAAAAAGTCATGAGCGGGGACAATAATGGCTGAAATTAAAGGACAAAAATTTAGGACTTACCGAATGGGGCTGAAAATGGGGACACCGAAGCAAGGTTCGTCGGAGTTAGACTCCGGAGGTACGAAACGGAGCACGGTTGTAGAAAGCTTTGAAGGTACAAAAATGGAGGTTTTCGTCGAGAGAGAGAGTTTGAGACAAAGAGGGAAATCAAATTTGTGAAGTGAAAAGATAGAGAGAGAGAGAGAGAGAGAGAGAGAAGGAGTTTTGTTAAAAACACGAAATGGCAGCAAAAATGTTTTAATGGTGCTTTGGGCAACATACCTGACAGGCGGCGTGGATTGAATCGACGTGACTTCATGGCGCGTGTCAGGTATGACCTATTGAAAATGGAACACGTGTATGAAATGGTTAGGAAGGCCATGCATGACAGCTCATATGCAATTAGAACTCTTGGAATTCTTGAAATAATGATACCATAACCTCAACTAAAGGAGGGATCTCTGTTGAGATATTTGAAGAACTTGACTCTTGGTTCTTGATCCTTAATAAAGATGGATAGTTGAGTCCTGAGTACTTGAAACTGATGAGTCATGATCTCGGTAGAACGAAAGAATGAATTTTAGGCGATATAATATATGAACAAGCGATGTAGGTTCCATCATTTCAGGTTACCGAGGTAATAGAACCTTGGAGGCAGTTATGGGGACATATTTTGTGAATGATAGCACATGGCTAAGGTGATGCCGAAGTGTCAGACGAGATTCCACGTGACCTGGTCCTAATGTCGAGGTGATCTTGGTTAGGCCGAGGTTATCTGCGGAGATACCAAAATTCGAGACAAGCAGATAAGGGACAAGAGTCTTGGAACAGGGGAGGGTTTCAGTTAGGATAAGGATAAGGTTCATGAAGAGTTTATCCCTATCTAGCTGAGAGTTCAGGATGAGCATTGAGCTTGAGTCCACTGAAGTAAGGCTTCTACGGGGATCATGTCAGTGTTGGTTATAAAAGCAGGACACCTCTATAGGTCTCAGGTATGGGTAATATATTGTGATCAGTAAGTTCTTTCTTCTGATTTTGAGCACAATTTGTTATTTTTGAGAGATACTGATAACTGACTTGATCGTCAGAGTGCCCCGAGTGGACGAACCACCGCCAGATTCTCATCTTCTTGTTACACATTGTTGGGTTTAATTTATTCTGCCGGTGCTCTCCAGCCGAGTTTCCCGTTTTGTTGTGTGGTCAAAAATCAATACCTACAATGTATATATATTATCATTCACCTACAATGTATATATATTATCATTCAATATTTTCTTTCACTAACATTAGCAATTGATCGCTTTGGTTTTTCATGTTAATTGATGAAAATAGTATCAAGAAATATGGTGCGTTTGGCATTATTTTCATTTTCTATTTTTAATTTTTGAAAACATAACAAATAGAAATTGACACAAATTTTTATTTATAGTTTTTTTTTTCTTTCTAAAAATACTGTTCTTTTTTGAAAAAAATTTGAAGTTATTTTTGAAGAAAGAAACTATTCACACAAAAATAAAAATGATATGAAAATGATGATTATTATTGAACTTTTCATTATTTCTGCTTCTAAAAACATAAACAATCTAGAAACAAAATCATTCAAAATAAAAATGATACCAAACACGCTTAATTTTCTTTAATTTGTTTCTACATTTTTTGAATTTAAGGTGCATGTAATGATGAAGTAGAATGTGTACAAAGACCACACACAAATGAAAATTTCATTCCAAATGAGAAAGAGTTAAGAGTCATTTCATAATATGGAAGGACAATTCTTTTTTCACGGTAAACGATAATGCTGTTTGTAATGTATTATATATATACACATTAATAATTCAAAGATAAAATTAAAATTCTGATCAAATGATTATTTCATTCTACCTTCATTTGAATAAATCAAACCCTACTTATGTTATTTGCAAAAACTTGACTTGAATTGAAACTCCAGCTGGACGCTTCTTCATTTTATTTATTTATTTTAAGGTAAATAACTCAAACAATCATATCTAATAAATTGTGGTAGGTAGCATAAGAGATACAAGGTGCATAACTCCCAACAGATTTGGGCAGGCCAACAAGCCGAGTTAGGATGAGCATGGCTACATGGCCAAGCTAGGATATACCTTGGGGATCAAGCAGGATCATAAGTTCGCTAAAACACCGAGCTAATCATGGGCTCAGATTAGGTAGTTTGAATAATCATGTCAAGTCAACTCACATTTCATTAAACTCACATTGCCAAGCTAGATTGCGAGTAGCAGTAGTAGGAGAGTGAGTTTTCACACTTCGAATCTCTCTCAGTGCGTTTTATTTCCTTGTACCTATAAATTTCATATTTTAATGGAATTTTTCTTTGCCGATCAAAAAAAAAAAACTCACATTTCATTAAACATGGACTTATCCATTCTTAGAAATACACAGAGTGGGGCACATCTCATGTAGAGCGGAGCATTGAACAGATTTGGACAGGGCCAACAAGCTGAGTTAGGATGAGCATGGCTACATGGCCAAGCTAGGATATACCTTGGGGGTCGAGCAGGATCATAAGTTCGCTCAAACACCGAGCTAATCATGGGCTCAGATTAGATAGTTTGAATAGTCAGGCCAAGTCAACTCACATTTCACTAAACATGGACTTATCCATTCTTAGAAATACACAGACGTAAGGCACATCTCATGTAGAGCAGAGCATTAAAGAGGAATAACAAGAATTTTTTAACTGTCTAAAACTGTCACATTTTAGGCCTATATAAGCAAGACAATCTAATATAAGACGGTACACAACAACTTACTCTTATATTGACTTAGGCATTAGAGTGTTTCCTTACTACCCATCGAAGTTTTTTATTTTTAAGTGTTTTCAGACTAACCAACCTTCATATTCTAAATTATCTATGTCGAAGTGTGGTATGTTTTTCCAACACATAAATCAAAGAAATCCAAACTATGCACTTTCTCCAAAAGATCTAACATCAGTGTGGCTTGAATAAGTCTTTTATTAGTTTTTAATGAAGTACTTAATTCTTACAAGTCTTTTCAATAAACATTTGTATTTTTTATATATTATGTATTTTTAGGGTGAATTTTTTTAACCATTTTTTCAAAAGTTGAAACTACAAAAAAAGTACATAAAAAATTAATTAAAAAATATTATCAAAACATGGCAACCGTGCGAAATGAATTTAAGCAAGCATGATTACATTTTCTATGAAAAATAGTTAAAGGGTCAGTTTAATATTTGAAAATATGTTTATAAAATAACTAATACTAAAAACTAACTAATTTGTTTAACACATTCTTTATTTTTAAACTTTTCTAAAAGCTTTTCAGCCTAAACATGTTTGATAACTTTACTAGTCATTTTTTCTTTTATGCAAAATGACTTGCCTATGATTATAATTGACAAAGTAGGAAAATAAGAATGTGATTAAAGTGAACTTTTTGATGAGAAAGAAATAAATTAAGTAATGGATATAGTAGTAGCTTTTTTTTTTTTTTTTAATTAAATTTGTCAAATGAGCAATTTTCTAAACTAGGTCAAGATATTTTTAGTTCAATGAATTTCTTTTAACCAATAAATTTTAACGAGTCGTCTTGTTTTTTTTCTTCTTTTTGTTTTGTTTTTTTTTTTGTTTTTGTTTTTTTGTGAAAAATAGAAAAAACCTTTTAGTGATATAATTATTACTAAAGTTTAGCCCTCATTTTGGCTGTTTGAAAAATGTTAAATAATATAATATTGAGGTTTATTTTATTAATTGATTAATTAAGGCTTCATTTGGGAAGAATGGATTGGGTGGGTTTGAGATTATTTTAGCCATAAAAAGAAAAAATAGGTTTTTTTAATCTAATAAGATAAAATATCACATTCAACCTATAATCATTACATTCTTTCTCTCACAAAAATTTAAAAAAGTCAAAAAAATCTTTCCAAACGAGATTTTTTAACTCCAAACTAAAATAACTAAAAAGTCAATCTACTTTCCAAGCGAACCCCAAAGAAGCTTGTTGGGAACTTAGAAGTGTTAAGAAAGTTAGGATTAGACTAAAATAATTAATAAAAATAAAATAAATTAAAATAATAATAATATAAAATGTTACATTTAAATAATAATTATTTTATTTTATTTTTCACAATTATCTAATTAATTGTAAAAAATAATTATCATTTTAAATATAACTTTTTTTAACTAAGTTAGAATAATTAAACAATTAAAAAATAGACTAAAATAATTTATTCCTCAAAGTCAGCGAACCAAAAGGCAAAGATAAGAGAGAGAGAGAGAGAGAGAGTGTCAGTCAGTCACGGGTAGGGTAGGGTCAACCTTTCAAACTTGACTAAGTAAAGCCTTACACGTGTCCTACTCGGCACCGGCATTTGACCGTAGCCGACACATGACTTGGCACGTGGGATGGGAGCTACCCTCCCTCCGCTCCGCTTCTGCCTCTGAGATATTGCTGATGTGGGCCCCACGTCAGCTTCTTAGCCTTTCCGAATTATCGATCTACTTTTATAAAAATACTTTAGACCTATAAATTGTGAACTCTAAAAGAGTTCTAATATGTGGATCTCAGTATATGATTTGATGTTTTAGTCTTTGTTTGTTTTTATTATTTTTTTTTAGGTTGTCACATCACTAGTGCTCTTATTAGAGCTCTATTATTAGAGCTCTCAATCATAACTGCTACTTTTAAGAGAAGTGCTGCACACCTCCAGTGGGGGTCGCACCTCCAGTGACGTGGCGCGCCCCCACTAGCTGAAAACTAAAAAAATAAAAAATAAAAAATAAATTTTTTTTTTTACCCAATCACGAGACTACACCTCATTAGGAGACGGACCCCAGTGGGGGGTCTGAAGTATTTTTGCTACTTTTAATTTGAAAAATGTTTTTAGGCCTTGTTTGGGATAGTTTAAAAAAGTTAAAAAGTCAAAAAGTCAATATCTTATTTAAATCACATTATCTTATTTAAATCACATCACCTCTCTACCACATCACTTCAAACTCAACTTATATTTCACAAAAAGTGCACTTATTTAGATTATTTCAAACCACATCTTAGTCTTAAATAAATAATCAAATATCTTATATAGATGTAAAATTTACAAGTAGACTCTACACTCATATGAATTGGATACTTATATAAAATATTTAATTATTTATTTAATAAAAAAATTTCCTATCCTTAACATTACTTTTTAAATTTTTTTTTTTTTTGGTGGCTAATCTTCAAAGAATTATCATCATAATCAGGGAAAAGTATGGTTGTGCATTTTTCGTAGGGACACTTTTTTTTCTTTTTCTCCTTTCTCTTTTCTTTTTCTTTTTTTTTTTTTTTCATGGATTTGTGGGCCAATTACAAATAAGTTATGTGAATTTAGAAAGGATTATTTTTTCTCGTCCCGCTCCGCTCTACAGTCTTATTTCCCATTGCGCCCCACACTAGTTTTCCTATGGGACGGATTTTGCTTCTCTGGTCCCATTTACCTGACCCCGTTCCCATGATATTTAATGCAAATAAATTCTAATAGTTTTATTTAATTCACATTAAGTGGTTGTTTGGAATGACTTAAATAAATATATTTTTTATTTTTTTATGAAAAGATGTGTAGAATAATAAAAGAATGATGTGATAAAAAAAAGATAAAAAGATAAAAAGTTTGTACTTATTTAGGATAGCCAAACTTGGCCTAAATCCTATTAAAAATAAATTTGAGTAAAATTATTGTTAAAAATAATTTTTTGTGATGATTTTTTATACATGTCGTTAAAGATTGACAATTAACAATTTTGTTTTGTCACGATTTTTATAAATCGTCACTAAAATTTACAATTACTGATATTTTTCTGTGACAAATTTTATAAACTATCGTTAAAAATTAAAAATTAGTGATTCTTTTGTAACAAAATTTTCAAATTGCCGCTCAAAATTAACCGTCGGTAACGGTTTTAAATAGTGTTTGATAACAAACACAATCAATTCTCATACGACCTATTAGACAATAAATTAACCTATCAGGACGTACCTGTAAGTCTCTTTTATATTTATTAAATATATTCATATGTACATATTATATATAATTAATTTTTTTATTATAAAACATTGAAGCACTAAAATTTATACTTAATATTAATTTTTTCTCATTTATTTTCTATCTTATATGTTATAATTTTAATTATGTATAAATTATTATCCATAATATACTATATTATTTATAATTTTTATTAAAATTTTCATTTTTCAACTTATAAAAATTAACCTCTCTCCCGTTTTATTACCACCGTACCCCCGATTTTTCCCACACCCAATATGGAATGGGGCAAGTGGCAGATTACGATAAACTCGCCCCAAAGTTGACCCGTGATTATCCCTATGTGGGTTTGATTTTTTTTTTTTTGGTGAATTATGTGGGTTTGACTTATTTATGAAAAAGATTCATTTTAACTTTCAGTGATAAAAAAATAAACTAACACAAATAAATTGAACTCTGTATACTTTTCACATCATATTTTAATGGGGTGTTTGAGAAGTGGGTTGAATTAAAATAGCCCATTAAAACATAAAATATGCTAAAATAGCCAACAAAATAAAATACTGTTGGACAATTTTCAATGTATTCAAATAAAGAATTAAATAAAGAAGAGAGACTATTTGATTACAAAAACCAAAAGAGTATATAAAAAAAAGTAAAACAACATATTCTTATTTTGTTACAAAAACAAAATTGAAATTTGATAAAGAAAAATAAATTAAAAAGAAAACTAATCACTTACCTTATTAGTTTCTCGAACAAATTTTTGATCAAGTCCAGTGTGTAAAACCATGTCCTTAAGACAAATTCGTCATATCCTTAGTACTTTCAAATTCGTCATCTCCTTAGTGTTAAACAAAGTACAAAGTTTGTCCACCAAAGCAATGTGGGACAAACCTAAACCATTTCTTTATGGAAACTTCACCAACATATCATTTTCATGGAGCTCACTTTGACATCAATTTCTCATTCACCCGATAATGGTTTTGAGCAACCAAATATATTATGTGAATCACAACGTGGCATGAAACGCATTATCCCTTAGACCTGCCAACTTTGGTGCATGGATCCCACCCAAAATTAGACCAAAGTTTGGAGAAAAATCTATTTTTTCCCAAATCATTTCTTACAAATATGATTTTACTTTTTCTCTCACAACTTTTCCAGCCACTATTAAAAAAAGAATCAAATTCTCAAACAAAATTATTTTAGTTAAGCTAAAATAATTAATATGTCAAATATTCAATTAAAATAGCCAACTTTTTAAACAAAGCCAATATAAACTAACACAAATAAATTAAAAAGAAATCAAAATTCATAAACAAAGTCAAAATGCTCCAATCATTAACCTTTTAATAAACTGCTCAATATCATTACAACCGCCAAATCATCATTTTACAAATACAAAATAAATTTAAAAAATTTTAAATTTTTCTCAAGAGAAAAATACATTAAAAAAAAAAAACCCACTCAATACTTGTGCGTCAATAACTATAATAGGACATGATGGTTTTATGCCTAGATTTATTTATCCAATTATAGCTCACAATTGGGTCACACTCGCACATTTTATTTCTAAATCCATTACCAAATCAAATTATTTTGTGTTCCAAGCAGGTGAGTTCGACTGTATTAATCATTTCTATTTCACATTCTGCTATATCAAAAACTATGTTCAGGTAAATCAAGTAAATTCATACTATTTTTGTTACTTCCACATCACAAATCATTTTAGGGTTTTCCATTTCTATACATTTTTCTTCACGGTGATCATATTATCGTTCTTAAGGTTAATTACTTAAAAGTCTTATTTGTAAGGTTGGTCTTCCATTAAAATACTTCATTGTTTTTATCCAATAAGGTCTCATGTTCAAAAGATACTTGTTTATAAGATTGTTTTACCCTTGTAAAAAGGCAGAAATAATTGAAAAGCATCAATTCATTAAGTGCTAAGAAAAATTATTAAGTGTTTCAAGTGCACTACCTGACAATATTATTCACCAATTACCAAATATTATGCCCCATACCCCCAACTCAAAATTGTAGGCATTGGATGTAAATTATGTGTTTATGTGGCTTGATATTTCTCTATGTGATTGAGGAAATTAGAATCTAGGTTTCAGAAATTGACAGTCAATGAATTCTGAGTTGAGTTATGTTATGTTTGGTAACTTCAGAGCAGTGTTTGATTGGGGCAAACTACGTATTTCTCATGATTTTTCTAATCATTGCTCCAAGAAGAGAAATTTCCCAAGCCAAGTGGGTTCGTTTTGGTCGTTTGTCTCGTACTCATGATATAGTTTGTACCAACCCCACTCCGTGATTAGCAACTAATCTATAATTAAGAATGTTAATCAAGTGATTAGGTGTTAATCGTGCATTTCATATGTTATTTGTGAGTATATTTGTCTGACGTAGGAATATCTGTTTCGATTTCTGCTTTGTTCTGTTAATTGAAGGCATCGGCATCTGAACACGAAACTGCTTAGGTTTATGTGCTATTTGGAATTTTTAGAGTTTTATGGTAAGTTTAATTAGATTTCGATTCAAAATCGAATAATTAGAATAAATTGAATTAGATTAACCAACTTAAACTATACTTTATTTAATCCCATTAATCTCACCTATATAAGCTAAACCAATTCTAGAAACACTTACATACACACACCTTCCTTATCTACTTGAACTTAAAAATGTGAGAAGGAGAGGGAGAGAAAGAAATTGAGATCAAAAGAGGAGAAAAGAAGGAAATTGTTAGACAATTGAAAGGAAATTGGAGGATTCGAGCAAGAAATTACTAGAATTCAAAAAATTGGGAACTCTAGGTAAGAATAATAGTCTTAAACTTGGTAGTCAAGACATTAGTGTATGAATTCAAGAGGTTTAAGTGTTTAAACATGAGAATTGAGCTTAAAAGGTAGAATTGATGATGAATACATGCATGCATGCATATTTCATGACATTTTGAAGTTATTTTCCAAAGAATTCTTTCATGCATGTACTTATCTTAGCTTGGTTTTGAGAATTCATCATGTTTCATATCAATTTGTCCTAACTGTGCATGTTTTGGAAGCTTTGAATTCAAAACAATGCATGCATGTTATATACATATAAGTTTCAAGTTTGGTTTTGGATAATTGGCATGCTTTTGGGCCTTGATTTTGTGAATAGATATTCATTTCATGTTTTCCTAAAAGTTTCTAAGTGTTTCTTCAAGCTTTGGCCCAAAAGAATGTGTTTTGAAGCTTTGAAATTGGTTTCGAACTTAAAACAGAAATTTGGATATTCCAGAATTTGGCCGCACCGCTCGATCGACCAGACCGTCGCTCGAGCATAAATTGCGAGCTCTCAGAAGTTTTGCAAAGTTTGATGGTTGGCTCGAGCAACCACCCTTTATTATAGATATTGGCTCGAGTAACTAATATGTTGGCTCAAGCGTAAAATGAGAGCTCCTAGTGCTTTTATAAATTTCGCAGATTGCTCGAGCAACCAAAACTTCGCTCAAGCGAACTGCCTTGTTTTCAGAAATTTTGCAAAGTGTTTCAAAGTGTATTATTGCATCCTCATTCCATCTTAGACATTCTTAAGCCAAGGTTTAGGACATGTTAATGAGGATATAAATTATAAACATACTAAGAAAGAAATGTAATAAAACAAGTGTTTACAGAGCGTGTGTTTCAATGTTTATCTGTCATGTATTATGTAGATCAAACGCCACACTGTGACCACGTGTTTCAAGGAGCCAACTGTGAGTAACAACGTTGTAAAGTTATGTTCAAATTATAATTATTTTTTAAATGATATTAAGCTCTGTTTTTAAAACAGTACTATTTACTGAATGAATGATTGCCCTATTTTATGAAATGTATTCATGGCATCTATAACATATGTTATTGCTACTGTTTACTGTTACTGTTACAGTTACAGAGATCTCTGTTAGTTTCAATATTTGGAACTATTGTTTACTGTATTGATGGCCATTACTTATGACTATTCAGTCTTTATGACCTACTGTACTATTTTGCTATTGGATGTACCACATATGACTGGTATGATTTCAATATGAATGACAAGTTATGAGATAGTGATTGAGAAAGTGATCCACTAATGAGATTGACCATCTTTATTACTGTACGAACATCATTTATAATCCTTTTACACAATTGTTATTCACTGGGCTTTAGCTGATTGTTGTATATATGTATATAGGTGATCAAGCTCAAGACTAGACTTAGCAGCGTCGACCTGAACTTTGTTTTGTCAAGGCTACTACTGTGCCTCACTACGAGGTTCCAAATTGTCACGTGTCAAGGCTTTTTCGGGTGGTTCAGAATTCACTCTTTTGAAATTATGTTCAAGTGTTAAGAATGTTTTATGACTTTTGTTAATACCGTTTTTTTTTTTTTTTTATAATGGGATTTAATTCCCCAAGTCATGTTTATGTTTTTGTGCATAAGTTTGTCATGGACTTGTGTGAGTACGTGTAGATATTTATTGAAAAGTTTGTCTTGTTCTATTTAAGTTTTCACAGCTTATTAGACGTTATAATTTATTATTTAAGGCTTCTGCCATCCCCTTGTATTGTATTATTGTTAAGCAGGCATTTGGTAATCTCGGATTACTGGCCGGTCACTTCTCTAATCTCTTGGGACGGGGGTTAGGTCGTGACATAGTCCTAGGCAAGCTTGTGTTAGTTTCACTCAAGTCGCCAAAAAGGAAAATTCGCAAGCGTTAGCCTAACCTAATCCAATCAGTTCGGATTAGTACAACATATCACACCCCAGATCAACCAGCTTCGCCAAGCCCAATACACTTCAACTTTCCAAGTCCCAATCCATCAGTTTCAATGACCCAAACTCAAGAGTTGGTGGACTTGTTTACTATGCTTTAGAGATTTGTGGAGAATCTCACCATCACCGTGGATGTATAAGCCTAAACACTGAATCAACTACAAGCTCAAGGTCTACCTACACCTCTACCACCACCACCTGAACCACAAGCGCGCCCACCAAGACTTGAAGATCTTCCTTGACATCAGCAGGTGGAAGAAGAACTTGCTGGCCTATCTACATTGGCCAATTTGAAAGAACTTGTCAAGTTGGAAGTCCAAGATCTTGATCTTAATACCAAAAGAATTACCAAGCTAGAGAAAGCCATTAAGAAGAACCAAGGACCAAACTGCATCCCGAATTTGGATGCAAGTTTGGGTGACATGGCCATCTTTGTGAAATCTCGTATTTTTGAGGCATTAAACATTTTAATGAGAGATGCTGGTGTTTTATTTTAGATAGTAGTTTGGTGGTAAAATTTTTAGATGAGAACATAACTTATTTTGTTATCTTTAATATCTTTTTATCTCCACCTCATTATTATTATTTTATTTATCTCTTTGGATTAATCTATTTTTTATTTTTATTTTTCTTGGGCTTCAAACAAAACCCATGTGGGTACCATCATTATGCTCATCCTCTTTCTTTTTTTTTTAAAATTATTTTTTTTATATCTATTCATAATTTTTTTTTCTTAACTCCATACTCCATCAATCCCATCTTTCATTTATTTTCCATTTCTTTTTTATTTAATTTTTTTTCTTTTCTTTCCCTTTGAGAATACTTGGAAGCAACTCCTCTTTTTTTTTTTTCATTTTTTTAATCATTCATTTTCTCTTTCTTTTTCCTACAAATTGACCTCATCCTCCTTTCATATCTTCTTGCCTCGGGTTCTCTCTCTCTCTCTCTCTCTCTCTCTCTCTCTCTCTCTCGTGTAATAGAAACTTTAAGTTTAAATTGGGAGTATTTAGGGTGAGAGTTAGTAATTTGATTTAAGAGGGGAGTTATAGATTTTGTCAAACCTTACAAATCTTATGCCTTAGAATTTTAATTCGTCATTTTTGGAGATCTATGGAGAAATATCAAATGATTAAAATGTAGGTGACCTTGGAATTGTTTTGAGGTAATTCAGGTGGTATACAATATGTTCTCTCTAAATCTCTTCATAAAGGGTTTTTATTTATTTACTTCCAATTTATACTCGATTTGTTACACTGGTCATTTGACGAATTCTATGAAATCATTCTATATTGATTCATTTGATTATTTTGATCATTTGATTAAATTCAGTGAAGTTATTTTATGCTATGAATGTTGATTTTTCTAACTAAATGTTCTAAAAATGATACATACATGGATCAAGTAGACCTTGTCAATATTTCCTGAACCAATATGTCTAGATAAGTAGTTGTGTTTGGGTGAGGTAGGTGGGTAAGGCTGGTTGCTGGTCATGTATTGAGTAAGACCAGGTATTTGGTCGTTGACAAGTTATCATATGTTGAGTTAATTTGTTTGTGCAATTTGGTAAATTACTTAATAATCTCGAATCGAATTATTGTGCAATGTCGTAAATTGTTGGATCTCCGTTGATTTATTCTCTATCTAAGTCTTGTTATTCATGTAGTATTGTATACTTTGTAAACGTTGTACCTTTTTGGTTATGAGGCCCGTTTCCACACTCTTGTTGTACCAACTCGCTTATCCCATTTCGAAAGAGTCGCCACTTAATTTTATAGGGAATTAAGAAATTTTTAACAATGAAAACTAAGTAAAAGACTTGATCCATCACAACTAGAGAATTACATGTTTGGGAACTAAGGTACAAAAGGGGAAGGTCATTGAATGATGCACCCCCTTTGCCCAATCCGAAGATCCACTCAAGCACCTTACATGCATTCATAAAGTAAACATAAACCTAATATATAACTAAACATACAAAATATGAGCCTAAGCTTAGTTTGAAATTACTAACATGATTTTATGCACAAATATAACATTTAAAAAGAAAAATATGCTGAATATTTTATGATGATCAAATTGGGCTATATACATGAATATTACATGATTATTCTAACCTAAACATACTTTGTAAATAAAATATACAAAACATGCAAAAAAGAAAAGAAAAAGAAAAAGAAAAACTTAAAGAAAATAGATTAACAACATGATGATCATGCCATGCTAACAACCCTACATGATTACATATTGAAAAATGAACCAAAAGTGTACTGAAATATAGAAAATCGACAATTAGAAGACTCATGTGGTCAGGACTGGCGGTATCAAGCATATACCGATACTCGCCAATGGAAGGGAAAAGAAGAGAGGAGGATACATGGGCAACATACATGTATAGACAAAGAAATAAGGAAAGTGGCAAGAAGAGCAGTAAGAGATGTACCTTCCATAGATACTAGTGTCTGCCTAATCCGGTACCACGGTTACGTGAGACAACACTTGCATAACCGTACATGGTGGCCAAAGTCGTGCTGTCCCAATCATAATCCCCAATCCGATTCATGTCCACCTTGGTAGCCAAGAAGTCAACATGAACCCTATTAGACCTATTTGTAAACAAAACACTCCCAAATAGCTATAAGTAAGAAGGGTTAACCACCCCTTAATTGAAAATGGCCTCAAACCAACACTTTTAGTCCACAAAAACAGAGTTTTTAACAGTTCAAAACCAGCCCCAAAATAGTTGAAAAAGGTGGCAAAGCAAGTGTGCAAAACAAGTATAAAAAGAGAGTGCTATACCTCCTAAAGGGAAGACACAATTTTAGGCTCAAATTCAAGTCACAACCTCCTCCTAGAGCTCAAAACAAGTCCTAAGCTACCTCAGCCCAAAGACTAGCAACTCTTGTTAAGGATTGATAGACAAAAATAAAATGTATCCTAGCAACTAAGCACAAAATTTCAAGAGAGAGAGAGAAATGTAGAGAGAGAAAGAGAGAGAGAATTTTGTTCCAAAATTACTAACCTTCCAAAATGGGGAAGGAACCCCCCTATATATAGAAAAACAAGCATTAAGCTTAGAAACATCCTACCATACACGTGTAGGGAGATGCAGCTCAATGTGCTAACAGCTGGCACAGCTGTCAACAAATATCTGGAAAACGACATTGGTGGTCGTCGGCCACCACTGATGGCTGACCGGCCACACCAATGGCCAACAACCATAACCATGGCCAACAGCCTATGGTGGTGGTTGATAGGTCACCACAAGTTCTAGGCCTGAAAACACCAAGCTTTTGGTCCAAAACAAGGCACAAAATGGACAAGCTTTAAAGGCTTAAAGATAGGGCGTTCCACGGAGGACTTTGGGCACTCAAAGCGAACAAATGCAAACGCAATCATCGGATGCACAAGCGATGACGTCTAAGTCTTGATGTTGGTCAAAAATGGGGTGTCTACAGTTGCCCCTCTTTGACAAAACTCGGAAGTCATGAAATGACGGGAGTGAATGTCAAAGCCCAGAGACGACCCATTTTTGACAAGGCCAAAGACTCGGACAAACAAACAAAGATAGAAAACAAATGGTCGTGCCTACAGGTTGCCTACGTATCCCTTTGCAAGGAATCAAACCAGCGTAGTTCTGAGGCAAGATGCAAGTGATATGCATGATGCAAGAACATGACTTATGATCATGCAATGAGATTGAGCAATGAAACATTTAAATGCAAATACAATGCAATGAAAATGCCACATTAGAACAAACCAAAACAAGGTACAACATCCCAAAAATGAAAAGAAATAAGTAAATGAACACGCCACGTGTGAGAATCATGAGCCAAGCCACATTTCATGTAGAAAGGATGTAAGAAAATTATGCAAGCTTAACAACGCGACACGCAGGAAAGGCGAAAACCAATCACAACTATCGGGCTCACTCAAGGTTTCAACCAAGATCCTAACGCATTGCACGCGCGAGGTGGGAAAGTGAATACGTCCAAACACGTCTCACGCGAGAGGAGAAAATGAATACGTCCAAACACGTCTCAAGTGAGAGGAGAAAGTGAATACGTCCAAACGCATCCCACGCGAGAGGAGAAAGGTGAATACGTCCAAACGCGTCTCACGCGAGAGGAGAAAGGTGAATACATCGAAATGCATCTCATGCAAGAGGAGAAAGGGAATACGTCCAAATGCATCTCACATGAGAGGAGAAGGGTGAATACGACCAAACATGTCTTACACAAAAGGAGAAAGGGAAAACGTCCAAACGCGTCTCACGCGAGAGGAGAAAGGTGAATACGTCCAAATGCGTCCCATACGAGCGGAGAAAGTGAATACGTCCAAACGTGTCTCATGCGGGAAGAGAAAGGTGACTATGTCCAAACACGTCTCACGTGAGAGAAGAAAGTGAATACGTCCAAACGCGTCTCATGCGAGAGGAGAAAGGTGAATACGTCCAAACGCATCTCACGCGAGAGGAGAAAGTGAATACGTCCAAACGCGTCTCACGCGAGAGGAGAAAGGTGAATACATCCAAACGCATCTCACGCGAGAGGAGAAAGTGAATACGTCCAAATGCGTCTCATGCGAGAGGAGAAAGTGAATAAATGCATTTTGAACGGCACAAATGCTCTTACCTAGAACTCCTCTGAGTGAACCGTACATACAATATCGTTTGCTTTCTCGAATGAATCGTACATACAATATCGCGCCTGCATAAAACTCAACAAATGTGATATAGTAAGAATGCATGTTCTATGCGAAGAAAACAATCGAAGCAAGATGCTACATGAAGGCATATTCAACACCGAGTACCGACTGCATGTCCTATGCACAATTGACAGCATGTTCTATGCTAAAGTACAAAATGCATGTTCTATGCACGATTAACAGCATGTTCTATGCTAAATGCATGTTCTATGCGCGATTAACAGCATGTTCTATGCAAAATACGAAATGCATGTTCTATGCAAGAATGAAAGTATATTCTATCGAAACAAGTTCAGTAGCAACTTTCTAATTTACCTCTCAGAAAAGTTGCGATATGCAAAAATGATACACCTTGTTCAACAAATGATGAACGAAGATCACCGAAGACACGGTTTTGAGCTTCCACAGAGAGAATTTGAACTCAACAATGACCTTTCCTCGCACCTCTCAGGAAATAGGGACAAAAACAGCATCAAGATCCAATGTAGGAGCACTGGGCACTAGACGGCCACTAGAGGTTGGTGCCAGCCATCTGTTGGCCATCCTTGAAGAGTGTCGGCCACCAATGGGGCCTGTCGACCACTGATGGCAAATTGAGCCTATTTTGGTCTTTTCACCACGGGTCTTTAAGTAAAGGCCATAGGGCTGCATTTCCATACACCCTCATGTCTGAAATTTCACCCTTTCTCTCTCTAGACCTTTTTTCTCTCTAGATCCACGCTTTCTACGCATTTTTCAATGTCCCACGTGAAGTTGATTCGCTAAATCCTCTTTGTTTTCTTCATTTTGAACCGATTAAAATTTGATTTTGGTGCTTTTTTTCTTCATTTTCACCACTTAAGGCTTGTTCTCTCGAGGTTCTCTTAAGTTTTGTGCACTTTTCCCCGCTTTGACTTTTTCTACCATTTTCTCTCTCCTAGGGTTTGACTTTTTCCAAGTTCACCGTATTTTCTCCATTTTCTTTACTTTTCATCAACTCTTCACCCATATTCTAGATGACTGACGATATACCGCATGATAGAGCTCCTCCAGAGGCAGAGTTCAAGGCAGAGTTTGATTCTGAGGATGAGCCAGAGCCATTACCACTGAGGGTACGACCCTTCGATCCAACAAGATACCGGCCCCAGAGACACATCTTGCCTGTCGGAGGTATTAAGACGCTTTACTGATTCTACTTCTGGCGCACTGGGGGATCTCCTATTGAGGGAGCCAGCCTTGCATCTTTCGGCCGTTGCCGTTGATGTTAATGTATGAGCTCTACCTGCCGTATTTAAGTTGCATCTCTCTGACTGTACTTTCATAACTGCTTTATCTTATTCATCTCTACCTAATCTATTTACATCTGTTCTTTGCCACAGGGTGAGTCGCGCGCCTTCAGGGGCTACAGTGCTACGACTGCACGGGACTGGTATGACGAGCTCCCTATAGAAGTACTTCATATCGTTAACAGGGCTAGCTTTGGTCTTTTCTGCTCTAGCTTGACGAGAGTCATAGCTAGCCGTCTTCTTCTGGGGGCCCTCGTGGAGAGATGGCAGGACACCACCAACTCTCTCCATTTCTCTACGACCAGGGAGATGACGATGACTCCTTATGACTTTGCCATGATCACCAGCTTAGGTGTAGGAGGCAATCCGATCCGTCTTGATCCAAACATAGGAGAGTGGGAGGCAGCTTGGGTCGAGCTATTTGGGGTGCGCCCTCCTTTGTGTCGGCCATACATAGTTAGATACAGTTGGTTCATGAAGCAATTCTAGGGGACCGAGCCAGAGACAGTTGAGGAGACAGAGCAGTACGCTTGGGGTTTTCTGATATACCTCCTCGCTACCAACCTATTTGCGAACAGGGTGAACATCGTAGGATTATACCTACTGAGCGCATTGGTGACCCTTCCCTAAGTGAGTTCTTATGATTAAGGCGGATCTGCACTCGCCACTCTATACAGCTATATGAGCTTGACCTCCTGCCTGAGGGGGAACTTGATCGGAGGCTACTAGTGAGCCTGGGAGGTACACATCTTAGTTTCCTCTTTGCACTTTACACTTTCTGTTCAGCATGTCCTGCTTTGTATCTGTTTAACACATATGCTTTCTGCTTTGCACTTTCTACATATGTTTATGTTGTATGCTTTCTGCTTTGCACTTTCTACCTATCTGTTCAAATTCATGCTTTCTACTTTGCATTTTCTGTATCTGATCGATACTGTTTATACTGTTCATACATTGTGCTTTCTGTTTTGCACTTTCTGTATACGCTCAATACTGTTTATACACTGATCACATACCACTGCATCTTCCCTACAGCTATGGATATACGCATACTTCCCGACTCTTGCCCCAGAGCCTATGGTGGAGCTTCTATTGACAATTCTCTATTCACGGTGATATGACGGTTGGCTCCACTGTAAGACCCGAGAGCCCTTCTTATTCTTCAGGCACTTTTTCGACACAGTAGCTGCTCATGAGGTTACCCAAAACACAGTTATTTTGTCTTACTACTGTTCTGAATCACATATTAGCAGCTGACAATGGCTAATAATCTGTTCACCTTTTATCTGCAGATCACATAGCAGCCATGGGCCACGATACCGGTAGGGATTCAGGGCCAATATAAGGTGGCCTGGGGCATTTCTCGCTATCGCATTCTGGTCGAGGGCCCGGTTTGTCGAGCCTGGTTCTTGGATGAGCGAGTTGTGCGTCAGACCATGGGCTTGCTTGCTCCGTTCATACCGATGACACCGCCAGAGTCTATGAGGTCAGCAGACAACCTATTTGCTGAAGAGTTTATTCAGTTCATGGTGGGCTTGGAGGCAGACTACTTCCGAGTCGAGGGCGATCATATAGTCTTCATTCAGACACTCCCTATGCCACCTCTTGCTGCGTGGGTGGCACCTAGAGCGACCAGGGCCCGTGGGAGAGGGGCTTCTCAGGCGAGGCAGATGACTGGCTGGCCAGATCTTTCCACTACACTTACATGTTGGCAGCATACCGGGGAGGCTTGCCAGATGTAATGACCTGACCATCATACATGCTTTCTGGTATGTTTTCAGTCCTTTATTCTATGCATTTATATGCTTATTGTGAAACGTCATGTGAAATTAAATTTAATTGAGTGAAACTTATGTTTATGGATCCATATCTGTCTAATAGGAGAATAATTTGTTGCAATTAGAATGTTTGGATCAGAAATTGGAAGCCTTAGAAGCTTAATAATTTGAAATTGATTTGACATTTAAGATCATCACGATTTTTAAGCCATAATAGGACTTTCTGTGAAATTTCAATTTGAAATGATTAAATTGATTGAGTTTTGTCTTATTCAACCTTTTTATATTATGTATATATATGCCTCTTGGATGATTGACATGGAAATAAGTTTTAACCAAAATATCTCCTGAGTGCAAATTGGAAGAGAAAAGTTAGAGAGGAAGAGGGGAGGTACTTCAAGGAAGAAGATTGGTGAAATTGAGAAGGTTCATGGAGATTCCAACTCAAGGTGTGTTTAACCTATTCTAATTGACCCTTCCCTTTAAATAAGGTAGGAATTCCTCTATATTATGTAAGTTAAGATTCATAATATGGGTCAAACATGTATTGTTGGGGTGATGACTCTTGTGCTTGATTAAGTTGGGAATTATATTGAATACTTAGTGAAGATTACATCTTATTTCTTCAATTGCTAAGTTGAGCTCATCTATGTGAACAATGGCTTTATGTATAACTTTGTGTGTGAGGGAATTGGAAATATTGTGGAATTAAGTTATGTTTATGAGTTGTAAGAAGAAAGATCCAATTCATATTGTGATTGATATATGTTTGTGATGCCTATGTACATGATTTTTGAATCATATTCTAGTAATTAAAGAACCTATTTTGGGCCTTGAAAAAGTTTACCAAAAATTAAGTGTTGCTAGAAATTTCGGACTGCAGCTGGACAGAATCGCCGCACGTGCGGGGGTCATTGCCGCATGTGCGGGAACCCTTGCCACACGTGTGGGGCTCACAGGCACATGTGTAGCCCATGCTGAAAAAATTGGTCTGCACCGTTTTACGTGCTTGACCCTCGGATATTTTTAAAATCTGTATTTGATGTCTTTTTGATATTTGCAAATTCATTTGGAGCAAAGCGAGGCAGAAAATGACTCAACTAGGGAAATGAACTAATTTGCAAGTTGTGTGTGTTTGTAGGTCACAACCCGGGAGGAACTAACACCCCACTACAGCACAGTGAGTAATAGTACTATGTAATACTTTTGGTGTACTATTAATAATTAATGTTAACGTTTGTTATTCGTAAGCAAAGTACGTCATTTCTTAACGAATAAATGGAACTTAAGTTCATCCTTGAACAATAGTATCTGTGTGAATCTAAGATTATTATGGTGTGTTATACATGGACCTGAGGTCATTTAGAACCTATAATATGAGTGTAAAGGTCTAACATCATTATGTGACCCACGTTAGAATGTGAATCGTTCTGTCCTTATTAAGCGTACTATAACGATATATGTGCCCCCTATTAATAGTTATTGTTATTATTCTGTTATACGCAAGACAACTGTGTCAATCTGTAAAATACGCTTTACTTATTGCTAATAGTTATCATTAGCACTCTATTAAACGCAAGTTAACTATGTTAGCACATGAGAATGATTGAAGGAATCTATGTGCCTCTGTATAACTCTGAGACCAGTTTGCTCTAATGATATCTGGGCCTATGGCCATTTAGTATAATTTGTAAGACCAATTGTTTTCTAGTATGGAACAAAGGGATGTACGGAACTAAGTGCTACAGTTTGAGTCACCTCTAGAATCCGTGTGAGACACCTCTTAAGTCCATACATATATGAACTGGGCTTAAAGCCAATCTGTTAGTATTCTGGGCTTAACGCCGATCCGTGAAATCTGTGAGGCCTATGGCCAATCTGTGATATCTGTTAGGCCTATGGCCAATCTATGAAATCTGTAAGGCCTAAAGCCATTCTGTATTCTGGGCTTAAAGCCACTCTGTTTAAAGACTGGGCCCAAGGCCGTTCTGGAAACAATTACAGGATAGGATTAACAATAAGTTCTCTGCACTTATATACCTTGTGATTCAAGTTATTTATTGGATTATCATGTACTATTATTCGTTGAGCTTCACTCACTTTATGTTATGTCTGTTTCTGTTGGCACTTCACCTGGAGGTCAGTCTTAATCCATGGCATTCATACCTCTTTTGTCAACCGCAGTGTATCCAGGCACTTAGATGAAGCTGTTCATTTTGTGAAGTTTTTTCAAGCTTTTGGCTTTGTATTTTGAGATGTGTATAACCTCTTCCTCACTAATACTTTTGTTATACGCCCGATCATGGGGCTGGGTCTGTATATGTTTATGTACATAACTAAATTCTCAGATGCACGTCACTGTATATTCATCTACCCTATGCAAAGTTTGTGATCGTGGCATAGTAGTGGTGGCTCAATGGATATTGTTATATGTTCATTTTTTATATTAATGCTTCCGTTCAGGCCCCATATCTTATGTACATCGAGTTAAGTGTCCATCTCTGAGGTGGTCATGCCCCAACTTTTAGGGGCAGTTTTGGGGCGTGACACCAAATCCTTATTCGGCACCTACCGGGCACAAGCTTGCTGGGGTTCGAGGCCCGACTCCAATATGTACCACTATTTACGTTTTGTATACCATATTTCACTTCTGTTATGTTTATAGCACACTGATCATCTCAACAGACTTGCAGGCATTTATAGAGTACACCGAGGACGCTCTCGAGCTGGCGGCTTCCCTAATGGGGATAGTGTAGAGGAGCATGAGCCTGCTCAACCTCTACGGTATTCAGGTAACTTTCTTCAGTTTACACTTCATGCTATCAATCTTTCTGTTGATACACCAACATTTCAATTGTAATCTGTTCCACATTGCAGTGATCTGATACACTGCACTTCATACATTGTCGGCCAAATACTGCATTCATACACTGTACTCACACATTGTATTTAACTTCTACCTACACTCATGCTGCATACCATGCTTACCACTGATACATATATTGAAACTGATATATTAGTGACTATCCTTCATAGATCCCAAATATACCGGGTGCACCAGCGGGAGCAGCACTAGGACCAGCAGTACCTCCTCCAACAGTAAGGGGGAAAGGGAGACAGGCTCTAGTACAAAGCTGAGGCAGAGACAGGGGCACTCGAGATGAGAGTGGTCCTTTAGAGCCCATTCTGAGCGATAACGACGCCGAGACGAGTGGCTCTGAGGAGGCAGTCAGTCCATAGTCTGAGTCCTCTGAGAGTGGAGACAACGATGATTCTAGATCTGAGAGTGGAGGTGGTGTTGAGCCGGGTTCTGAGACAGAGAGTGGCAATGATTCTAGTTTTGGTTCGTCATCTGGTTCAGACAGCGGTGCAGATGGAGACAGCTCTAAGTCCCCTCCCAGGAAGAGGACGAAGAAGGCCTCTCGAGCCTGAGATGACTGGTGCTGATTTTTTGTATTTTTGCTTAGTTTCTTTTGTTGGTAGTGTTAGCACATTGTACAGTTCATACATGTTTTATTTACTTTAAAAGCTTGTACTGCACTTTTGTAAAAATCACCATGATCGGAATGAAAAATAGTTTTCATTTGAAAATTTGTTGTATTTTGCATTATGAGCACAACATCGCATGAAAACGAGACTGAATTTGATAATGACATTTGAACATGGTATTGGCACAACTTTCTTAATCGAGTAATGAACTAACCAACATTATCAAACAAAGTAATACAACTCGATAATTAAAAAAAGCAACAATTCGATAAACAAAACAAAACAACTCAATAAACAAAACAACTCAACAAACTTGCTAGAACTAAAAGGACTCAAAACAAGACCTTAAAATGAATAAAGAACAGAACAAAACATATGATTTTAGCATTCTCAGCACACAGGTGGACAGCAGGACAAACCAGAAGACTGTCGGCCACTAAAGCGGCCTGTCGGCCATCACTAATGGCCGATCGGCCATCAATGTGAGAAACCTCCATATTGTTGCCAACTAGCTTCCACTCACTGCCTTATCTTGTACAAAATGTTGACCTTCAGCTGCAAATTTTTCACAAATGGAGCCATTCTTTGTCAAGAAACTCTTGAATTGGATTGCAATTTTAGATGGCTCAGAAAAGCTAAATTTCTAGGGTTTCGGCATAAATGTACTATTCCAGTAGAGTCATTCTCCGTTTTGTTTCCGTTCCTACATGTCGCGGCTAGATGTTGGAACCCGATTACACACGTCTTTAGCTTCGGGGGACAAGAGCTATGCCTAACAATCGAAGAATTTCAAGTGCTAATGGAGTCCCGGCGCGATGAGAAAATCTTGCCCCAGCCCTGTTTTGGTCATATCCAAGCTTTGGGATGGATGTGTGGGCTTACTCTACATAAGGCCCGATCCTTGGTTCACAATGGAGAGCTAGACATTCCCAGTTTGATCCATCGATTTTCTGATGCCGGTGACCGAGGCGACCTTCTTTGGCGGGGTTTTCGACAACATGCCCTTTGTTTGTGCATGCCAGCACATTTCCTCATTGCCCCTAGTTTCGACTAGTCTAGCATTCGATTAATCGAAGTAGCCCAAGATTTGAAAGAGGACAAGAGTTGCATTGGTTTGGCGTTGGCCGAGACTTTGATGGGCTTAGACGCCTTCCATCTGCGAGAGACTACCAAATTCGCAGGAAGTCCACTACTTCTTCAGGTAATGTTTCCCACCCTTTCTTATATATGTTTCTCACAGCACTTGGCACTCATGCTCTATTTTTTTTTCAAAGCCCTTTTCTCACTTTTCTCTCAACATATACCTCTCTATTCTTTAATCTCTCTTTTCTTTCATCCCTTCCCAGGTGTGGCTTGTGGACAAGCTAAAGGTAGTGGACTCTTGCCCCTCATACTCAGCCCGAGCGTACTTTTTCTGCCAACAACTAGTTGATTTTCTAAATGAAGGATGGTGGTGCCATTGGATATACAACAGGTTTGCTACTGACATTGCTTGGCATTGCCCTTGGCTTAATCTAACTGAAATGAGCTACAACAAGGCTCGGCAACCTGGCATTCAGTTGACTGGCTTGACACACTGTGTATTTTACTTTCCGTTTCGGTTCAGACGTCAGTTTGGACATGATCGGACTTGCCTACAATAGGGGATAGAATACCTGGTTCTATTCCCCGTCTGAGGTTCACATTTAGCTAGGTACCTTACTACCTGGAGGACGAGAGAGCTTCTAGCTCCTGCCCTTAGTTTCAGCTGCTCCCTTTCTGACGAGTGCCTGACTTGGTTTGAAGATGAGGCACAGTCTGGGCCCACTTTAGGATCAGAAGCTTCCACAAGCACAAGCGGGGGATCCAGGAACACCAGACTCAACTATGCCCCAAGTTTATTGCTTTAATCTTACTTTTCAAGTTTTATGCATGTAATAAAAGCAGCTTTGATTTGTATCAAAGTTTTGAAATCAATGAAATTAAAGTTGTGGGCACTGAAAGTTTTCCTTTTTGTCCAAAAATGGTTTAAGTTGTAAAAGGTAAAATTTGAGCAAAAATCAACTTTTATCAAAACTTTTCAAAACCATTTTCAATAAGGATCACAACTTGACACACACGAAATCTATCCTCGAGATGTACATCCCCAGATTTGAAGATAACAAATTACCCCTTGTCTGAATAACACTGCTCAGCACTGTAACCAGCTCTTTTCTCAGAGTAGGGATCACAACCGAACTTTCAGGTAAAGATTAGACAAAGATGACCTGATCAAACACATGGATAGGACAGTTGAGTTGGAGGTGTTTGCGGCCGAACTTCAAGATGAAGTTGCCTACGTATCCCGAAGATGGGAATCAGGCCTTACGTAGTTCGGTTCGGGTTCACTCAAGTATTAACGGTCTCCTTTTGCACTCTAACTTTTGCCAAGGCCGCCCTTTAGGGTTTTCAACCTTGCGAGCTCAGTTTTTCTTTATTTCCAAATTTTTTGTGCTCTAACTTTTGCATAGGTCGCCCTTCCAGGTTTTTGGCCTAGCGAGCCTCTTAGGGATAATATTTCTTCAACTTCTCCATGTTGATTGGTTGGGAAAATTCTTTCAATGGATTAGAGAAAGCCTCGCACCTCCATTTCAGTCCTTGGTGGTGGCATTTCTAGGATGGCCTTGATTTTGGAAGGATCTACCTCGATGCCTCTTTGTGTGATCAAGAAACCCAGCATTTTCCCTATTGTTACGATAAAAGTACATTTCTGTGGATTCAACCTTAACCGGTATTCTCTAATCCATTGAAAGAATTTCTTCAAGGCAGTATAGTGGCCCTCTCTTTCCTTGGACTTGATGATCATGTCGTCCACGTACACCTCGACCTCTTCATGGATCATATCATGCAGAATTGTGGTTATAGCCCGTTGATAGGTTGCCCCGGCATTCTTTAACCCAAATGGCATCACCCTGTAGCAGTAGGTTCCCCACGGCGTAGTGAAAGCAATTTTCTCCCTGTCCTCGAGTGCTAATAAAATCTAGTTATACCCAGAAAATCCATCCATGAAGGAGAGCAAGGCATGGCCTGAGGTGAAGTCCACCAATTCGTCAATGTGCGGCAGAGGAAAATCGTCATTCGGACTGGCTCTGTTTAGATCCTTGAAATCGATACACATCCGAATTCTGCCGTCTTTCTTTGGTACTGGAACAATGTTGGCCAACCAAGTTGGATACTCAGATACTAGCAAGAACCCTGCGTCTTTCTGTGTAATGACCTCATCCTTAATCTTCAAAGCCCAATACGAGCGTATTCTCCGCAACTTCTGCTTGATGGGTCGGGCCTTGTGGTCGAGAGGGATCCGACGCTGTACAATTTCAGGATCGATTCCAGGTATGTCTTCATAGAACCACGCTAAAACATCTTTGAAATATTTTAATAAAGCAACTAAGCGCTCGTGCTCCTCCGAAGACAACGTGGACCCGATCTGGACCAGATACAGATCCTTCTCAGTACCCACATTAATAGTAATGATTTCATCAGCGAGGGGTTTTGCAAACCTCTTCTCCTTTCGATCAATCAAAATTTTCAAAACCAGAGGAATTCCTTCCTTATCGTTTTCATCAAAATTTTGAAAATCATGATTGATGCAATAAACAAGAGGCACAGAGAAATACTCAAAATCTGTAGTGGCATTCTCATTCAAAAGGTCCATCTCATCCAATTCTTCGGTTACAACCGACTCAAAAGAAAAAAAAAAGGATGACCTGGAAATAACCTCGGCATCCGGGTTATCAATCCCACGAATACCGGACCCAGACTCAGAAGAACCAAAATTTGATTCCGACTCCACAGACTTTGTGGAATCAGATTCTAGTTCACTACCCGACTTAGACCTGCTAGGCAGGTATCCCTCCTCCAGCTGCCAAATAAGGGATAGTGCGTTAGATGCATCGAAGATGCTGCTAGAAGGGTTCACACCTAGTTGGTCCCCAATTATGGAAACAGTTAGGTCATCCCCCAAGCTCTCTGAGTTGATCGGAGGATCCGAAAGGAGACATGCCAGTGCTGCTTCTACCTCAAGCTCGCTATTGTCGGAATCACTCTCTATTCTTTTTGCAACTTTAGTAGTAATTGGCTCAGCCCTTTCTTTTGTATCACTGTCATGTAGCTACAAGTCAAAGAAAATTTCAAAGCCGGGAACACACTGCTTCTCAGAATTGAACCAGGGTTCGAGGAAACCATAGAATGGGACATCTTCAACCTCCCAAACAAAATAGACATTCAAGGTTCCCCGGATAGGTTGCTGCACAAGTTCGTAGCATTTCCCGGTCTGCTTAGTACTGGTTCTTCCAGCCATCTCTTTCCCTTTCCTCATCCAGTCCTCTTTGGTAGGCATATAGCCAAGACCAAAGGCATGCAGGTTATATGGCACATCGACCAATGCCATAACGCCCTTCCGACCACTTCTTCCTAATCCCATTCTAAGCATGTGTTGGAGCTTGTTGATGAAGTACATAGATTGAGTGCTAACATACAAACCCTCATCAACAGCCAAGATATTTTGGACTACTCAGGCCTCAGCCAAGGTAAACCCAAAAAGGAAAACATCATCTTCGCCATGCATGATCTCCAACACAGGTGTAGTGACCTTTGGCGGAGGATGTATAGATGAATTCCCAAAGACTATGGCTACCCCTTTTCCGTAGGGGATTTGGTGGAGAGTGGAAGAGACAGCTTTCACTTGGTGCAACTAGGGTCACCCAAGTAGTAAGTTGAAAGTGGCCAGAACATCCAGGACATGGAACTTGATGTCCTGTTGAGCTGGGCCAACTTGTACTCTGATCTGCACTATCCCCATCACCTCTTTGCTTGTATTGTCATACGCCCGGATCACCTGGGTTGTAGGCACAAAACCGATCAATTTCAGACTAATAGCATAAGCCGTACGACAAAGACATACGTTGATTGCTGACTTGGTGTCGACCAATACCACTAGTATCCACCAATACCACTGGTATCCACTTTTCTCGGCACTCTATAGATATGTATAGAGGTTTGTTGTGTGCAGAGCCTTCTGGCAGTAATTCTTTGTCTGAAAAGGTCAAAGTTGGCGCAGCGTCTCCCGGGAAGACTAATCACACCAGTTGTTCTGAGGTGGTGTCAATGGACAACTTAGCTTTATCCATCGCCGACAGTACAGCCTGTCTATGCACTCGCGGAGCCATAAGCAGACCCCAGATAGATATATCAGCTTGAATTTTCTTCAACTGTTTCAGCACAGCCTCTTCCTCTAACTACTTTTCCTTCTGTTTCTCTGTCTATTTATCTTTCCTAGATGCCTCGAGTTGATCCAGATGCAGTGGTTTGAAATATCGGCCAGTTCTTGTCAAATGGTCGACTTCTTCCACATACCAAGTGTTGTCGGGAAGGTCTACACCCCAATCCTTGATAGTGTGGGCAAGATGTAGATTATCCGGTGCGGTGGCGTGTGAGGTGCTTGATTATTGCTGTGGTTGTTGCGTTTGCTTTTATGGGCATTTAATTATTGGTGTTGATTGAGGATTGGCATTCGCTTTGTTGTCGATCTGGTTATTGTATCAGAGTGTATATAGTGAGCAGCGCCAGCCTTTCGAGACTACGCTTCGAAAAATCTTGAAAATTTCTTTTTTTTTTTTTTTTTTTTTTTTTTTTTTTTTTTTTCACTTTTTTTTTTCTGTTTTTTTCTTTTTTTTTTTTGTTTTTTTTTTTGTTTGGAAAAAAAGGTATTTAGTTATAATGAAAAAATGAACTGGCTGGCTTATTTTCTCCATCTCATGGGTTTATTTATATATTATATATTATAGCATATTTGCAGTTCCTATTCCTTGTGGTTGATTTTAGAATTTTGGTTGCTGTTGCTTTTTTTTCGTTGATGCTCGATGACAAAGTACAAACACCCTACCCATATATTTTGTTGGGTATGATCACCCCGACCCCGATATGCTTTCATTATGCTCATTTTTTGTAATATTTACTTTGTGTTTGTTGTTGTTTGTTTTTTTTTTTTTTTTTTTTGTTTTTGTGTTTTTTTTTTTTTTGTGTTTTTTGTTTGTGTGTGGCTCTCTTTGTCTTTTTTTTGCTTTTTTGTTTGAATGCCCCTTGTAGTTTTGTAAATCTTTCTGTTTTATTTATTTCTTATTCACCAAAAAAAAAAAAAAAAATCATCTTTCTACCATATGCCTTCGGCAACCAATAAGCAATTGTCCAGTTCCGATCTAAGTGTTCTCTTAGCAGAAACGTTCCCTGCAGGGTGTTGAGCTATTCTTGCTTCCTGTTTGTTTTGATCCCTTACTTTTTCAAACCACTTCAATAAGGCCTCTTGCTTTGTATCAGCGGTGCTCACGACGCCTAGTTTTTGAGCTAAATTCTTGAAACCAGTGCTCTCCAGCAATTTCCCCTTGTCTTCGGCCATTCTAGCCACTGCAGTCGTTCCCACTTTCTATTTTTCTAGCTTCAAGTCAATTCCGTCATCTATATCGGGTTCATCACTTAGCCACCCAGAATTTTCTGTCGGCCCGTTAAGATCGAACCAATCAATATGCACATCCCCTTGATCTTGCTCATCAAAGAACTGTAAATTGTCTATGTTTTCCTCTAGGTCGGCTAGATCATCTAATCCCTGACTTGGCCCATCCTCTCGAACTACACTGACCTCCATCCCAGTCGGCAACACCACTTCTGGCTTAACTTGGTCTATTAGGACAATATAACAACACGGATTGCACACCTCTTCAAATAAGTCATCAGAGCCCTCAAGCAACGAACTGATATTCTCCACCAAGGCTGACCTTCCTTTACCTTCCACTGTTACCACCACTGGTTCGGGTTGGAGTGAGGACGTGCTCATCATGCACAAGTCCGTGCTCTTAGGGATGAACAACCCCGGCTTAGGTAGGTGGGAAGGGGTGATGTATATACTGGGGTCATAAGGGACGGCCAATATGTGGATGAGGTTTATATGCCGAGGTGGAGGGACTTGGTTATGTAGTGTGAGAGGATTTGTAGTGACGTTTGGCTTTTGGGGAGGCACTACCACTTTACTGTCAACGCGATCTTGAATCTCATTACACAACTTATAGCATTGATCAGTGTCATGAACGTGCTGTTGGTAAAAAGCGCAGTATTTGGCCAGGTTGTGTCTCGGAGGGAGAGGATCAGGTAGAGGGCTAGGCTCTAGTGGCTTAAGATGCACTAGGGCTTTGGATAAAGACATACAGAGCAGGATAAAGACCCTTGGAGATCGGGCCTGGCTAGTTGAGGTTTGTGGAGTTGCGTTGGAGGTGTTGGCAAATAGGTTGGCAGTTTTGGGTGTGGTAGTGACCATGCTCACATCTGAAGGCCATGTAGAAGTGCTACTGCTCGCGTTTGCATTAGAGCTACGTATAAAGGGCCTCTTAGGCTGTTCCTTCTCATGGTCTATCAGCCCCTGCTTCATCGCATCCTCAATTTGCATCCCTATTTCGTGGAGCTCGGCGAATGTAAACAAAGGCAAGACTATCATCTTCTATAATAGTCTCCCTTGCAGGTTATGGACCACCATTCTGATTTGGTCCTTTTCAGACGACCTAAAAGTCATCATAGAGGCCTTGGCTCTCCATCGAGTCACAAAGTCCAAGAAGCCCTCCTTCGGTTCCTGACGGGTTATTTCAAGATCACGGGTTGTGACTTCGATCTGGGTATTGTAAGAGTACTGCGCGATGAAGGCCTCAGCCATTTCCTCCTAGTTCCGTTTCACAGAATCTTCCAACTTTGCATACTAGATGGCCGCTATGCTTGACAGGGTCCGGTCAAAAAGTGACAACTTCTGAAGTCTAGTGAGACCGATTAGTCATAGGATGTCAAAGAATAACCGTAGATGGACCAAAGGATCCTTGGAGCTGTCGAATCGGTCTATGTGCTGTATCTTAAATCTGTCTAGCAGAGTTACGGCAGAATTTGTGCATCTATCCTCAATGTCAGGGATTGATTTCACACCCTACGCCCGCTTGAAGAGCTATTCCAGCTTGTTGACCTTCAACGCATTGGGGTTAACCTCGAATTCAAATGGCGCCTCCATTTGGTAAACTGGTGCCTTGGAGGTCTGAGGTGGGATCGAATCTGCCGAGATGCCCATATTCTCTTGGACATTGATGGTGACCCCGGGTGCTGGCATACCCACTGGGGGTGCATGGGATACAGAGGCTACTGTTGGTTGTGGTTGTTGTTGTTGAAGCCTATCTATCACTTCTGCTTGGCGGGCTGTCACCTCAGCTTGGCGGGCAACATCCAGCTGCATAGTCTCAATGGTCTGCTGGAGCTAATGAAGCATATCTTTTATGCTGACTGGGAGATGTTGAGCTATCAGAACTGGCGAATACTCTTGGAGTAGAAGTAGAAGACTGGGCCTGACTAGGCGTAGGTGAAGTAAAAGGTGACTACAAGATTAGTGAATTCTGCCTTATCCTCCTCCGTCTAGTAACCGATGGGAGTGAAACAAACACTGGTTGTCCCTTGACAAGATCCCTGGATTTGCAAATCCTTCTTACACAGGTCCAGAGTGCTTGGGGGGTAACAGGATCGTCCGAAGCAATGATGAAAAACTACATTGCAAAAAGAAATAAAGCAAAAAGAAAAACAAAAATTAGAAACTGCACAGAACCTCTACTCAGATTCTAATCAGTACACTGATGTAATCAAAGCCGTAGAACCATGCTCAATATTGAATTCTGTGCCTCAAAAACTGATACCCAAACTTGCAACTGATACATACATAGAGTTTCACTCTAAAAGCACATAATAGTCAAGTGAGAGCCAAAACAACCATATGATGGGGTAGGGTTACCCTGTCCTAATTTCGTGAATTAAGGTTCACTATGCATAACAAGTGGTTTCACACAATCCTGTATTCTGGTAAGTTTCATGTCCTAGTTTGGAACAGTCTCTATGGTTTCCAATATGCAACTAGGCTGATTGGTCAAAAAGGGTATCTCAGCAAAACTACCTAGTATACCTCTTGCACCTAACACCGAGAAGTGAAGGGAGGATCAAATGGTACAGCGGTAGTCCAGATCTAAGGGTTGTGTTCCTATCATGGCAGAACCCGCAACCAGTCAGCCTTTTGGCAAGCTTTTCCAAGCGAGCCTCTGGCAAACCGTTTAGGAATAGCAGATGGCAAACATTGTGACTTAGGCACCAATACAAATGCAAATGCAAAGAAACACATAAGTGTAGATAAAATGTCATACCATGAGTTCGAGTCAAGTTCTCTAAATCCATAGCAGAGTCACCAGAAACTGTAGCTCGTCTTTTTCGCACCCCCTTTCGGAAGTTTGAAAAGAAGCCCTACAGTTCGGACTCCCGTGGTTTTGAATCTAATCTCACAAGTGCAATGTGAAATTGATAATCACCAAAGAGTCCAAATCTGGCAAATCATTTTGGAAAATTGATTTTGAATCAAAAAGTGCCAAAATTGGACTGCTTTGCCAGATACAGAGCCGCCACCTAAATATTTTATTTTGGAAAAATTTAGGAAACCTATGACTCGTGCCAAAGGCCACGTGTCCATCATCACCAAAGTTGCCAGGGCCCGGGAACTTAGGTATGAGAGGGAAAGGTCATGAATTGAGCACCCTTGCTCGCCCGATCAAAGATCGGCTTTTACTAATCATGATATGATATTTTATAAACATTATGTGCTTTTATTCCGGTTATTAATCTAGCTTTACTATGTGATGCGCACAAGCAAATATAGACTAGTTTGCTCAATTTTGGAACAATTTAACTCATGTTTGTTTGCGAAAATGGTTTGAATTTGCTATCTCAAATAGCTTAAAGTTGCGGATCTGCCACCAAACATAGTAGGCTTAAAACATGATTTGCCACTCAACAAAGTGGGCTTAAAACATACATTCGTTGAATCATTCCAATTCAAGCAACATGCCTTCATCTACCAGCATTCACGCAGTTTAGCATATAAGCATATAGCCTCATAGCAAGCATGTTAATCATGGCAACATTCACACTTATGCGAGGATGCTAAAGTGTAAAAACTCACCTAGTACTCCAAGCTAGGAAGATATGGGTTAGAAAACTATGCATGATTCCTAACTATGCAAAAATGCCTAATGCAACACATGCAACATGCAATTAATAGGCTCGGTAGGCTCGACTACTAATATGGCAAATGGATTGATTTGATAACATGCGGTTAAACACGTATTCAAAGAATTATTGAAACGACAATGCAGTTTGAATGATGAGCCGAGCCTCGGTGTATGCAAGGCAAGATGAATGGATGCAAGCATGCAATATGCTAATTTAAACATGTCCCCAATGTAACCATGAATAGCGGTTAGATAAAAGGGAGAAAGACGTGGGGTTGGAAGTCATGCACACATGCACGCACACTTATTACAACATTATGCCCACGCGAAGAAGAGTCCGAATGAATAAAAGCTAACCAACTAGCTACGCTAATTAAGCTAACTAATTATTACAAACCGAAATGAACAACTAGTTAAACTAAAATTATTTACAACACTTAATTAGCTACAACTAATTAATTACAACACATATTTGATCTATTGCTAATTAAACTGATTAGCTAATCCCGGGAGGCGAGGGAGGCCCATGCATGCCCAGTTTTCACCCGAAAAGCCACTGTCTTGCTGCTGAATGCCTCTGTTTGCACATTGAAGCACCAACAATGTTGCCCAATTCCAGAACACCTCTGCTCCACCTTACCAACACACTGTGCAAATTTCACTGATGGCCGACAAGGGGCCGGTCGACTACCACTGGTGGCCGGTCAGCTACTGGTGGTGGCTGTCGACCACTGATAGTTTGAACTTCCTTGTTGCATCAGACAGCAAACAGAGCAAAACAGTGTATCTCTTAAGGGTTGTCTGCACACTTTGCCTCTCCTTTTTCATGGGGAAATCAAAGAAGAGACCAAATTTGGTTCACAAACCATCAATCAAGCAATTTCATTGCATGATGGCCTGTGAAACCAATTATGCAAGTTTAATAAATGCAAAATGAGACCAAAATGACCATTACCCATTTTCCTTGTGTTCAAATTAACGTCCGATTTGAACACATGCAATGCAATACAAAAAGATGCTTATCTTCCCTTTTTTACTTGCCAATTTTGCTTACACATTTTAGCTACCAAACCATTCATTAGTCAATTTGTCCATTGGTGAGTGTCTTCAAAGATGAAAGAAGTGTCAACCAAGGAATAGTTTAAGGCATGAGAGTAGTTTCATGCCATTGGTAATGAACCCTCAAAGGAGGATTAAACCATTAAGCATGAGCCTCAATCTCAATCTTAAACAACCCTAAGGTTGAAGCAACCCTTAAAGCAAATGAAAAAGTGAAGAAATGAGGGAGGTTGCAGAGATTATAAGTGCTAAAATTAGGTGAGAAAAAGCACTAAAATATACAATCAACTCAAGCCAATGGTGGTTAAAGCCTTAAAACAGTAAGCTAGTGAAAGGACTTACACTGTAACTGTGCAATATAAGACTCAAAAGGTACCAAACAGCCAAAATAGTGGCAAAATAGCTCAAAACAGAGTGTAAAACATGCTGAAATTGAGCCTAAAAAAGCTAAGACATTAAGCTAATACATGGGGCTAACTAGGCATGCAAAACAAGAACAAGGAGGGGAGGCTATCTCTCCAAATTTGGACTTCAAAATGAGTTTTTTGCAACTAAAAAACCTCACAAATTTAGTGGTTAAAAGATCCAAAAAAGTTGGTTTGAAAGTGATGAACAAAGGCACAAAAACTTTACAAACTAAGAAGTAAGAAGGGTAAACCACCCCTTAATTGAAAAGGGCCTCAAACCAACACTTTTAGTCCAAAAAAATAGAGTTTTTGACAGTTCAAAACCAGCCCCAAAGCAGTTGAAAAATGTGGCAAAGCAAGTGTGCAAAACAAGTATAAAAGGAGAATGCTATACCTCTTGAAGGGAAGACACAATTTTAGGCAAAAATTCAAGTCACAACCTCCTCCTAGAGCTCAATACAAGTCCCAAGCTACCTCAGTCCAAAGACTATCAACTCTTGTTAAGGATTGATAGACAAAAATAAAGTGTATCCAAGCAACTAAGCACAAAATTGCTCGAGCGAGAGAGAGAGAGCAATGTAGAAAGAGGGAGAATTTTGTTCCAAAATTACTAACCTTCCAAAATGAGGGAGGAACCCCCCTATATATAGAAAAACAAGCATTGAGCTTAGAAACATCCTACCATACACGTGTAGGGAGATGCAGCTTAGTGTGCTAAAAGCTGGCATAGTTGTTAACAAATATCTGGAAAAAGACACTGGTGGCCGTCAGCCACCACTAAAGGTCGACCGGCCACACCAATGGCCGACAACTATGAACCATGGCCGACAGCCTATGGTGGTGGCCAACAGGTCACCACAAGTTCCAGGCCTAAAAACACCAAGCTTTTGGTCCAAAACAAGGCACAAAATGGACAAGCTTTAAAGGCTCAAAGACAGGGCGTTCCACTGAGATCTTCGGGCACTTAAAGCGAACAAATGCAAACGTAATCATCGGGTGTACAAGCAATGAAGTCTAAGTCTTAAGGTCGGTCAAAAATGGGGTATCTACATATAGCTTCATGCATGTGAAAAATTTCATAGAATTCAAACTCAAGTTGGTGATTCACGTATGCCTGTATACAATCATGCTCAATTCTTCCATGGCTAAGATGATCCTAGCACATTCTATTTAAATTCATGCAAATGGTCTTATAGCTTGGTGAATTCACTTCCTATGTGGATTGTCTACAAGAATTAAGTGTGATTTCCATACCTAGAGTTGAATTCAAGTGCAATCCTAGCTTCATTCTTCAAGTCTTCCACAAATTCTCTACAAATCTTCTTTCTCTCTCTATAGTTGAGTTCTTTTCTCTTTCTCATCTAAAATCTCAGCTCATATGTGTATAAAATGATGAATTCATAAGGTAAAACCATATATATATAGGTTTAATTAGCTTAAGTTAATTAAGCTTGCTTAGGACTAATTAATCCTACTTAATTCTAATTAATTCCAATCAATTATTCTAATTATTTTGATCTGAATCAATTTTCAATTAAAGTTGCCATAAAATTCTAAATATTCCAATTAGCCTATTGGGCTAGTCAATTTTGGTTCTGAAGCAGTTAAGGCTGTCAATTTCTATCTCTAAGTTGGCAATTCTAACAAGTATTCCAAATAGATATTCACACTTAAACATATAATTAAGCAATTAAACTCACACAAATAAATATATAAAAATAATGTACGCGTTGGGGTCATCACAGTCTCTACCCCTTATAAAGTTTGATCCTCCAAACATAAGTTACCTTCGTATGGGAACAAATGCCGGAATCGTTGTTGCATCTCATCTTCTTTTCCCAAGTGGCTTCTTTCCTATAATGTTCCCTCCATTCTACATTTACCATCGAAATCGATCTATTTCTTAATTGTTTCACCTGTTAGTTAATAATCTGCAGCGGCCATTCTTCGTAGATCATATCTTCATCTAGAGCAATTCGATGATAATCAATTACATGGAATGGATCTCTAAGATAGCCTCGAAGAATAGACACATGAAATACGTTGTGTATCTCTTCCATTCTAGGTGGTAAGGCAATTTTGGTAAGTAATAAGACCCAATTTTTCAAGGATTTGGAATGGTCCAATGTAATAAGGAGTCAATTTCCCTTTTCCATTGAATCTTGTTTTGCCCTTTCATCGGTGTTACTTTGATAAATACATAAATCTCTTCTTCGTTGATTCGCGTAACTCTTCTGTCAATTTTGTGCAGTTTTGAGTCGTTGTTGAATGGTCTTTATCTTTTCAATCGTTTATTTCACAAGTTTTGTCCTGTATATAGCCCTGTCACCAACCTTAGTCTAACAAACTAGAGATCTACGCTTTTTACCATACAGTGCCTCATATGGTGCCATACCAATGCTAGCATGGTAATTGTTATTATAAGCAAATTAGCCAGTGGCAAATACGTTTCCCAACTGCCTTGGAATTCTAGCACACACATACGAAGCATGTCCTCTAAAGTTTGAATAGTTCACTTTGTTTGTCCGTCAGTTTGTGGATGAAAAACTGTGCTGAACCTTAACTCTGTTCCCATTGTACTCTATAGACTATGCCAAAATCTAGGAACAAATTTAGGATCCCTATCTAATATAATAGACACTAGAACTTCATGTAAATGGATAATCTCATCAATGTAAATGGTGGAAAGTCTATAGGCATTAAATAAGGTTTTCACAGCAAGAAAATGAGCAAACTTTGTCAATCTATTAACTATAACCCAAATAGCATTCATACCTCTAAATGTTTAAGGTAGACCGACAATGAAGTCCATGGTTATGTGGTCCCATTTCCATTCTGGAATAGGGAGACACTGAAGTAAGCCCGCTGGTTTCTAATGCTCCGCTTTTACTTGTTGACACTGTAAGCATTTGGAGTTGAATTTGGCAATCTCTCATTTCGTATTGGGCTACCAATACACAACTTCAAATCTTGATACATTTTGGTATTCCCCAGGTGCATAGCAAACATTAGCTTATGAGCTTCTTCTAGAATTTTTCTTGTTAGTTCTGTATCATTAGGAACACAACGTCTCCCCTGAAATTTTAATACTGAGTCTTCAATTATGAATCCCAATTTAGGTTTAGCTTCAAACTGATCACCAATCTTCTTCAAAAACGCATCATTCGTTTGCTTTTGTTTGATCTCTTTGATAATTGCCGGTTGTGCGAACATTGCAGCTATCAATCCATTTTGTTCAAAGGCACCACTTCTATTTTAAGCTTTTCAAATTCTTGTAGATGCTTTTTCTGATCTGTAAGCAAACAGGCTCAACCTCCTGTATTCTTTCTGCTAAGTGCATCTGCCATGGTATTAGTATCACTCAGGTGGTAATGAATTTGTAGATCATAGTCCTTGATCAATTCAAGCCATCACCTCTGTCACATGTTTAATTACATATGCATGAAAAAGTACTTCAAGCTTTTATGATCTATGTACATTTCACATTTAACCCCATACAAGTAATGTCGCCATATTTTCAATGCAAACATAATTGTGACAAGCTCTAAGTCGTGTGTTGGCTAATTCTTCTCATGTGGTTTTAACTGTCGAGAGGCATATGCAATCATTACGCCATTCTACATTAGAACATAACCCAAACCCTTATAAGATGCATCGCTATAAATGACAAATCCTTTAGTACCCGAGGGTATAGTAAGGATTGGAGTTACAGTCAATCTTATTTTCAATTCTTGAAAAGCTGATTCTCTTCATTCTGTCCACACAAATGGTTCCTCTTTTCAAGTCAATTGGGTTAATGGTACAACAATTTTTGAGAAGTCTTTAACAAATCTCCGATAATAACCTGTCAATCCCATAAAACCGTAGGCCTTGGTTATGTTAGTCGAAGTAGGCCAATCAATAATTGTTTCTATCTTCTGAAGGTCAACAGAAATACTGTCTTTATCAACGACATGTCCCCAAAATTCAATCTTATCTAACCAAAATTCACACTTTTTGAATTTCTCATACAATTGTTTTTCCCTAACAGCGTGTTTGGTTGGGAGATTTGGGAAGGGATTTTGAAAAGGAAAGAGAAAAGGTATGTGAAACTAAGTGAAATATAGGTATATTTTATTCACATTTCACCTACCTCAAATCCCTCCTCAAATCCTTCAACCAAACACAGTTTAAGTGTCTGAAGGGTTATTCTCAAATATAGTTCATGGTCATTTTTACTTTTCGAATAGATCAAAATGTCATCAATAAACACAACAATGAATTCATCTAAAAAGGGTTTAATCATTCTATTCATCAAATCCATGAATGTTGCAGGTGCATTTGTAACTCCGGAAGGCATGACTAAAATTCATAATGTCTATACCTAGTTCAGAAGGCTGTCTTTTCAATATCTTTAGCCCTTACTTTCAACTGATGATATATCGATCTCAAGTCAATTTTTGAAAATAGTTGAGCCCCCTGCAGCTGATCAAATAAATCATCAATACAAGGTAATAGATATTTATTCTTCATGGTTAGCTGATTGAGTTCCCGATAGTCAATACATAGATGAAGAGTACCATTTTTCTTCTTCACAAAAAGGACTGGTGAACCACATGACAATGTACTTGGGCGAATAAACCTTTTGTCAAGCAATTCCTACAACTGGATTTTCAGTTCTTTCATTTTTGTAATAGACATGCGGTATGGAGTTTTAGATATTGGTTGTGTACCCGGTATTACATCAATTGTAAATTCAATCTCACTATCAACTAATTGTTTAGGTAACTTATTCGAAAATACATCAGGAAAGTCCCTCACCACTGGTATACTGTCTAAGGTAATTTCCACGGTATGTTTTACACTACATAAATACCGTTGACAATCCTTACTAATCAATTTTTAAGCTTTCATAGCAGATATAAGATATGGTGGTGGAACTATACCCTTTCCCTCAAAATAAAATTCAACTTGTCTAAGAGGTCAAAATATCACTCATTTTAAAGCACAATCAATGGTTGCATGGTATTTTAAATAGCCAATCCATACCCAAAATAACATCAAAATGTCTCATGTCTAAAGGTATTAAATCAACATACAAAACAACATTCGTGAGTTATAATTCACATGCAGCATATACAGATGAACATAGCATAGATCCCTCCATAGGAGATGCAACACACAATATATATCTCAATGTTTCCATAGGCCTATTCAGAGTTTAAACAAGCACCACAGAAACAAACGAATGTGTAGACCATGAATCGGTTAAGACATATACTGGTTGTTTACAAACAGAAATTGCACTTCATACTACTGCCTCTGTGTTCTGAGTATCGCCCCGTGGCAGAGAAAAAATCCTTTCTTGTCTCACATCATTGCTTGTTGTGGACGGTGTTGTAGCTGGTTTTGTTATTGGAACAGACCCAATAGAACTAGTAGCACCTCGGTTACCACCATGACGTGGGTGTGTATAATCTTTTTGCTATATGCCCAATCTTCCTACACTGATAGCAGGCCCCTGTAGTATGATAACAAACTCCTCGGTGTTTCTTTCCACACATGGTAAAAGTAGGTATTGAGTTGCCACTTTGGTTTGACCTTGAGTTACTAGAAGTCCCAGACTTTGGCTTCTTGTTTGTTGACGTTGTTCCCTTATTAAAATTCTACCATTTTCCTTAACATTCAAACTTCTGATTATGGTTGGCTATGTTAGTTTCTGACATCAATGCCCTATCTAGTACATCCACATATTTTTGGCAATTTGAGTACATTAACCCTCTCCAAGATTGAATCACATAGGCCTCCATCAAACTTCTTTGCATTTTTGTACTCGGTGTCTATCGTATGTAGCGCAAAACAGGCTAATTCTGTAAATTGGGCCTCATACTCCGTAACTGACTTGTTTCCTTGCTTCAATTGTTCAAACTCTAACACTTTTCTATTTCAGACACACTAAGGAAAGTACTTCTCGTATAAGATTTCTAAGAATCGAGCCCAGCTGATATCTCTGTTTTCTTCACGCACTAACATCCACAAATGCCTTGCTTCATCTTCTACGGTAAATGCAGCTAACAAGACTTTCTGAGTCTTAATAAAAGGAAACACCTCAAATAGTTTTTCTATTCCAATTACCCAGGCTTCAGCTTTAAGTGGTTCCATCCTCCCCATGCAACAAGGTGGTTTCATCTTCTTGAATTTCATAGCCAATGCAATAGTACAATCACCAATCTGACACCCTGTACTAGAGGTGGCACAGGCATTGGTGGTGGGGGTGGCGGTTTGTGACAACCTAACTCTAGTTTGTGCTAATTAAACTTAATTATGCTTATAATTATGAGCTTAATATGATTTTGAGTGCTAATTATATGATTATGGGTGTTTGTGAACTTATATCTGTTTACTGTAGGAAAATATGTTTGACTTTCCGTCGTAAAATTTAATTTGAAGGCCGTAGAGGCATCAGAAACCGAAATTTACTGTGTTTTTGTATTCAGCATGATTTTTAGAGCCTATGATGAAATTTAATTGAAAACTATTTCGGATCAAAATAATTAGATTAAATTGATTAAATTAAGTGCAATTGATTAACTCTAAGCAAATATGATTAGTTATACTAATCACCACTATAAATGTTTTTTTTTGGGTGAATCACTATAAATGTTTATAGTTAGTGCTTAGGCTTAAGAAAGTTAAGCTCATTTTCACCTCTTGGCTGAGTTCATACACACTAAGGAGAGAACTCAACACTTAGAGAGAGAGAGAGAGAGAGAGAGAGAGAGAAGAATTGTGAAGGAATTGAGGAGATTTGAAGAATTGGACTAGGGTACACTTGAATTCAAGCCTTAGGCATGATTTTCAACTTTGATTCTTGTAATTAAGACATGTAGAGGTTGAATTCATTTAATTCTTGAGTTCATTTAAGAATTGAGTTGAATTGTGTACATACATGCATGAATCACCAAGTTGAGCTTGAATTTCATGGAAATATCCACATGCATGAAGCTACATTTGACAAATTTTTTTTTTTTTGGAGATGTTTTATGTCATACCACTTTTCATCTCACGCCTGAGAGTTTTGTAAACATTTGAAAAGAAAAGAGTGCAATTCATATTATATATAGTTTCAACCTCATGATTTGTGCTTGGATTTGGGACAATAGTTCATGATTTTGAGTAATTGGTTTCAAATTGAGAGTGTTTTCATGTTACACAATGTTTTACCATGTTATTGGCATCAACTTGCAAGCTTTGAGCCTTTCGAATTAAGCTTTGAGCTTCAAACAGAGTTATGGAAAACCCAGAATTTGACTTGTCCACTCGAGTGAGGAAAGCGTCACTCGAGCGTGAAAGTCGAGCTCCAAGAAGTTTTACAGAAATTTGCATGGTGGCTCGAACGGCATACATTGGACATACATTGGATTTTATGATTCGTTTTCCATTCTCTTTCATTTCTAGGCACTCTTAGGCATACATTGGACATTCTAAATGAATTAAAGAACACGAAAGAAGCCTAAAAGTATTAAGCAAATTAAAGAATGGATTGAAATGTATTATAACCCAATGTGTTATGAATTATGAGGGGTTAAGTGCAAGGACGAATCAAACGCCGGAACGTAGTGAGTAGTACTTAAGTAAAGACAAGTTCGTATATGCTATTTTTGTTTAATATCACTCATGTGTAAGTGTGCTTTACACATGATGGACCTAAGGTTGTTTCGCATATAGTGGACTGAATGCCGTTTTGCCTATGAATTAGACCCAAGGTCGTTTTGTATGTAATGGACCAAGAGTTGTTTTGCAAGTATAAGTTGGACCTGAGGTCATTTAGTAGATGAATATGGATGAGGCATATGATATGTTGGACCTAAGGTCGTTTTGCGTTGTTATCGACCGACAAGTTTGGGTTATAACCTATGAATTAAACAAATCTCATTCATGAACTCCTTTACTTTGGCATTATTCACTGGACGTTAGCTCACCCTTTATTAAAATGTATGTAGGTGAGCAGCGAGATGTCCAGCCTCAACCCCAGTGAGCCATAGAAAGCATGTTTTGAGGAGTCAACTAAGGTCACCTCACACAAGAGGCTTACTTTTGTTTTTGTTCTCTTATGGTCATGTATGACTGACCTTGTGTATAACATTGGATTTTGGTGTTTATACTGTTTGGAATGATCCTGGATGTATGTGGTACATACATAAAGTAAATATTGCATGGTGTGAGTTATTATATGTATATGAGAAAGTTTTTGATTAAACCATGTATGCATAACTCGTTGGATAATTTTTGCAAGTATTGCTTGCGTAGTTTGGCCCCATATTTTTAAGTATGGTCTAATTTCTGACTGAGGCTGTAGGTAATCTCATGATTACTGGCTGGTTATGACTCTAATCCATAGGGGCGGGTTTGGGTCATGACAGAGTAGTATCAAAGCACAAGTAATAACTTACACATTTGTCCAAGTGAGCGATACAGTGTCTAGAAAAGGCATAAGTTGCATTCATATGATACATATATTTGTGAAATGCAATGAGGAATTGCTAAGTGACTTGAAGTATGCAACTATATGATATATATATATACATATAACTGTTGCCTAATTGTATGAATGTGATCTTTTGTTCTTTTGTATATGAATATTGTGCATATCTTCTATGTGAAATATAATGCAAGGCTCATTAGATAATGGTGAGAACAAGAGTTGATGAGCTAAAAGAGTCCTCCACTACTCGGCTAGACCGAATGGAGAGAATGATGCAAGACGTGGCAGAAACACTAAGACAACAACATCAATGGAAACAACAGTGGCAACACCCACAACCACTACCTCCGATGCAACCCACACTAGATTTGGAAAATGATGACCGAACAATAGCCCTGACTAAAGAGTTCAAGAAAATGAAGCCACCAATGTTCCATGGGGGTGTGGATCCATTGAAGGCTGAAGCTTGGGTCCTTGGTATTGAAAAATTATTCGAGGTATTTCCATGCCTGGAGACACAGAAAGTATAATTGGCCATTTTCACATTAGAAGATGAAGCGAGAAGATGGTAGATGCTAATTCGTGATGATAACAAAGGCATTGACTGGGCACAATTTTGTGCACTCTTTTATGAGAAATACTTTTCACAGTGTGTCTGCGATAGAAAAGTATCAGAATTTGAAAGACTGAAACAAGGCAATTTGACAGTAGCTGAATATGAAGCCAAGTTCACTGAATTGGCTAGATTCACCCCACATATGGTTGACACTGACTACAAAAAGGTGAGGAAGTTTGAAAACGATCTTCGCAATGACATTCTGGAAAGGGTAAATGTGCTTAAATTGCCCACATATGTTGATGTGTTAGACCGAGCCCTAATGTCAAAAACTAACATGGCCAACCGAGGCAAGCCACCAGCCGACTGGAAGGCTAAAAGGCAAGGCTTTTTTCTCAGGAAAGAAGTCATCAAAGAAACAAAACACGAGATCTTCAAGCACTTCGAGCTCCACCAGAAATACGGCACCAACATGTACTCAATGCGTTAAGAGGCATCGCGGGGTTTGTTATCGTATTTCTGGGGCATGCTACAGATGTGGTGAAATGGGTCACATGGCAAGGGATTGCACCCAAACTGAACAACAAAGAGTTGGGAAACCAGCCGTTAGTTCAACCGGATCTATCCCAAAGCCAGGTAATATTACAAGGCCTGCTACTACCAGAGACATAATGAGACAAAGGAGAGTCTTTGCACTTGTCCCAGGTGACACATGAAATACTAAAGCTGTTGTCTCAGGTATTATCTCTACAAGCAATCAAGATACTTTTGTGTTAATTGAGTCCAACTCAACACATTCCTTTGTGTCTACTATGTTTGCATTTAGATTGACTAGACCCCTAGAATTATTGCCATATTTGCGATGTGTATCTACTCCATCTGGGGAATCTGTATTGTGTATATCTGTATATCGTGTTTGTGATATGCGAATTGGCAATACTATTTTATATGTGGATTTGTTACCCTTGGACATTCGACACTTTGATATAATTTTGGGGATGAATTGGCTATCAAAATATTGTGCCACTATCAATTATGTGACAAAACGGGTTGTGTTTAAACCGCCATGCCCTGTAGAATTTGAATTTGTGGGTAACAGGGTAGTGCCTCCACCTTATTTGATATCTATAATAAAAGCATGTAAATTGATTAGGAAAGGATGCCAGGGTTATTTGTGTAGTGTATTATATGAACAATATGTGAATGTTGAATTGGATAATATTTTTGTGGTCCGAGAATTTCCAAATGTATTTCCCGACAAACTACCAGGGGGACTGGTGGACAGAGAGATAGAATTTACCATTGATGTTGTCCCGGCACCCAACTTGTCTCAAAAACTCCATATAGAATGTCCACTGCCAAAATGAAAGAATTGAAAGAACAATTGCAAGACTTACTAGACAAAAGGTTTATACAACCGAGCACTTCGCCATGGGGCGCTCCCGTGTTGTTTATAAAAAAGAAAGACGGAACCTTACGTTTGTGTATTGACTACGAAGAATTAAACAAGGTAACGGTCAACAATAAATATCTATTACCCCGAATTGACAATTTATTTGATCAGTTACAAGGTTCACAAGTCTTTTCAAAAATTGATTTGAGATTCGACTACCACCAGCTGAAGATGAAGGCAAAAGATGTTGAGAAAACTGCATTTAGAATAAGGTATGGTCACTACGAGTTTCTTATTATGCCGTTTGGGGTGACTAACGCACCTGCAGCATTTATGGACCTTATGAATCGAATTTGTTGTGATTTTTATCAATGATATTTTGATATATTCAAAGAATAGATTTGAGCACGAACAACATTTGAGAACTGTTTTGTAAACAATTAGAGAAAAGAAATTATTTGCTGAACTTACGAAGCGTGAATTTTGGTTGGACGAGGTTGTCTTTTTAGGGTATGTCATCAACAGAGATGGGATTTCAGTGGACCCACGGAAGATAGAAGCAATTATAAATTGGCCCACACCAACAAATGTAACGGAAGTCCGTAGTTTCATAGGCTTAGCTGGGTATTACAGAAGGTTTGTCAAGAATTTTTCAAAAATAGCTATACCTCTTACTTAATTGACACACAAGGGGCAACCATTTGACTAGAATAATGAAAGAGAATCTGCTTTCCAAGAACTGAAAACAAGATTGATGACTACACCAGTGTTAACATTGCCCACAGGTACGGAGAACTTTGTGATTTATAGTGATGCATCTTGTAAGGGTCTGGGTTGTGTATTGATGCAAGAAGGACAGGTAATTGCTTATGCTTCCCGACAATTAAGGCCACATTAGAAGAACTACCTGACATATGACCTAGAATTGGCCGCAGTTGTATTTGCCTTAAAAATTTGGTGGCATTACTTTTATGGGGCAAAATGCGAAGTTCATACAGATCACAAAAGTTTGAAGTATTTCTTTACCCAAAAAGAGTTGAATATGCGCCAGAGGAGATGGCTTGAGCTAATAAAAGACTATGACCTTCAGATTCAGTGTCACCCCGGGAAAGCCAATACAGTTGTTGATGCCTTGAGTAGAAAATCGGTAGGGAGTTTAGCTTGCCTACTTACTGAACAAAAAGAAATCTTGCAAGATTTTGAGAAATCCAGGATTGAAGTAGTATTGCATGAGCAAGGCTGATTGATGGCCGTCATTTCAGCCGAACCAACAATCATTGATGAGATCAAACAAAAACAAAAGGAGGATGAATTCCTCAAAATGATAGTTGATGAATTTGAAGCAAATCTGAAACTGGGATATAGTGTTGTAAATGAAGTGCTGAAATTCCAAGATAGATTGTGTGTTCCGAATACTCCCGAGTTAAGGAGGAGAATTCTTGATGAAGCCCATAAATCAATGTTTGCTATGCATCCAGGTAATAACAAAATCTATCAGGACTTAAAGCAGAGTTATTGGTGGCCAAGTATGAAACATGAGATTGCAAAATATGTGTCTAGATGTCTTCAGTGTTAGCAAGTTAAGGCTGAACATCAAAAGCCAGTAGGTCTACTTCAACCCCTCCCTATTCCGGAATGGAAATGGGAACACATAACCATAGACTTTGTTCTTGGCCCACCTCGGACACCTAGAGGTGTGGATTCCATTTGGGTTATAATTGATAGACTATCTGCACACTTTTTTCATGTAAAATCTATGTATGATGCATACCGTTTAGCTACTATTCATGTTGATGAAATTGTTTGTTTGTATGGAATTCCGGTGTTTATTGTGTCGGATAGAGATCCGAAATTTGTATCTAGATTCCGGAAGAGTCTTCAAGTGGCAATGGGAACAAAGTTGAGGCTTAGTACAGCATTCCATCCACAAACTGATGGACAATCGGAACGAACTATACAAACTCTAGAAAATATGCTCCGAATGTGTGCTTTGGATTTTCAAGGGAGTTGGGAAACTTTTTTTTTTTGGTGAATAAGACATAAATAAAACGAAAGATTTACAAGATTACGAGGGGAATACCCCAAGCCCTAAATCAACTATACACCGAACCAACAAAAACAAGCCGAAAACATCAAAACAAACGATGTAAAACAAAAACAATGTTCAGATGCCATATCACAAGATGATAGGGGAAGTGAACACAGATAAGATCAAGCCACGGCTTAAAAAAGAACATGGAAAATCCAAACACGGCTGAACCCGAGCTACCAAACTGCCGCTGATGTCTAAAGATAAAACATCCAAAGAGATGCCTAAAATAGCTAAGTTCAGGCCATTAAAACCATATCCGGACCTGGCATCAACATCTGACCAGTATACCCAGTCCAAACAAACCAAAATACTGCCCCTAGTACATCCCACTAGGGTAGGCAAAATCATAGTCACATCAAAAACTTTTAACAAAAACCTACTGCAACAGTAAGTAATAAAAGCAAGAAGATGATCCAACTCTAAAACATGACGAGGCGCAAATTGTAGCCACCACCAAATTCTAGTTCCTCTGGACGGGCGCACAGTGCAGTCTCCACCAAACCACGTAGCTAGACAACCAGCTGAAACCCGATTAGGGGGAACAGGCAGGATGTCCCTTACACCAGATAATAAACTCTCCTGCCAGCATAGAAAAGGGTAACAAATGAAATTAGACATCCGACGAGGCAAATGCATAGACAACAATAATAAAGTACCCACAATATGAAGGCTCACAACACTCAACCCACAATATAGAATCTCACATCTCTCAAGAAAAGCTTCCTTAACCTGCAAATAAAATTGTACTATATATATTGAGATTAGAAAAAAAACACACATATAAGAGCTACCATCACCAATACACACAATATATAGTCTCCCTCCACTCGGCCCACAGAAAGCCTCACCACACTCTGTAATATCTGATGGAAGATAATTACAACACTCAATTTGATTCCTCTCCTTACTCAACCCACCATTAAAATACTTACACCTCTCAGGACCAGCTTCCTTACCCTGCAAATAGAAATATACCATATATATATTCATTAGTAAAAAACAATATGAGGCTTGGTCACTCAACCCATAATTAGATACATAGAACCTGTTTAGTTTAAGTAGCTCACTTCACTCAACCCTCACAAATCAGTCACCAGCTTGACCAGTTAGAAAGCATATTTTATTGCTCCCTATCACTCAACTCTCATATACAAAGCTCCCATCACTCAGCAGCCCTCCCAATGCTAGAAGCATGGGGCTTCAAGATGGAATCATCCAAATTCCATTGCTGTAGAAACCAGGCATCACCTGCAGATCTAGGAAGATTTTGCACTGACATTAGTCTGCCTCTAACCATTTGAACAATAGATTTTGTAACAATTTCTTCAGGTTTCATTTCTTTGGTAAAGATTCTATTGTTCCTTTCCACCCAGATGTAGTATATTGTACTTAGCAAAGCCAATCTAGTAATAACAGATTTCAAAGATTTTTTCTTGCTCTCCTCAACCACTATAGGAACAATGTCAGGCCAAAAGATGTCTGGCCAGTTCACATTACACTTGACTTTAATTGCATTCCAAACTTTGTGAGAAAAAATACAATTAAAGAAAAGGTGGGAGTGAGTTTCAGTGTGATGTTGGCAGAAAGAACAATTGTCATCATCAATCATGCCAAAAGATTTTAATCTATCCCTAGTGTTGAGTCTACCAAGCAGTGCAAACCAAACAATGAAACTAACTCTAGGGATAAAGAAGGGGCCCCACAGTAATTTATACCAAGCCACCTCCTCCTTTTTAACTCTCCAATGATTCCAAGCAGATTGAATGGAGAAATTTCCATCAGGATTAAGAGTCCAAAAGAGAGTATCATTGGTAGAGGATGCAGGTTTAAAAGACTGAGGGGTCAAAGATATGAGCTCTCTAATTTCCCAAGAGTTAGGGAAGGGCCACTTCCAAGAATCACCACTAACAATAGCACTGACTTTAGCCTCCCCCTGAAGGCCAGAGTCGTACATTATCCGAGCTCCAAATTTATTCCAAATAGAACCCACAGGATGCCAGTTATCATACCAAAGAAATGTGGCATTACCGTTCCCTATTTTATGCAAGATAAGAGGGAAAACAGCCTTCCTAAGAGAGAGAATCTTCCTCCAAACCCAAGACGGGTCATTAGGAATAGACACTTTCCAGAAACTCCTACCTTTGAGTAAATAAGATTTAACCCATTGGCACCACATGGACATCTCACCTCCCGAGAAAAGGAACCAAATGTATTTAGCAATGGCTGCTCTATTCCAAACCTCTAAAGATTTGAACCCCAGCCCACCTTCTCTCTTGGGAGCACACACTTTGTCCCAAGCAACTTTCGCACTATGCTTCTTCAAAGCAACACCAGACCAAAGGAAAGCTCTAAGAAGATTTTCAATATCTCTAATAACCTTCTTAGGTAAGATGAACAAAGAGGACCAGTAGACTTGCATGGAAAAGAGAATGGTTTGGATGAGTTGGGCTCTACCAGCATAGGAAAGAGCCTTATTTGTCCAACTCTTAATCCTATTGGTGATCCTGTCAATGAGCTGATTGCAGTCAGTGGCTCTCAGTTTAGTAGTAATAAGGGGAACACCCAGATACTTAATAGGAAGAGAGCCTTCAGCAAAATTGGCAACCTGGAGAATCTTATTTCTAAGATCTCTGTTGCAGCCACAGAAAAAAACATTGCTTTTACTCATGCTAGGAGTGAGCCCAGAGAGGTTTGTGAACTTCTCCAGCCCTTGCATAATCATTTGTACAGTTGGGATATCTCATTTGCTAAAGATCATAAGGTCATCCGTAAAACAGAGATTGACGATCTTAGTTTTTTCGCATCTCCAATGAAACTTGAAAAGCGGATGCTTAGATTTTTCAGCAAGAATCCTAGCAAGGATTTCCATAGGCAGTACAAACAAATAAGGAGACATGGGGTCACCTTGCCTAAGGCCCCTAGCACCTTTGAAATAACCATGAAGGCTACCATTGATACAAATGGAGAACGAAGGGCTAGTAATACAGGCCTGAATCCAAGAAATCATAGTAGGCAGAAAAGCCATAGCCTTAAGGACATTGCCTTGGGAAACTTACCTACCATTGGCCGAATTTGCATATAATAACAGTTTCCACTCTAGCATTGGCATGGCACCATATGAAGCTTTGTATGGCCGAAAATGTAGATCTCCAATATGTTGGACTGAGGTTCAGGATAGAATCTTACTTGGGCTCGAGCTTGTGCAGATAACTACTGATAAAATCAAAGTTATCCAACAAAGGCTTTCAACAGCTTAGAGCCGACAAAAGAGTTATGCAGATGAGGAGAAGACCTCTTGAATATGAGGTCAGTGATCATGTGTTCATCCATGTAAATCCCATGAAAGGCCAGTTAAGGTTTGGCAAGAAGGGTAAACTATCACCTCATTGCATTGGGCCGTTTCAAATTTTGGAAAAACTTGGTCCAGTTGCTTATATAGTTGCCTTATCGCTGGGAATGGAACAAATGCACGATGTGTTTCACGTGTCAATATTGAGGGGCAATCTCCGAGAGTTGTTCCACGTGATTGACTATCACCGAATAGCACTTGATGAAAATATGGAGTACGGAGAATGGCCAGAATGAATCATTGACCGACAAGTAAAACAGCTGAGGAACAAATCCATTCCAATGGTAAAAGTGGAATGGAAAGAACATTATGGTAAGGATGCCACGTGGGAGAAAGAAGAAGAAATGCAACAACACTACCTACACTTATTTCCAACAGAAGGTAATATAAGTTTTGGGGACCAAACTTCCTAAAGGAGGGAAGAATGTGACAACCCAACCCTAGCTTGTGCTAATTAAACTTAATTATGCTTATAATTATGAACTTAATATGATTTTGAGTGCTAATTATATGATTATGGGTGTTTGTGAATTTATATCTGTTCACTGTAGGAAAATCTGTTTGACTTTCCATCATAAAATTTAAATTGAAGGTCGTAGAGGCGTCAGAAACCGAAATTTACTATGTTTTTGTATTCAGCATGATTTTTAAAGCCTATGGTGAAATTTAATTGAAAACTGTTTCGGATCAAAATAATTAGATTAAATTGATTAAATTAAGTGCAATTGATTAACTCTAAGCAAATATGATTAGTTAAACTAATCACCACTATATATGTGTATAGTTAGTGCTTAGGCTCAAGAACCTTAAGCCCATTTTCACCTCTTGGCCGAGTTCATACACACTAAGGAGAGAACTCAACACTTAGAGAGCGAGGGAGAGAGAGAGAGAGAGAGAGAGAGAGAGAGAGAGAGAGAAGAATTGTCAAGGAATTGAGAAGATTTGAAGAATTGGACTAAGGTACACTTGAATTCAAGCCTTAGGTATGATTGTCAACTTTGATTCTTGTAATTAAGACATGTAGAGGTTGTCCAATTCTTGAGTTTATTTACATGTAACTTTCCAATGGGAACATGAATTACTTTGAATTGGAAGAATTGAGTTGAATTGTGTACATGCATGCATGAATCACCAAGTTGACCTTGAATTTCATGGAAAAATCACATGCGTGAAGCTATATTTGACATTTGTTTTTTTGGAGATGTTTATGTCTTAACACTTTTCATCTCATGCATGAGAGTTTTGAAAAGATTTGAAAAGCAAAGAGTGCAATTCATATCATATATGGTTTCAACCTCATAATTTGAGCTTGGGTTTGGGACAATAGTTCATGATTTTGAGTAATTGGTTTCAAATTGGGAGTGTTTTCATGTTACACAATGTTTCACCATGTTATTGGCATCAACTTGCAAGCTTTGAGCCTTTGGAATTAAGTTTTGACCTTCCAACAGAGTTCTAGAAAACCCAGAATTCGACTTGTCCGCTCGAGTGAGGAAATCGTCGCTCGAGCGTGAAAGTTGAGCTCCTAGAAGTTTTGCAGAAATTTGCATGGTGGCTCGAGCGGCAAACTCTGTGCTCGAGCGAACCCTGTTTTGCAAGACGCCCCGCTCAAGCATCAGAAATCTTGCTCAACCGTGAAATGCATGTAACCAGTACTTTTATAGAGTTTTGCAATGCTCTCAAGTGACCAAAGCTGCACTCGAACGGAGAGCCCTGTTTCAGAAATTTTGTAAAGTCATTTTATGATTCGTTTTCCTTTCTCTTTCATTTCTAAGCACTCTTAAGCACTCTTAGGCATACATTGGACATTCTAAATGAATTAAAGGACACGAAAGAAGCCTAAGAGTATTAAGCAAATTAAAGAATGGATTGAATTGTATTATGACCCAATGTGTTATAAATTATGTAGGGTAAGTGCAAGGACGAATCAAACGCCAGAACACAGTGAGTAATACTTTAGTAAAGAGATGTTCGTATATGCTATTTTTGTTTAATACCACTCATGTGTAAGTGTTCTGGACTTGTGAATTCGAATTATGGATGAGTATTCTCGTTGTCTGATTGTGTAAGACTATAACGAAGTTGATAAGTATGAAATCACCTACATAGACCAAAGGTCATTTTGAACAAATATGAAATAGGCCTAAAGGCTGTCCTGTGTATTTGATTATATTGACCATATGTCATTTTTATGTATATGAAATGGGCCCAATGCCGTTTTGTATAATTGTTGAATGGGCTAGAGGCCCTTCCGAATAAGGGAATGATTGGACCTGAGGTCGTTTTGAATTGAATACGGAGATGAACGTAAACACGATCATGGACCATGAGTATGCACAAATGCGAAAATGGATTAATTGGACCCAAGGTCATTTTGTGTATAAATTGGAACCAAGGTTGCTTTACACATGATGGACCTAAGGTCGTTTTGTATGTAATAGACCAAGAGTTGTTTTGCAAGTATGAGTTGGACCTGAAGTCGTTTAGTAGATGAATATGGATAGGACATATCATATGTTGGACCTAAGGTCATTTTGCGTTGGTATCGACCGACAAGTGTGGGTTATAACCTATGAATTAAACGAATCTCATTCATGAACTCCTTTACTTTGGTATTGTTCACTAGGTGTTAGCTCACTCTTTATTTATATGTATGTAGGTGAGCAGCGGGATGTCCAACCTCAACCCCAGTGAGCCGTGAGAAACCATGTTTTAAGGAGTCAACTAAGGTCGTCTCACACAAGAGGCTTACTTTTGTTTTTGTTCTCTTGTGGTCATGTATGACTGACCTTGTGTATAACCTTGGATTTTGGTGTTGATACTGTTTGGAATGATCTTGGATATATCGGGTACATACATAATTTAAGTATTGTATGGTGTGAGTTATTACATGTATATGAGAAAGTTTTTGATTAAACCATGTATGCACAGCTTGTTGAACAATTTTTTGCAAGTATTGCTTCCACAGTTTGGCCCCCTATTTTTAAGTATGGTTTGATTTCTGACTGAGGTCGTATGTAATCTCATGATTACTGGCCGGTTATGACTCTAATCCATAGGGGCGGGTTTGGGTCATGACACGGTTGTTGTTGTTGCTATTGTTGTCTTAGGCTCTCTCGGCCATGTCGTGCATCATTCTTTCCATCCTGTCCAACCTTGAGGATGCTGATTCCTTTAGCTCATCTCCTCTTGTTCTCACCATTTGCTATATGAAACTTTATATTATTCCAAACATAATAAACTCACACATACACACATACACACACACGTTTATATATTCAATTACGCACAAGTTATCTCACTCTCATATTCAAATGCATAAGAATGTGATCCTTAAGTCTTTTCTAGACTCCCTATAGCTCAATGATCAAGTGAGTGAGATATAACTCGTGCTATGATACCACTCTATCACAACCCAAACCATGCCTCTATAGGTTTAGCATCATGACCGACCAATTACTTACAGCCTCAAAAACAAAATCAATCTCGATAAGATTTACTGGGCCTAGCGAAAACGATATGAAATATAAGAATGAACCATTGAGCTGTGTATACATGGAAAACCTCATGTTATTGTTGTGCATCCATTCCTACATATGTATATTCATACAACATGGTAACCTTTAACATTTAATAAATAATTCTATTCACCCAAAAAAAAAAAAAATAATTCAAACATCCATAGTGTCCAATTCAAAACAACCCCCAAATAACAAAACAAAATTACAAAATAACATCTGTATCACAAAAAGGGGTTTTGACTTGCTTGGCTCCACTCAAGCCCAAGCTTACTCCAACCGGGGAGCTCTCGAAAAAGACTGACACAAAGGTAGACTCCGAGGCTTTCTCTATCCTTCGTGCTCGGTTTGCTCACCTACATATACATATAAATAGTGAGCTAGGGTCCAGTGAGTAATAACAAAATAAAGGAGTTAAATGAATGAAGTTCGATAATATTTCAATACAACTCCCATTTTAGTGCAATTCAAAATGATTCAATAATTGTACAATAGCAATGATCTCCTCAATCGATTTACATAATACATCCAATAGAGTAATAATATTTCAATATCAATAGGACCACAAGGGTTGATCAATGGGACCTCTGTGGGTCAATCAATGTGCCATATTCAATGTGACCACAAAGGCCTAACATCGAAGATCTCTGTGTTTCATTTATCCAATGGGCTACAGCATTGTTTCCCTTAGGCAAGGGCCAATTAATCAATGGGTCGTGGTATTGTTTCCCCCAAGCGAGGGCCAATTAATCAATGGGTCATGGTATTATCTCTTATAGGCAAGAGCCTCACTATTGGATGCCACGAACTAAAATAATGTACGTGTTGAGGTTGTCGCATAAAGCTTCCACTAAGAAATGATTTGCATTTGGGGTTGCTTGGGATGTGCTATATAAGTGCACTTTTTGACTTTTTGGTTTAAAAAGTAGAGAAAAAATATGTATGTTTGGGATAACTTTTTGAGTTTTTACAAAAAGATGCGTAATAAAATATTGTAGTAAAATCAAAATGACCATTCTAACCTTGTTGACTTTTTGGCTTTTAACTTTTTGACTTTTGGGTAGTTGAATTGAAAGGGAAAAATAATGATTTTTTCCCCTAGGCTTCACCCAGAAGCTTCCGCCAAATAGTATGGACTTTTTGACTTTTTTAGTAACTTTTTGACATTCTAGCTTTTGTTGGTTATCCTAAAAACATGGATTTGGGTATTAATTTATCCTTATTCACAAAGAGAGGATGTAGGTTCCTATCTATTTCTTGTGTGCTTGAATTTGTTCTTGATTTTGATCCATTTAAATTAATTTTTTAGCAAAATATCTGTTGTATATATCTGTTTATATCATTGTTGAGGGCTATAGCCCATATACCTATTCCCCAAGTGGTTTTTGTAAGCAAAAGGGGTAGAAGGGATGGGCACCCCTCAGAAAATGTCCTATGACCTTTGTTCTAGAATTCTACACCGAGCTAAATCCCAACTAGAAGAAAGTATCAGCAGTCCACTTTGTTATTTGGCCAACTCATTTTATGTCAAGCCCGATGATGCTCCCACGAATAGAGTAAACAGTTTCTGGAGAGTGCTCTCCTTGGTGGTTTTGGACCTGCTGATCAAATTCCTTTATTTATTTAATAAGATTTGTTAGATTCAGCAGTAATTTGTCTGAATGTATTCATTATTGTAATAACTCCTCCAACCTTAATTCTCTTTTTTATTATTATTCATTCAATTGTTGTAATAATTTCTTCCCCTTCCCCCCCCCCCCTTTATTTCTTTTCATTCAAATTATTGTAACAATTCCCAATCCCACGTCTTTCTACCCATTTTATTTCTATGCTTTCCATATCTATTGATAAGCATCATGTTTTATTTATCATATCCATGTTTGCATCCATTTTTCATCCATTAGGATTTGGCCAATTTGCATATGTGGGTTTTCATCAATTCTTACGCGTCTTTGTGTGCTAATTCATGCCTTGAGATGATTCATGTATCCAATGTTTGTAGCCGGATCTTTGGTTGCATTTTGTGTATGTATTGCATTAGGTATTTGCATATAGGATCATGCATATGTATATAACAAGCTATTTTTGACCTGCCATAGATGAATACTAGGTGAGCATTTATAGTTTTAGCATCTCGAATGTGTATGTTATTTTACTATGCTTAGCATTTTACCATGTGGCTAGGTACTTAAATGGTATACCTCATTGAATACCAATGGATGGAGGTTGTGTTGCTTAGGTTGAAATGATGTTGATTAATATGCATGTGAACTCAATTTTCTTTGAGTTGTACATTTATTCAAAAATCTTTAAAAAATGTATAAAATCAAAGAGTACCAAAATAAATGACATGATATATATTTGATTCCTTCACATAGTAATGTTAGCATTATTAAAATAACCAAAACATGAGCATATAATATTTATAAAACTTATATCATGGTTTAGTAAAGGCCGATCTCTTGATCGAGTGAGTGGGGATGCTTAATTCATGACCTTCCCCCCTCATTCCTTAGGTTTCGAACCGAGACATCTTTGGTTATGACAAACAGCGGCCTTTGGCATGAGTCATGAGTTTTCTAATTTCCCTAAAAGATTAGGTGGTGACTTTGAGATCTGGTGATATAGCCCATTTCTGGAATATTTTGCAATAAATGGATTTTCTATAAAAGTTGTCGGATTTGGACTCTCATTTTCTCTTTCACAATGCACTAGTGAGACTAGATCAAAAGGTCGGGAGATTGAACTATCAGGCGTGCTCAGGTACCCCCGGGACACCTATAGTGTTCTCCTAGGTGTTGCTGGAGCTGCTATTTAAATTCTTTTATTTTAGCTAGTATGATTTGTTAGATTCAATAGTAATTAGGATGAATAAATTCCTTGTAATAATTCTTCTAACCCCACATCTTTTCTTTTCCTTATTCATTCAATTGTTGTAATAATTCGCCCCCTCCCCTTGTCTTTCTTTCTTTGCATTCAATTGTTGTAACAATTTCTAGCGACACGTTGTTCTATCCCTTTTATTTCTATGCTTTCTATGTATGTGTATAGCATGATATTTTGTTTATCATGTCCATGCTTTGCATCTATCTTTCATGCATTCAGATTTGACTAATTTGCATCTGTGGGATGCATCAATTCTTATGTGCCTTTGTACACTAATCCATGCCTTGAGATGATTGATGTATAAAATGTTAGTAGCCAAATCTTTATTTGCATTTTATCTATGTATTGCATTAGTATTTTGCATATACAATCATGCATATTTTACTAACTTTTGTTTCATCTTCATAGTCAGATGTGAGTAAATACTAGGTGAGCATTTATAGCTTAGTATCCCGCCTGTGAATGATTTTTCTTACCATGCGACTATTTGCTTAGTTGATATATCTCTATGGTTGCCAATGGATGGAGGTTGTGTTGTTTAATTTAGAATAATGTTAATTTTTATGCCTGTGGGCTCAGTTTCATTTGAGTTATACGTATCTCAAAACTCTTTCAAAATACATGAGGTCCAAACATTCCAAAATGAATAACATAGTCTATACTCAATTGCTTCATATAGTAATGTTAGCATTATTAATAACCGAACATGAGCATATATTGTTTATAAAACTCATATCATGGATTAGTAGAGGTCGATCTTTTGATTGGGAGGACGGGGTGCTTAAGTCATGACCTTCATCCCCTCATACCTAAGGTTCCGAACCAAGGCATCTTTGCATATGACAAACAGTGGCCTTTGGCACGAGTCACGAGTTTTCTAATTTCCCCAAAAGATTAGGTGGCGACTCTAAGATCTCTTGCTGTAGTCCATTTCTGGCATATTTTGCAATAAATGGATTTTCTATGAAAGTTGCCAGATTTGGACTCTCATTTTCTGTTTCACATTGCACTAGTAAGACTAGATCAAGAGATTGAGAGTCTGAAATGTTGGGTGCTCAAGTACCCCTAGGACACCCACAGTTTTTGGCGACTCCATTAGGGAAACTAAGAGACCATGACTCAAACTCCATGATATAAGTTTTATTTACATATATACGTTCATTGCATTGCATGCATTGGTGCGCATAAGTCAATGAGTTTGCCATCTGATATCCTGGATGGCTTACCGGACGTGGGCTCTATGATGGTGGGAATACAAGCCTTGGATTTGGATCACCAATATACTACTTGATCTTCCCTTCACTTATAGGTGTTGGGTAGGGTAAGTATATCAATGTCTTGCTAAGGTACCCTTTTTTCCCAAACTGACCTAGTTCATATATTGAACTATAGCAACTTCCAGATTTAGAAGAGGATAATTTCCCGTGTCTAGGATGTGATGATACTACTTGTTTGAATAATGAAGCTCCAGAGTTATTTAAAGTTAGGGCAGGGAAACCCTAACCTCTAAGGGTGTTTGGAGTGATTGCTTATGTGCGAATGTGAGATACTTTCTATTCGATTATGAAATCTTGGGGAAAAGGGAACCAATCCTTGGAGAGTTTTAATTTTAAGGAGATATAGGATGCCTTTGGGGTTACTAAGTGCTTCCTATAGTTTAGACTCCCAATTTTTAATTTGATATCACTAGTGTAATGTGAAACAAAAAATGAGAGTCCAAATCTAGCAACATTTATAGAAAATCCATTTATTGCAAAATATGCCAGAAATGAACTACACCATCAAATCTCAGAGTTGCCACCTAATCTTTTGGGGAAATTAGAAAACCTGTGACTCATGTGAAAGGCTATCGTCCGTCATAACCAAAGTGTCTCAGCTCGGGAACTTAGGTATGAGAGGGGAAGGTTATTAATTGAGAACCCCACTCACCTGATTAAAGATCAACCTCTACTATCATAATGTGGTTTTTATAATCAATGTATATCCATATTCTGATTATTAATAGCACTATCATTGTTATATAAGGCATGCATATATAGATTGTGCCATTAATTTTGGTTAAGCTTTAATTTTATGCACTATGAAAAGGGTTTTTCTTGGACAAAATCCACAGCATAAGAATCATCTACATTCCAAAATAAATAACACAATCTCCATCCACTGGTATTTCAAACAGATATCTCACTTCAAAACTTAGCCTCATGATGTAGAAACAAATATGATACTAAACATGCACATGCAATATGCTAAAGCTCAAAAATTCTCACCTAGTACTCCAAGGCGAGTTCCAAGACGCATACAGATATATACAAATATGCGTGATCCTATATACAAATTGCTAATGCACCTAGGAGTTCGGATACTAAGACGTGACGGGAATATTGTCTCAAGACATAACCAAAAACATGGCATAACCAAAAGCGGAAGTAGAATTATAACTTTTTGTCCAATGAGCTGTGCATATATGGCATAACCAAAAATATTTTATACGTCAATAACTCACATCCATAAATATAAAAATAAATATTACATGTCCAAAGATTATTCACAAGTCATCAACAGACACATCCAAAAGCTTAGGTACATGTCAAACATGACCAACAAAAGAAAACAAAAGAAAAACAAACGCTGCTTTCGTGAGGCACCATTAGCTGGCTTCACAAAAACTCGAGTAATCTTTCACAGGTTCACTAGGGCTGGACATCTCGTTGTTTACCTATATATATATAACAGAGTGAGTTAAAACCCAGTTAATAACATTAGAGCAAAGAGGTTATATAAATGAAATCTATCATTTAGTACAAGTAATCACATACTAAAATTGTTGCCATAACAGAATGACCTCGGGTCCAAAACATGACAGAACGATCTCTGGTCTAATATAGTGTGGAGAAGTGGTTTGGAAATACTCTTCTGATCCTGGGAAGCGCTCGAGATCCACTGATAGTCACCTGAAATAGGATAAACACTCCGGTCGGGGGTGCCAGAATTAGCACTCCGACGGACAAGTCAGTCTCTACACTCAAGAATGCTTGTGTTCTAAGTTAAGCATAATAATTCCCACATACCTTTCTTAGTATGTTGTTCCTTTATTTATACCTGTTTCCTGGGCCTCATGGCAAGGCCCACTTGTCACTCATTATCCTCTTATTTACTCGGCTCCATAGTTCAGTATCTATTTGGCCTATCTATTATATTCGACATCCCTATTGTGCAGGGTAGAGCCATGTAATATCTGTCTTCTAGAGTACGCTTCTGATTATTCCAATTATCTGGCTCCTACAATTGCCCCCCAAACACCTCGCTAGCTTTAGTTAGTCGGCATGTTTAGCTAGAAGTCAAAAATTCGGTGGTTAATCATCTTCCCGATGTGTGTCAGAATGCGTACATGTTTTTTGGTCACTGTAACGCTCTCCCGCCCCATTCGTGCTTCTCTCGCATTTATTACGATTTGAAACTTAAGTCCCTTCGAAAACATGCTTTTTCGAATATTTGAACCTCTTGGACTGCCAGTCGGTATCTCTTCTTCGACGCATTTTCTGCAACTCCTATCTGTTCTCTCCTTGTCTCCATTGCCTTTCGTAAGTTTTCTTCTCTTCTCCTTGCAATCCTATTTTCCGCTTTTATTTTTGATTTAGAATATCATTGGGTCCTTACTAGAATGGCTAAGCATTTGAAAGACCTCCTTTCCGAGGGTCGAATTTCTGGGTTCCGAAGACATTTTTCTATCCCTGAGGATGTCCATCTTTCTTTGGTAACGGACAACACCCTTGATATGGAGAGGGACGACCAAAATACAATCGTCTTCCCTCTTCTGTCTATTGCGGAGGGCGGAGTTCGCCTTCCCCTACATCCATTTCTTAGGGTCGTCCTTCGTTATTGGAGTCTGATTCCTTCGCAACCCAATGTGAATTTTTTCCGAATCGTAATAGGAATCGTAGAGTTGAACAGGCATCTCAGGATCAACCTTGGCGTTCCGGCGATTCGGCACTGCTATGCTTTAGCCAAATCCTCCGGTCGGCTCAGGCGCTACTTTCTCAGGACCAAGGACACCGACCATCACTTGGTAACGATGCTTGCCAGCTCTGGCAAACGAGTTGACGATGAAATGGTCAATATCCGAGGCAACTGGGAGTTTGGCGACGGCAAAGATCGCCTAGACCCTATTCCCAGACGGAGGGGTAAACCAAGTTGCCATGTAACTCCTTGTTTGTTCATCTTTCTTTTATGCGGCTTTTTCTCCAAACCTTACCCTTTGTTCTTGCAGGCAATAAGTTGAAAAGACGATTTTGACCTCGACTGACGACGCAGTCCTTGCGGAAATTAAAACTGCACTAAAATACTTTGGCCGTCCAAACGTACAGAAGCAAGGGAGGGCAGCCCATATTCTCCTGCGATACGAGCCTACCTACACTACGTTCTCGGCCGCAGATGACATCCCAATCCCAACCGGCGAACAACACCTTACGGCTCTTGTCTTCCCCAGTTTCAATACCCTTAGGCAAATTGGTCTTGAAGCTTCTGATTTGGAGCAAGGCATAGAGCCGGTTGTTGAGGTAGATGCCGAATTAACGAGGGAGTTCGCCACCGAGGCCAAAGAGGTTGACGAAGCTCTGAAATCAACATTTGAGGTAGCCGGTCTTAACCAGCCTAACTCATCGTCCACTTCGGGTCGGGCAGAGTTTTCCTTCGGAAATATTTTTACAAACTTGGGAGACCTTCCTGGCACTTTTTCAGAAGGCATGGCTAGGGAGAATCTCACGCAAATAGCGAGAAAGAGAAATGCCGAGCGAATGGCCGCTCGAAAGAAAGCCGAGGCTGCTCGTTCTGAGCCTGCCCCGGTTAAATCTTTTCAACCAGTTACCAGAGAAGAGACGGCGCAAGTTGTTGTGGCCGAGACAGAGGGGGCTGAACAACAAGTTACGAAAGAACGGTTGGTTTCAGAAGAGCGAGGCGAAAAACGTTCCGCCGATGGAGAGGTCGGCTCAGAGGATAGCCCTGCTGACAAACGGCCTCACTTAGAGGAATCCGACGTGGCGTTGAGCTTGGTCGCCTCGGTTTCACTACCGGCTGACAAGGCCACCTTTCGAGAAGAGCAGGATTTGGTAGCTATAGCGTTAGCTGCCCAGTCGGCCCTTCTGGTATGTATACGATTTTTTTTTTTGGGCTCATTTGGCTTAGTTTGCATATGATGTTGCTTGATGTGGTGATCCAAACTTGTTTTGTAGACGATTGGAAGGATAGCCGAACTAGGCCGCCAGCAGCGTGATGCCATTGAAAGAATTGGCCGCCTAAAGTTTGAAGCTGAAGGTGAAAGAAGCAGGGCCGAGTTCGAGGCGATAAGGGCCACAATGGAAAGTGCTCGAGCCAAAGCTGAAAAAGAGAGGGCTCGGACTACTGACCAGCTCAGATCCGAAGCCGAGGATAGAGCGAACACGAGCCAGGAGTCGCTCAAGTTAGCCCAAGAGGCACTTTCCAAGGCAGAGGCCGAGTTAGAAGAATTGAAGGCGGCTAAGAAAAAACCCGAAACTGTAGCTTCTACAGTGCTAGAAGCTGGGAAGAGCACCGCCTTGAAGGAATATGTAGATGAGGTCCCCAAATTCGAGAATCGGGGATTCAAACATGGGTGGCTCAAAGCCCTTGCTGCCGCTGGAGTTACATTGGCCTTGCCAATTCCATACGAGCAAGTGGACGTTGAGCCACTTGAGTCTAATCCCGATGATTGATCTGGGAGACATTCTAGTTTTATTTGGTATCTTTAATTTCAATGTACATTTTTGTTTAGTGGATTCAAGGTAATTTTCATGTATAAATTAGTTACTATCAGAGCTCAATTTATTAATGAAAATTTCCTTCCCGTTTCACTGTGACTTGTACGCAGTTTTTTATATTAATGAAGGGTTTTGCCTTCCAGTACTTTGGATAGCAGTGTAATCTTGGCCATTATATTAGCTTAATCTCAATTTATCCGAACAAATTGACTCTTTGTGCCAAATAGGACTAATAAATCGATTCATGAAGCGGCTGCAACACTCAAGCTGAATAGATTGATGAATCTGCCCTTGCCCCAGCTAGTTCATGAATTTGAAACGCCGAATAGTATAATATTGATAAGTGTATTCGTGAAGCAGCTGCAGCACTCAAGCCGAATAGATTGATAAATCTGCCTTTGTCCCAGCTGGTTCATGAATTTAAAACGCCAAATAGTACAATATTGATGAGTGTATTCGTGAAGCGGCTGCGGTACTCAAGCCGAATAGATTGATGAATCTGCCCTTGCCCTAGCTAGTTCATGAATTTGAAACGCCGAATAGTACAATATTGATGAGTGTATTCGTGAAGCAGCTGTGGCACTCAAGCCGAATAGATTGATGAATCTACCCTTGCCCCAGCTGGTTCATGAATTTGAAACGCTGAATAGTACAATATTGATGAGTGTATTCGTGAAGCATCTGCAGCACTCAAGCCGAATAGATTGATGAATTTGTCCTTGCCCCAGCCGGTTCATGAATTTGAAATGTCGAATAGTACAATATTGATGAGTGTATTCGTGAAGCGACTGCAGCACTCAAGCCGAATAGATTGATGAATCTGCCATTGCCCCAGTTGCTTCATGAATTTGCCCTTGTGGAAGTTAAGACTGCCTATATCAGTATTTGATGGGGGCACGACTCAGTCAGCCTCGAGCTGTTGAGGTTTCGATATTAATGAGATTGCCTTGGAGGCGCTGTCCTTGTAGGGAATCAATGAATGAAGGTCTTATTTAAGAGCTCAGTGAGCAACTCAGTCCAGGTCTTTGACAAAGGATAAACAAGCACGAATGTCGAATAGACTCTTCTTTAATAGCAAAGGGGAAGCGAGGACGCTAGCTAAGCTGGGAGGAGACATGAATTGAAGTGGCGAACCTTCGTGCTCGGGAGGTAGGATTTCGAGGGATCAGAAGAGGCGTCAATCTCCTCGTCGTCGATGTAGGTCGCCCAGGAGGGACAAGGAGCCACAAGGCAAATCCCCGCAACCCCGTTCGGGAAGGGAGCTCGGTGAGAACCCACACCCAATGAGTTTTGCAGTCTTTGTGGGGAATAGGCCCATAATAGAAGCGGACTCGATCGTTTGAGATTCAAGTGTGGCAGTCAAATTTGCTCGACAGATTTTTCCTCCCGAGGTCCAGCAGTCGATGGTAGGTTGACAGGACTTCGAAGTGTTTCGTGAAGGCATTCACGGTGCGGTGAAGGGGCTCTATACCGCCTACAAAATCGGCATGCGTCTCCGTGCTTCCTACCGAGAAATAGAGAAGAAGGATGAACGCATCCAAAGTTTGGAGGCTCGCACGGAAACGGCCGAGCATGAGCTAAGGAAGGTCAAGGTCGTTCAGGCACAACCCATTGAACAGGCTAACCCAATCGTGGAAGAAAGGGTCACCCAGCGACTTATCAGTACCGTGCTCGCTGATCGCGATACGGCGAGCATGTTCGCGATGGAATCCACGATGGGGAGGGCCTATGAACAAGGCTTCCACGATGGCCGGAAAGTAGGGATACAGAAGACCAAGGAAAAGCTCGCCGAGGAAGTTTGCCGATGCAAAAATCGTAGATTTAAGCATGGTTGGATTAAGGCGCTTCAGGCCGAGGAAGCTCTCCGAGCAACGGGGGTCGATTTGGCATTGCCACTGTACGAATGTAACCATTTTCCGTTTTCTGCCTTTGAAGTTGAACAGAGTGAGGATGAGGGTGACACGGTATAAAAATATTCAATGTAACGTTCGAACGCAGATCGCATTCATAACTATGTAATTATTGCCTGATTGAAAAAAATGTTCTATTTTAAATGTTTCTTTGTAAATTTCATTTGGCACACAGGTGTTTGCATGCGTTTCATTGTATAAACATTGACCGGCTCGAATCAACTAGGCACTTTAATTCCGAACGGTTACATGCCAGCCTGTCATGAGCATTCTTCGCTGAATATATTTTTGGCGTGTCACGCAAGGTTAATTGCGTCGATGAGGTTCCGAATTCGGAAGCTTATCCAGCCCAAAGGTGCCATGTACCAAGGGCTTTGAATCCAAAGACAGTCAGCCCATCTATAATTGTCGTTTGTATAATTAGGCCATTTTAACTCCAAAAACAAAAAGGCCAAAGATTGGTAAATGGAGTGGCTACGGCCAATATCGCTCAACGTCCGTCTTTTGGAATTCAATGTTAATGAAATCGCCTTGGGGCCACTACAAGGATTTTAGAAATAAATCACCTCGGAGTTTTCACTCCAATGACTTCACTTACCATGTTCAAACTCGATTTAAAACAATTTTGTTGTGTGGGGTTAGATAAGTGTGAATATCGAATGGAGTTTTTCTTCAGCAGCAGAGGAGAAGCTTAGACTCTAGTTGAGCTTGACATTGTAATGAATCGCAGCAAAGAACCCATTCGCGCAGGAGGTAGGGCGTTCAAAAAATGGGAAAAACGTTAGCCTCTAAGTCATCAAAGCAGATCACCTCGAAGGGAGAAACAGCAAAGGCGAAGCTCTCCGCAATCGCGATCGAGAAATGAGACCGACGTAGCAACGCGACTGTTGAGCATTACTGCTTTTGTGGGGGATTCCTTTCTTGTCTTGGATCTTGGCCTTGACATTGTCTATGGTGTCAAAGGTCCCCGCCTCAAGGGTAATTATATCGTCGTTGTGAATCATGGATTCAAGCGCGTTCAGATCAAAGCATTTCAAGTTGCGGGTGCTCTCTGATCAGCGGGCGTTGATTCGGGGCTGTCGCTTGTACCAATGCAATGTCGTATAGACATTGTAATGCTTTGAACGCAGATTGCGTTTTTTTTTGTAATTACTGTTTGATCAAATAAAATGTTTCATCCTAAAAGTTTATCTCATTCTGAATTTTTGTATGCTGAATTAAGCATCTTATTTTGAATGCTGGAACGTTTTGTCTTGTTCATGCGGTTGTACTGGTTCAACCTACATATCCCTGCTTCGATGTGTAAATGTTTTCATTCTGGAGGGCACTCTGAATTCAGAATATTACTTGGCCCTTGGGCGTCGCTCGATGGCACTATTTGGTCAACTGAATTTGGAGGCTTTATCGGCCCAAAGACGTCGTGCACCGACAAGGCTCCGAATTCAGAGACTTTATCTGGCCAATCGTGACATCCACGAAGGGCGCTTTGAATCCTGAGGCTTTATCAGCCCAAAGACGTCTTGCGCCGATGGGGCTCCGAATCCGGAGACTTTATCTGGCCAATCGTGACATCCACGAAGGGCGCTCCAAATCCGGAGGCTTTATCGGCCCAAAGACGTCATGCGCCGATGGGGCTCCGAATCCGGACACTTTATCTGGCCCATCGTGACATCCACGAAGGGCGCTCCGTATCCGGAGGCTTTATCGGCTCAAAGACGTCTTGCGCCGATAGGGCTCCGAATCCGGAGACTTTATCTGGCCAATCGTGATATCCACGAAGGGCGCTTCGAATCCGGAGGCTTTATCGGCCCAAAGACATCTTGCGCTGATCGGGCTACGAATCCGGAGACTTTATCTGGCCAATCGTGACATCCACGAAGGGCGCTCCGAATCCGGAGGCTTTATCGGCCCAAAGATGTCATACGTTGATGGGGCTCCGAATCTGGAGACTTTATTTGGCCAATCATGACATCCACAAAGGGTGCTCCGAATCCGGAGGCTTTATCGGCCCAAAGACGTCTTACGCCGATGGGGCTCCGAATCCGGAGACTTTATTTGGCCAATCGTGACATCCACGAAGGGTGCTCCGAATCCGGAGTCTTTATCGGCCCAAAGACGTCATGCGCCAATGGGGCTCCGAATCCAGAGACTTTATTTGGTCAATGGTGACATCCACGAGGGTCGCTCCGAATCCAGAGGCTTTATCGGCCCAAAGACGTCTTGCGTCGATGGGGCTCCGAATACGGAGACTTTATTTGGCCAATCGTGACATCCACGAAGGGCGCTCCGAATCCTGAGGCTTTATCGGCCCAAAGACGTCATGCACCGATGGGGCTCCGAATCCAGAGACTTTATTTAGCCAATCGTGACATCCACGAAGGGCGCTCCGAATCCGGAGGCTTTATCGGCCCAAAGACATCATGCACCGATGGGGCTCCGAATCCGGAGACTTTATTTGGCCAATCGTGACATCCACGAAGGGCGCTCCGAATCCGAAGGCTTTATCGACGAAAGACGTCATGCGCCGATGGGGCTCCGAATCCGAAGACTTTATTTGGCCAATCGTGACATCCACGAAGGGCGCTCCGAATCCGGAGGCTTTATCAGCCCAAAGACGTCATGCGCCGATGGGGCTCCGAATCCGAAGACTTTATTTGGAACATTTCTGAACTGGATTGCACAGTGAGTAAACAGGAATCTTTGCATTACAGAAGTGGAAAGTGTACATGGTGAGCCATTCAGAACCAATATCATTCCCCACAGGTTGGGTTTGATGATAGAATTTGCGCAAGTGCGTTAGGAGCAGGGCCGCGTGCCTAATTTTCCATCAACCGGCCTCCTATCATCTGGAAATACCTTCAGGAGCAACTTTCCCAGCGTGTAGCGGCGCAGTCGGACGCATTAAGCATACGTCTTCGGAAGCTGCTACTGGTATTGCCTAGAGCTTCTGTGGCTTTTCGTTAGGAAGTTGTCCGACATCGTTGAGGCTGTCACGATTCGACACTTCAGTGGAGTTAACCTGCGTCTCCGTTGGTGTCTTTCCAGAAAGGAGATAGCATGCTTGTGCGGATTGCCGGGAACCACGAATTTGCTCAACGCCGTGTTCGATCAGGAAGCGTAGCAGCTGATGATAGGTGCTTGGCATGACCTGAATAGTATGCAACCAAGTTCGCCTCATGATGAGGTTATACGGCGAAGGGAGCTTGACGACCAAGAATTCCACATCCACTGTTTGGGAGCCCACCCGAACGGGTAACGTGATTTTCCTCAACGGGTACTCAGGATTTGCGTTGAAGCCGAATAATAGATGAGGAGCCGGAGACAAGTCTGATTCGTTGAAGCTGAGTTTGATGAAGGTCTCATAATACATGACCTTCAAAGTGCTCCCCTGGTCTATGAGGACGCGTTCAACGGTAAATCGGTTCACGTGTAGTTCAATGACTAGTGGATCAATATGGGGGAGCGTTATGCCGATAAGATCGGAATCGTCGAAGGTAATGCTCAGAGCTTCGTGGGGCTGTTTCGTTTGTGTGCGTTGCTTCTGGGGGTTGAATGAATTGCGTGTATGGTACGTGGCGTTGGAAGGCTGTATATCATATGTATAACGCGGAGGGGAGGTGACTCTTGCCGAAGGGCGACAGTTTTGATTGTGCTCTTCCGGACGTGTTGCTGGAGCTGACCATCTTGCACCAATTCCTCAAGGTGGTCTTTCAAGGCATAGCAACTGTCCCGTGTCATGACCGTGATCTTTGTGATATTCACAACGCCTATCCCGCCTTCTCATGTCAGGAGGTCCCACCATCTTGGACGGCCATTTGAAGAACGAAAGATGTTGGATTTTGGACATAATCGAGCTGATTGGCTCTGACAGCTCCGTATATTTCTTGTCGGCGCGCTTTGTGCGCCTGCTATCGACCTGCAGTTGCTCATTTGCTTGGTGTGAGCATTGATCACTGGATCGGCGAGAATCCCGTCTCTTGTCTCGTTTAGCCTACTATCGTGGTTCAAGGCTCTGAGGTGGTACGGAACTTATTGGCTGAGCGATTTCGAGAGGGGCTGTTTTGTTGGCCACGTGTCCGGCTTTAACCCGCAAGGCGTCATCTTCCACTTTGCAGTATTCCTCTACTTTCTTCATCAACCCCCAAACTGTTTTGAGGGGTCTTCTAGTCAAGGAGCTGCGGAGGGCACTATATGGGTGTAATCCCATTTTGAAGGCGGTGATGGCCATGGAGTCGTTGCAAGCGTTATCAACAAGATTAAAGCATTCCCAATATCGCGCCAAATATGCTCTTAGTGTTTCTCCTGGCAGGATTTGCATTGCCCAGAGAGAGTCGGCTTGCTTCGGCCAGACTTCGTTGGTGATGAATTTGACCCTGAAGGATTTCTATAGTTGGTGGAAGGTTTTAATCGAAGCCGGCTCTAGTTTATAATACCACCTGACCGCCAATGGTCCCAAACTGGTGGGAAATATTTGACATATGAAGGCCTCGTCATCTGCATGCAATGTCATGGCCTGCTTGTAGTGATGGATGTGGTCGATGGGGTCTGATTTGCCGTCGTACAAGGTGAACGACGGTGCTTTGAATTTCTTGGATAGCGCAGCCTTTGCAATTCGTCGTACGAAGGGATCGTGTTGGTCTTCGTCCGAACTGGTCCTTCTTCACTTATGCATTGTACGGGGACTTTCTTCAGAAGAATTGGTGGCTTCACGTCGTCCCTTCTTCCTGTGCTCCGGGGATAATGAGTCGGAGTCGCTATTAGTGTCTTGTCATGCTTGTTGTCGACCACCTGCCTTCGGAAATCGTTCCGGATTTAGGCGCGCAGCTTGCTTGGACTTCGCCATTTCCAAGGCCAAATCTTCACGAAGACGTTTGTTTTCAACAATCATGTTCTCCAACCTCTGTTCATTTTGCTTTGCTTGTTCTATGATCGCCGCATTGTCTCGTGCTCCGAAGTCGAGGGTGAGGCGAAATTCAAGGCACGTCTTGCGGCGATAGTCTCTGTTCCAAGCAAGTTTGTTGGAGTGGTTTCATCTTGCGGTATAGGGTCGACAGTGACTGTCGGAGGATCTTCTATCACACTCGCCATGGATGTGCTTGAGTATTCCCACAGACGGCGCCAATTGTGGAGAAGTGGATTGGAAATACTCTTCTGATCTTGGGGAGCACTCAAGATCCCCTGATAGTCACCTAAAATGGGATAAACACTCTAGACGGGGGTGCTGAAATTAGCACTCCGACGAACAAGTCAGTCTCTACACTCAAGAATGCTTGTGTTGTAAGTTAAGCATAATAATTCCCACATACCTTTCTTAGTCTGTTGTTCCTTTATTTATACCTGTTTCCTGGGCCTCACGGCAAGGCCCACTTGTCACTCATTATCCTCTTATTTACTCAGCTCCATAGTTCAGTATCTATTCGACCTATCTATTATATTCGGCATCCCTATCGTGCAGGGTAGAGTCATGTAATATCTGTCTTCTAGAGTACACTTCTGATTATTCCAATTATCCGGCTCCTAAATATATATAGAAGTACAGAATATAACAATTATACTTAGCGGAACGACCTTGGGTCCAATCAATTACAACTATATAATATGACCATTTGGTTAACACATAACAGATATTTAGGCTTATCAAATATTCAAAATGACCTTGGGTCCATCTTATCAAATATACAAAATGACCTTAGGTCTATTTTGAATATACGAAATGACCTTAGGTCCATCATATACATTTGTATCTCGTCAATCACATTTGCAGATATCATGCTGATTAGACAGATAGAAAGCTCATTCATATCAAAAAATCATAAGTTCGAAAAACTTACCACATTGGAAACATTTAAAAAATAACGTATATGAAAATATCTTCACTAAGATATTACTTACAATGATTTGGTTACTGACACGTCTTCGAGAATGAACCTACACAATTCATAAACATATACACATTCGGTCATATTGCTTAACCAGATTGTTCTTTAACTTATTCAATTGTTTTAAGTCTCCTTCCAAATTATTAATTCATTTGGAAGGCCTACTTCATGCCTAAGAATGCTTAGAAAGGAATGAGAATGCAAACGTGATCAGAGTATGACTTTTCAAAATATGCTGAAACATGACAATTCACTCGAGCACACTATTAGTCGCTCGAGCGGTCCACATGGTCTGCAAAAGTACTAGATGGTCTGAATCTAGGCTTGATGCTCGAGCCACAGTGCAAAATAAACTGAAGTTGCTCGAGAGGTCACTTAGTTGTTCAGGCCATGTGTAATGCCTTTGCAAAAATATTGGATGAGCGACAACTTCTTCACTTAAGCGATGCAGTCAAATTCTGGATTTTCCATAACAGAATTTAAGCTTCAAAACACAAGTTCGATGCCATAAACCTTTGCATGATATGTTCTAAACCATGAATACTCCTTCAAAAGCATGAATACAAAACCAATTTCGAACCTCATGCTCAAAACTTCATAATTCTTCATATTTGGAACTCAAATGCCATGCATGTATTATTTAACTTCAAATTCTTTTCCAAAGCTCTAAAAACATGAAATTCAACTTTAAAATTCTATGAATTATGGATGCATGTTTGATATAACTTCTAACTTCAACATAGGTAACAAAACTCTTGACCAAAATGATGATTCTTAACATATATATGCATGCATATATGAATTAGCTTCAAATTCATCATCCTTAGCTTAATTCTTATGTTTAAACTCATAATTTTTTTGAATTCACATACTTGATGACTTTAATTCATGAATTAACATTCAAATACTTACCTAAGGTCTTCAATTAAGCTTAAATTAGCAAGAACTTGAGCCTTCACAATTCTTCAATCTCCTTGCAAAATTTGTCAAAATCAAGCTCACTCACTCTCTAGAATGAAGTCTCTTCCTCCCTCTCTAAACTTCCAACAAATTTTGATATGAAGATTAGTTCAAATATGCTTAGCTTCTAACTTAACACACACACACACACACATAAGTTGATTAGCGTAAGGCCTTTATTAAGGATTAAGTTAACTAATTACAACTTAATTAATCAAGACTTAATTTTTCTAAGCTGAATCAAATTTTAATCAAACTTCCTAATAGACTCTAAAAATTATGCCATTCTATTTAAACTTACCAATTTTGGTTTTTGAAGTCATTAAGACATTCAATTTTAAATTTCAAGCAAAAATCACAACAGTTATTCCGACAATGAATGGATATGCATACAAATACACATCAAACAAATAATTAGCATACAAAGTTAAATAAATATAAACATATTGCATGATGGGGTTGTCATAGACTTCCCCCTTAAGAAGTTTGGTCCTCCAAACTTGCGTTACCTTGTATCGGAAATAACTCAAGATACTTTTGCCTCATTTCATCCTCTCTTTCCCACGTGGCTTCTTCGCCATAGTATTCCTTCCATTCCACTTTAACCATAGGAATTTCTCTTTTCCTTAATTGTTTCACTTGCTGGTTGATTATTTGAATCGGTTTCTCTTCATATTCCATATTATCATAAAGAGCTATCCGGTGATAATCAACAATGTGAAATGGATCTCAGAGATAGCCCCTCAATACTGACACATGAAACACATTATGCATTTGTTCTATTCCCGATGGCAAAACGATTCAGTATGCAATTGGACCAAGCTTTTCCAAAATCTGAAAAGGCCCAATGTATCGAGGCGATAACTTGCCACTTTTCCCTAATCTTGTTTAACTTTTCATCGGAATCACTTGTAACAACCCTCGTACCGTTTACCGAATAACCACTGAATTAAATACTGATTATTGCTAAACTGGACCGCTAATGACTGATAATTGGATTAACTGGAGTATTGGATAGACTGATTGAAATCGAAACCGAAATTGAATAAGTTATCTATTGAATTGCATATTGTATCTGTTTGCTTGAATGACTATCTGTTTGAATTCGTATGTTTAAACTGTTAATTGAAGGCCTTATCGGCGGCCGATTTCGAAACCGTTTGATGTCTTAGAATCAGTAGAATATTTCTGATTTAATAGTATATTTATCTGAAAATTGATTAGGAATGATTAAATTAGATTAAATATTAATCAATTGAAAGTTAGGCTTAATTACGAAATTGCCACCTATAGTGGACACTTGTTTATTGATTTGCAAGAACCTTCTTACACTTGATCAAACCTTTCTATCAGCCATTCCTTTGTTCCCACCGAAATTAGAAGAGAGTGAGAGAGAGAGGATTGATTTTCATCCCATTTTGCTTGATTGTGCTTGAACTTGAGAGGATTGAAGTGTTGACTCCATTATTGACCTCCTAGGCTCCCAATCGAAGACTTAGTAAGGTAATTGGACCTCTCATTGTTGTCCTTAAGGTTTATTCTTGCATGCTCCATGTTTAATTAGAGAGTAAGCCATGAATTTGCTCATAAAAAGTGAATTGAAGCTTGAATGTTGCATGCATGGTCATTTGGCATGTTTTGAAGTTAAATTCTTGGAGGATCATACATGCATGTCCATGTTTTTATCATAATCCATGTTTCCCACATTGTTTTCAAAGATTGGAGCTCAATAGAGCAAGATTTGAAGGTTGATTTTGGATTAAAACTCATGCATTGCATGTTTGAAATTGTTCTTGAAATTGGGTTTGAAAAATGGTTTTAATTGACTCACCTTTGGGGCTTGAATTCATAAATTGGCTTTTGAAACTTGTTATACATTGTTTTGGGATGTATTCTCCAGAATTTGAGCCCAAGAGGTCGAGATTTGAGTTGGGAATGCTTGGTTTGAGCTAGGAAGGCAAATCTGGAAATTCCAGATTTGGCTTCTTCGCTCGAGCGAAGGATTCCTCGCTCGAGCGACCAACGTTTTCCTCTGAGCCCCGCTCGAGCGAAGGATTGGTGGCCCGAGCGTAAAAATCGACCACCCAGTACTTTTACTGTTCCACCAGCCCGCTCGAGCGAAGGAAGGCTCGCTCGACCGAACCCTTTGATTTTGGAAGCTCGCTCGAGCGAGCATCGTCGTAAAATCGAGCATCGATTACTTTTCTTGTTTCATCAGATCGCTCGAGCGAAGGATTGTTCGCTCGGCGAAGCCTTTGATTTTGCAACCTCGCTCGGCGAAGGAAGGCTCGCTCGGCGAGGACCTGTTGCCAAAGAACTTTTGAAAAATGCCTTCCAAGCTGTATTTTGCATCCTCATCCCATTCTAGGCATTCTTAGGCCTAGTTTAAGACATCTTAATGAGGATTTAGACATAGAACCACACCGAGGAAATTTAGGGATTTAATTATCATCCTTCCGACTGTGAACTTAGTGTGTGTTCTATTTGTTAACTGTTTAGGGTTGGCTCTCGGGGACACGCTCTAGCTGCTATAGCCCAATCTCTGTGAGTAACAGATTGTGTAAAGATATGTTCAAATGGTTATATTTTGAATACTGAACTGAACTGTTTATTGAACTGATATTGTTTATTGATTGAATGTATGTCCTGCATTTCGAACTGTATTGTGGCATCCTTAGCACCTTTCGTTAGTGATATTCTGAGCTCTGTCGGTTTCCTTGTGGAACCATATTGTTTGATGGCCATCATTATTGTTGGTCTGTTAAGGCCGGTCCTTTTGGACCCTCTGTTTATAGGCTAATGGATGTACCACATATGGTGATTGATTGAACTCTTGATTGGTGAAATCTTGAAAGATTGAATCTTGTATAATGAATTGATTTCATTCTTGTAAGGGACATTCATTCATAACCTCTTTACACGTTATGTTATTCACCGGGCTTTAGCTCCTTTGTTTATATATATATGTAGGTTCTCGGCAACTGACCGAGCTAGGGCGTGGGATTGGTCCCCGATTTTGTCAAGCCGACCTATGTGCCTCCTTTGCGAGGTTCGAGTTGCCATGCTATGGCTTGGGGTGTTTTGTGTCCCCTATCGGTCTCTTTCTTGCTTTTGTACCGTTGTATAGACCGTTTCTTTGTTTCTTTTATCTTGTTGTCTAGGGAGTTGATCCTGTCTTGATTGCTTGTAAATGATTGTATAGGCGTATATGGATTGTCTTGTTTGGGCTCTGAATGCATAAAAATGTTTTTGACATACAGATTTTCACAGCTCAATGGACACTAGTTACTTACTGTATTGGCTTCCGCCAGGCCTTGTACTGCTTTGATCAGATATCGTTTCCGCAGCCTTGGTAATCTCGGATTCTTGGCGATTCTGATGCTAAACCCATAGGGCCGGGTTTGGGTCGTGACATCACTGTAATGACTACATGATAATGACTACATGATCGCCAACATCATATTCTAATGCCTTTCTTCTCTAATCCGCATAACTTTTTTGTTGGCTTTGCGTGGTTTTGAGCCTTTGTTGAATGATCTTAATCTTCTAGGTAGTTGTTTGCACAATCTCGGGATCAAGCAAAACCTTGTCCCCAACTTCTGTCTAACACATAGGAGATCTACATTTTCTGCCAGAAAAGGCTTCATACGGTGCCATGCCAATACTAGAATGGAAACTGTTGTTGTGTGCAAATTCTGCCAAAGGCAAATAGGTTTCCCAACTTTCCTAAAAATCCAAACCACACATTTGGAGCATATCCTCTAAAGTCTGAATAGTTCTTTCTAATTGCTCATCGATTTGCGGATAGAAAGCGGTACTAAACCTCAATTCTATTCCCTTTGCTCTTTTAAGGCTTTTTCAAAATCTTGACACAAATTTTGGATACTTATCTAAAACAATAGATTCTGGAACTCCGTGCAAATGAATAATCTCATCGATATAAATAGTAGCAAGTCTATAAGCATCATAGATAATTCTCACAAGTAGAAATGTGTAGATTTAGTTAGCTTATCCACAACAACCCAAATAGAATTCGTACCTCTAGGTGTCCAAGTTAGACCAACGATTCCATTTTGAAATATGAAGAGGTTGAAGTAGCCCTATTGGTTTTTGATGTTCAGCTTTGACTTGCTGACATTGAAGGGATCTGGATACATATTCTGCAATTACCTTTTTCATGCTAGGCCACCAATAACTTTGCTTCAAATCTCAATACATTTTATTGTTGCTTGGATGCATTGTAAACTTTGACTTGTGACCTTCTTCTAAGATCCTTTTCTTTAAATCAGAAATATTTGGAACACACAATCTCCCCTAAAATTTCAACACTTGGTTCTCAACACTACCCCGGTCTTGGTTTTGATTCTATCTCATCCTATGTCTTCTTAAGGAATTCATCCTCCCTTTGCTCTTGCTTTATCTCATTAATGATTGTCGTTTAGCTGAAATGGCGGCTAACATTCCAGCTTGTTCATGAAACATCACTTCAATCTCGGACCTCTCTAAGTCTTTCAAACAATTCTCTCTATTCAGTATGGAAATATGCCAGGTTCCCCGTTGACTTCCTACTCAGAGCATCGGCTACGGGATTAGCTTTACCCGAATGATACTGAATCCGAAGATCATAATCTTTAATCAGTTCTAACTATCTCCTTTGTCACATGTTCAACTCCTTTTGAGTGAAAAAGTACTTTAAACTTTTGTGATCAGTTAAAACCTCACGTGTAGCCCCATAAAGATAGTGGCGCCAAATCTTCAAACAAAACATAAGAACGGCCAACTCCAAGTTATAGGTCAGGTAGTTCTTTTCATGAGGCTTCAATTGTCGAGACATATAACCTATCACTTTGCCATTCTGTATCAAAAAATAACCCAAACCCTTATATGAAGTATCACTATAAATAAAAAAGCCCTCGACACTTGATGGTAGTATCAAAACTGGCGCTATAGTTAGCCTCACTTTCAATTCTTGAAATACAGACTCCCTTTCATCAGTCTATTCAAACGGTTCTTCCTATCGAATAATTTGGGTAAGTGGTACAACTATCTTTGAGAAGTTTCTCACAAACCTTCTGTAATACCTAGCTAATCCCATGAAGCTTTGGACTTCCGTCACAATTGCTGGTGTAGGTCAATTCACAATTGCCTCACTCTTTTGCTGGTCTACTGAAATCCCATTTCTACTACTCATGTGCTAGAAACACAACTTCATCCAACCAAAATTCACATTTGTTTAGTTTTGCATACAATTTCTTTTCTCTAAGTATTTACAGAACAATTCTCAAATGTTGTTTGTGTTCTTCTCTACTTTTCGAGTAAATTAGAATATCATCAATGAATACAACCACAAATTCATCAAGATAAGATTTAAAGATTCAATTCATAAGGTCCACAAAAGCTGCACGCGCATTCGTTACTTCAAACGGCATAACTAGGAATTCATAATGTCCAACGGTTTTCTCAATGAATTTAGCTTTCATTTTCACTTGATGGTACCTGGATCTCAAGTCAATCTTCGAAAATACTTGTGAACCTCGTAACTAATCAAACAAGCCATCAATATGGAGCAAAGGGTATTTGTTCTTGATTGTTACTATAGACACCCCATTTTTGACAGTCTTCAAGACTCGGACGTCATCGTTTGAGCACTTGATGATGATCCATGTTCGTGTTCGTTTTGAGTTCCCGGAGGTCTCGACCGCACGCCTTGCCTCAAGATCTCTCAGCTTGTCTGTTTTGTGCTTGATTGTGGACCAAACACCTTTTTTTTTTTTTTTTGCTTCTGAGGGAAGAGGGTGGCTTGTTGACCATTCTCTCAACCCACTGGCCAAGGCCTAAGGCCATTGGCCCCTTTTTCTTGCCATCGGCTAAATATGTTGGCCGATGCGGCACTTTAGTTGGTCGGTCGGCCACTTTTTCTGGCCGAGGCCTTTTCTTTGCCTTTTTCAAGCATTGTGCATGCCAGCTGTGCCAGCTGGTGAGCACAGACCCTGCCCTCCATACACGTGTATGGAGGGATTTCATCCTTGTTTAGCTTCCCTTGAAAGCTTGGCAAAGTTGATTTTCTATAAAAGGAGGGCCTCCCCTCCCTTTCCAGGGGTTGAATGATCTGATATAGAAGTGAGATATATCACTCTCTTTCTATATCTTCTCTCTCTATAGTTGTGTGTGTAATAGTGTTCAAAAGGGTGTTTTTGTTCATATTTTTGCACTAAAGCACCTAGTGATACACTATGCCTTGGTTACTGAGGTGCTAAGGAGTTGATTTCAGAGTTTTTGAGTGGTTTTTTATCAGAAGGAGGTGCTAGAGTTGGTGTTCTTGAAGTGTTCTTCAAGGGTGAGAAACTACTCTTTTATTCCCCTTTTTTTGCTTAAGCTTTTACACATACTTGCATGTTGTTTTAAGCTTAGTGTCCTATTGAAAAAAGTTCTGTATTTTCGTGCTTGAGATGTTTCATTAAGGTCACTTTTGTGTTGGGGGTTGTCTACCCCCTCTTAGGCCTTGTTTGGCCTCTTTTTGTGCCTTCCTCTTTGGTCTTGGGAACCTTTTTGTTTTGGCCTTCTCACCACTGAAATCCAGAGGATTTTCAGTGGTGGAAAAGTGGTTTTGAGGTCTTGCATAGGGGAGGGACCCCCCCTCCCTTTGTGTCTCATTTACTTATGTTGTTGGCTTATAAGAATAGCATGTTTACTTAGCATGTCTTGGTTTTATTTCAACACTTTTTAGGGGTTTTTAGGACCTACCTTAACTCTATTCCATGTTGGTCTGATGGCAACTTGCATGCTTCACATACTTGTAGAGTAATCTTGTATGTTTGCATAACATGCATCTTGTGTTTGGACCATCATGCTTGCATGTAATAGCGATCCCGGTATTCCCTTGCTATATTTGTTGTATTCCGGACTTTGGTTCCGTGGAGTCGGTAGTTGTATCTATCTTATTGTCGTCCTTTGATTCAACTTCTTTGAATTTTAGGATGTGTTGAGTATGTTTCGAGTAGGTGGGTTGAGTCCTGGTCTAAAATCTTGTTGTCGGGTTTTTGGTCTTTACTTTCGCCGAGCGGTCTTGGGCCTTCGGCGGGATTGCACACTCCCAGTATTTTTGTGCCCTGCAAAACTTTTGAGTGTGATTTATCGCCGGCGGGTTTCCTCGCTCGGCGGAGTCACGCCGGCTTGTTGGCGCCCGAGCGGACTGGTTTTTCACGCTCGAGCGGATGTGCTTTGCCTTTGTGTCTTAGCGCTCGAGCGTACCCAGTTTTTTGTTCCTGACGCTCGAGCGGATATGTAGTATATCAGAAGTCAGTTAGGCATTTTAAAATCACTTTTTCCATTCACACTCTCTCTCTTACTTTCCAAAAAGATATTTTGAAAGCCTCTCTCTCTAGAAACTCCCTTCTCTCTAGGGTTTGATCTAGTTAGAGTGCTTTCCTTTCCTTCGGCCTTTGTGAAAGTTGTGTTGATCGTCGAGGGCTTCGTTTTAATCTGAAAAAGTTGGGATTTGGAGCACGTTGGATTTTGGTCTTCATCTCCGTTTGATCTCAAACTTCGAGGTAGGGATACCCTACTCCTCTTTATGAGCTTTGTCTTTGAATTTTAGCATTTTGATATCTTGGGGTTGGTTTGGTAATTTTGTGGAAGTTTGGGGCTTTTGTGTAATTTTACAAAAGTTGGGGTGTTGTTTATATAAACCTATATGCATGTTTGACATAGAAGGAAATGAGATGAATGTTGGATTGTTGATAAAAATGGAACCTTAGGGTTGTCTTGTTAATTATGGGAAGTGCCCTAATAGCATTGTTAAATTAATTTTAATTTGAGAAATGAGAAATGGAATTGAAAATGTTGGAATTGGAAATGTATGGGATTAAAGGGTGTAGTTGGATTATTTATCACTCACCAAATTGAAATGTCGATATTTTATCCATTTGGCGCATTCATTTTCTGTTTAGAAATAACTGCTTTGGGCTATCGGTGGAGGATAATCTTGATTGTTGTAGACAATGCATGATGATTAGGCAAACTAAAACTAATCAGTTGAACGTGCTATTGAATATAGCGATTGGAATAATACATTAACTTTATGTATTGATTGATTGTATATGATAACTGTTTATATACATTGTTTGTGTGAGAGAAGAAATGGGCTGTACTCCACAGTTTATTGGAAGAAAGGGGCTGGACCTCTAAACCGAATTTTGTGTGACAGTGATACAGCACTACAATGTGTATCAGGCTGCGAAATAGAAGAGTTTTGTTTCATTAATACAGCACTACAATGTGTATTATTGGAAACGTATGGAAGTGCTTTGTTTCATTAATACAGCACTACTATGTGTGTTATTTGAGAAACGTGGAAGTGATTCTATATGTCATTGATATAGCACTACAATGTGTATCCATTATGATTTTAGAAAGTATTTTAAAGATGAACTTAAATCTCATTAAGTTATCTGGCCAGGTTCTGAGCCGTGTTTTCAAACTCACAGTTGAAAAAAGAATGGGTAATGAAATATAACATGGACTCAGTGTCATGAAACCGAAATGTGATATAAGTAGATGTATGTGTGTTGACCATCTATCAACTGCTAATCTCTTAGTTATTGTTCATAGTTGGTTTAGTGTATTTCTACTGGGCTGTGGCTCACCCTATATGGGATATCATTTTCAGGTACAGGTAGCATGCCATCTCCAAGACCATAGCTTGGGAGGCTAGAGGCAGACAGACTTTTGTTGTTTTGTTATCTTTTGATGTATTACATGTAAATTCAAGCCAAGGGCTTAATGTGTATATGAGCTAGCACTCTCTTTTTGTAAACCAAGTGTTAACTTGGAAAGCTGTGAGCCCGTAGAGCATTTGCTTTTGTTGTTAACATGTATTACTTTTCGTAACAAACTACTCTGATGAATGAAAAGGGTTTATTTCTTATATCAATGCATGTCAATATTGATGGGTTCATGTTATTATTTTGAGGGCGTTACATGTTTTGACTTAACTTTGAGAAGTTTTTAGCCTTGTTTTATCATGCTTAAGCTCTGTTATGTGTTGTCTTAGTCGTGTTTGCCATGCTTTGTATAGCCACCATATATTCTAGCTTGTTAGCTTTGGGTGTGTGAGCCATTAGCATGCTTTATTTGGGCTATTTCTATGATTTGGCATCACTTTTCATGATATTTCATTCCATGTTCCGTGCTTGTATGCTTGCTTTTGCCATCCTTTCAACATTTTGAAGACTTATTGTCTTATGCTCCATGTTTGGACCATTGTATGTGCCTCCATGATTAGGTCTTTGGGAGGCCTTCTCATTGGGTTTTGGGGCTTATTTTGGCATATTATAACTCTGTTTTTATTGGCCTAATTCATGCCATGTTTGGTTGTACTAGGTGTAGTGCATTTGCCCTTTTGGGCCTTGTGTGCATGTTGTTTTGTGCTCGCCTTTATAGCATGTTTTGGCCTCACCCCATGCGTGTTCTAGCCTTGTTTTGGTCTGCCTTGGAACTGCTTTGGGTCATCTTGGCCCTTTGGGGCTTGGTTGACATGGCCATGGTGTAAGTCCTTTGGCTAAGCTTTGAGCTTTAAGTCCATTAGCATGATATGCTTGTCTTGTTTAGTCGATTTGGCATCATTTCTCATGTGATTTTAGAGTTTATCGCATCGTTACATTCTCATGTTTACCATGCCTTACTCATGTTTGAGGATTGTGCATTATTGCCTAGCTTGTGGACCAATATGTGTGCATGTGTGCCTTTCCTTTTGGTGCCGTAGTTTTGGTGTTTTGGCCGCTAATTTTGGACATAACCGAGGTCTGTCCATCTTTAGTTTAAGTCCATTCACCACATTGTTCAATGTTGCATGCTTGTCCGTCTTTGCATGCCATACATGTTTGTATATCTAGTTTGTACCTTGCATGTTTTTTAGGTTACATCTTGTCTTATGTTAAATTAGGTCGCATTACATTTGGCATGTTTGCCACCTCAACCGCATTTGAATGTTCAAGTCACATTGCATTTTGGTATGCCTATGTTGCATTGCATTACATTTCCATGTTGCATTGTACTTAGCATATTTGCATTGCAATATGTTTGGTTTGGGGTGTCAAACCAAATACGAGGAACGAGGGACGTTCGTACTTGAAATGACGAGACATGCCTCAATCCTCGGTCGCCGACACTCTTGATCCAACATGATAGAGTGTGTAGCATTCATTTGTTTTGTTGCATTCATTCCACATTGATTCGCACACTTGGCACCTTTGGCCATTATGCATTGAAATGCGTGATTGATGGCCCGAGGGTCGAGAGTCGTACTCCCTCGAGTCCATAGCATGATAGGGAGAGTGGCCATGCAGACATTGTCTTGTAAATGCCTTGCCATGCACTATCTGTCCTCTGTTGCAGCAAGAACAGGATTCTGCAGGAAGACATGGCCGGTCGACGACCTTCAGTGCCGGCCGGCCATCAATATATAGCCGATGGTCCTACAAATGGTCAATGACCATCCTTCCATGGCCGGTGGTCCTATCTCTTGGCCAGTGACCTCCCACAGTGCTCAGGGAGTGGTTTAGAAGCATTCTTGGGGCTTGTGCAGCTTTCAGAGGCATAAAACAGTGCAAACAGAAGCAGTATGCGGCATGGCAACGGGTTTCCGAGCGAGGCGAATCGAGCATGCATCATTCAATCATTCCGAGGCAGAGCTGAGGCGGCCTCTTTAGTTCCATAGCTTAGCTAATTTGTTAATTAATTAAAGGTTTTGTAATATTTAATTAGCTAGGGTAGTTGATTAATTAGTCAATTTGTATTATTCATTCAGACCCTCCATCGAGAGGGCGAGTTTTGTAATAAGTGTGCGTGCGTGTGTGAATGTCTTCCAACCCCACGTCTTTCTCCCTTTTACTTACCTGCTTTTAATGGTTAGTTTTAGGTCATGTTTCAATTAGCATACTTATGTCAGCATGTTTGCATACATTTATTCGTCTTGCACGCACCAGGCTCGGCACATCATACTAATTGCATAGTATTTCAATTCCAACTTGAATACGTGTATCGAGTTGTCGCATTTCACATGCCATTCTTAGATTAGCCAAGCCTATTCTAGTTTCATTTCGCATGCGTTGCATTAGCCATATTGACATGAACTAGGACCATGCATGATTTCTAACTAGTTTCTTGTTTTGGCTCGGAGTACACTATGAGTGTTTATGCTTTAGCATCTTGCATGTGTCTAAATGTTAACATGATAGCATGCTTGCCATGAGGCTACCTGCTTATGTGATATAACTGCCTGAATGCCTGTGGATGAAGGTTGGATTGTTTGAATTGGAATAATTCATCGAAATCCGTGTTTTAGCCTACTTGCGAGTAGTAAAATTCAAATCCATTTCCAAACAAACGGATATGTGATGCTTTGTTCCAAGTTAGGCGATCTAGTCTATACTTGTTCTGTTATGCGCATCACATAGTAAATTCTAGCTAATAATCGGAATAAGAACGCATGTGTTTTCAAAAACAAGATATCATGTTTAGTACAGGCCGATCTTTGATCAGGCGAGTGGGGGTGCTCATAGACGACCTTTCCCAATTGTACCCAAGTTCCCAAGTCGAGGCAACTTTGGTGATGATGGACACATGGCCTTAGGCAACGAGCCAGGGTTTCCTAAATTTTTCAAAATAAAATATTTAGGTGGCGACTCTGTGTCTGGCAAAGCAGTCCATGTTTGGCACTTCTTTCTTAAAAATCAATTTTCCAAAACAATTTGTCAGATTTGGACTCTTTGATGATTTATCAATCTCACATCGCACATTGTGAGATCAGATTAAGAACCGTGACAATTTGATTCCAAACTGTAGTAGCAAAGCCCCACGGGGCGCGTCTATAGTTACCTTATTCAATTCTCAGTAATCAATACACAAGCGAAGTGGTCCGTCTTTTTTCTTTACAAATTTGATCGGGCACCCCATGGCGAAGTACTAGGTCGGATAAACCCTTGTCAAGCAAATCTTGTAATTGAACCTTCAATTCTTTCATTTCAGCAGTTAATTATAAGGAGTCTTTGAGATGGGTTGAATACCTAGCATAACTTCAATAATGAACTCAATTTCTTGGTCAACCAGTTCCCCTGGCAATTCTTCGAGAAACACATCTCGAAATTCTCTAACTACTAGAGTATCATCTATCATAATATCTGTAGATTGAATAGCCAAAATACTACATAGATAGCCTCGACATGCCTTCTTAAGTAGTTTACATTCTTTCATTGCCGAAATTAAGTAAGGTGGAGGTACTACACTGTTACCCTCAAACAAAAATTCATTTTGTCTTAGAGGTCTAAACAAAACTTGTTTCATCCCAGAATTAATGGTAGCACAATATTTAGACAACCAACCCATCCCCAAAATCACATCAAAATGTCTTATGTCAAAAGATAAAAGGTCCACATACAATATAGCATTCCCAACAAAAATTTCACAAGCACAATCCACAGAAGTACACAAAACAGATTCCCCAGATGGAGTAGATACAAATAACACAAAAGGCAATGATTCCATGTGTCTATTCAGTCTATATGCAAATTTAGTAGAAATAAAAGAACATGTTGATCCTAAATCAATTAGCACATAATTATCTTGGTTGCAAACAGAAAGAGTACCTGAGACAATGGCCTCGGTATTCTGTGTATCCCCTAAAGCGAGTGCAAAAACTCTCCCTTGCCGAAGTGTTTCTCTAGTAGCAGTAGATCTTGCTGTGTTTCTGGGTATTGGAGTAGATCCAGTTAAACTAGTGATTGGTCTTTCGCTTCTTTGCTCAATTTGTGGACAATCTCTGACCATTTGTCCTCTCTTACCACATCTAAAGCATGCTCCTAAAGTACGGTAGCAAACTCCCTGGTGTCTTTTACCACATTCATTACTTGTCGATGCAGAATCTCTTGTAGAGTTGGAAACACTAGATGTCCCCAAATTTTGCTTCGTAGAAGATGTTGATCCCTTATTAGAAGAATGGCCTTGTTTCTTCCCTTTCCATTCAAACGGTTGGCTATGTGAAGCCAAATTTGATCCAGACATTAAAGCTCTATCAAGAATATCCACGTACTTTGGCAATTTCAAAACATTCACCTTTTCTAGGATTACATTTCAAAGCCCACCCTCAAACTTCCGTGCCTTCTTATAATCAATGTCAACCATATGTGGTGCAAATCTGGCCAAATCAGTGAATCGTGCCTCATATTCGGCTACTAACTAGTTACCTTACTTCAACCCTTCGAATTCAGATACTTTCCGGTCTCGAATGCATTGAGGGAAGTACTTCTAGTAAACAATCTCAAGAAATCATGCCCAACTGATTCCCACATTTTCATCCCTAACTAACATCCACCATCTTCGGGCATCACCCTCCAAAGTAAAAGCTGCTAATTGAACTTTCTGGGCATCAGTGCATGGAAATACTTCAAATAATTTCTCAATGCCAATAACCCAAGCCTCTGCTTTCAAAAGATCAACTCCTACTCAGAACAGAGGTGGTTTCATTTTCTTCAATTCTTTAGTCAAAGCAATTGTGCAGTCATCCACTTGATGCTCTTATACTAGAGGTGGCACCTCCTTAGCTACTTGGCCATATCTTGAATCATTCTCTCCATTCTGTCTAAACTAGAAGACTCTTCTACCTCATTAGCCCTTGTTGTCACCATGATCTATATGAAGTCGTATTATAATAAACACAGAAATTTGCACATATACACATAGGCACAACAGTTCATATCTTACATATTAACATATTTGCATAATCTCGATTCACACAAGCATATACTTATCAGATGAATGCACTCTTAGTCTTTTCTAGATACCTTAATGCTCAATTGGACTAACAAGTGAGTTATTAACTCGTGCTTTGATACCATTCTGCCATGACCTGAACCCGTCCTAGAGGTTTGGATCATAATCATGAGATTACCTACGAACTCAGATAGAATTTGAATCATATTTAATTATATTGGGCCAGAAACAGAAGCAGAATTATAAAATCTTGTCCAGTGCACTGTGCATATATGGCAGAAACAAAAACATTTTATACGTTAATAACTCACATCCATAAATATACAAATAAATACTACATTTCCAAAGACCATTCACAAGTCATCAACAAACACATCCAAAAGCTTAGGTACATGTCAAACATGACTGAAAAAAGAAAACAAAAGAAAAACAAAAGCCCCTTTCATGAGGCACACCATAGCTTGCTTCACAAAAACTCGGGTAATCTTTTACAAGTTCACCAGGGCTCAACACAGAACAGATATTCAAGCTTATTAGATATTCGGAATGACCTTGGCTCTATCTTATCAAATATATAGAACGACCTCAGGTCCATTTCGAATATATGGAATGATCTTAGGTCCATCACATACATTCGTATCTCGTCAATCACATTTGCAGATATCATGTTGATCGGACAAATAGAAGGCTCATTCATATCACAAAATCATAAGTTCGGAAAACTTACCACATTGTAAACATTTAGAAAATAACGTATATGAAAATATCTTTATTAAGATATTACTTACAATGATTTGGTTGGTGACACATCTTCGAGGATGAACCTACACAACTCATAAACATATACACATTGGGTCACATTGCTTAACCAAATCATTTTTTAACTTATTCAATTCTTTTAAGCCTCAATCTAATTTATTAATTCATTTGGCAGCTCAATTAATTCCTAAGAATGCTTAGAAAGGAATGAGAATGCAAACGTGATCAAAGCATGACTTTTCAAAATATGTTGAAACAAGATAATTTGCTCAAGCGCACTATTGGTCGCCCGAGCGGTCCACATGGTCTGCAAAAGTAATAGATGGTCTGAATCTAGGCTCGATGGCCCCTTAAGCCAAGGTGAAAAATAAATAGAGGTTGCTCAACCGGTCACTTGGTCGCTCAAGCCATGTGCAATGCCTCTGAAAAAATGTTGGATGTAGAAGATGTGTGCTCGAGGAACAACTTGCGGTCAAATTCTGAGTTTTCCAGAACAAAATTTAAGCTTTAAAACACAAGTTCAAAGCCATTAACCCTTGCATGATATGTTTTAAACCATGAATACTCCTTCAAAAACATGAATACAAAACCAATTCCGAACATCATGCTCAAAATTTCATAATTCTTCATATTTAGAACTCAAATCCCATACATGTATTATTTAACTTCAAATTCTTTTTCAAAGCTCTCAAAACATGAAATTCAACTTCAAAATTCTATGAATTATGGATGCATGTTTGATATAACTTCTAATTTCAACATAGGTAACAAAACTCTTGACCAAAATGATGATTCTTCACATATATACGCATGCATGTATGAACTAGTTTCAAATTCATCATCCTTTGCTTAATTCTTGTGTTTAAATTCATAATTTTCTTCAATTCACATACTTGATGACTTTAATTCATGAATTAAGGTTCAAATACCTAACTAAGATCTCCAATTAAGCTTAAATTAGCAAGAATTTGGGCTCTACTCCATGATTCATCAATGTCCTTGCAAAATTCTTTAAAGTCAAGCTCACTCTCTCTCTCTCTCTAAAATGAAGTCCCTTCCTCTCTCTTTAAACTTCCAGCAGATTTTGATATGAAGATGAGTTCAAATATGCTTAGATTCTAACTTAACACACACACACACACACATACACGCATATATATATATATATATATATAAATAGATTAGCTTAGGGCCTTAATCAAGGATTAAGTTAACTAATTACAACTTAAGTTAACTAATCAGGACTTAATTTTTCTGAACTAAATCAAATTTTAATCAAACTTCCTAATATGCTCTAAAAATTATTCCATTGTAATTAAACTTACCAATTTTGGTTTTTGAAGTCATTAAGAACTTAAATTTCATATTTCAAGCAAAAATCACAACAGATATTCCAACAATGAACAGATATGCATACAAATACACATCAAACACATAACCAACTTTCAAGATTAAATAAATATAAAGTACGTATTCATCTTTGAAGATAAATCCCACAAATACAAATGAACCGGGCTCGAATGCATGAAAAATAGATGCAATATATAGGCATGATAAAGAAAATATGTTGTAGTACTGAAAGCACGTAAATAAAAGGGTTAGAAAGACAAAGGGTGGAAGATCATTACAACAATTCGAATAAAAAAGGAGGAGAGAGAGAGAGAGAGAGAGAGAGAGACATTATTACAATAATGAATCGATTTAGCCGAACTACTGCTGAATCTAACAAATCATACTAAATAAAGAAAAGAAACAATCAGAACTACTCGGGAGAGCATTCCCCATAAACTGTCTGTTTTGTTCTTAGGAGAGATGGCCGGCCAGACACAAAACAAGCCAACCACACTAGAAAATGGCCGACCGAATTCTTTCTCCGGCTAAGGAATAGGTTAGTGTAGAATTTCAAGACAGAAGCTACAAGAGCACTTTCTAGGGGATGCTCATCCCCTCTGCCTCCTCTATTAATAGGGATGGCCAAATCCCTCAACAATGATAAAACAAGCATATACAATAAATATTTCGCATAAATGAATGATTAAATGAGTCAAAATCAAGAACAAATTTAAGCCCAAGAAAGGAATAGGAACCTACATCTTGTCATTGTAAATAAGGGCAAATTAATACCCAAATCCATGCTATTAAGTGGATAGCGTAGATTAATGCAAATCATTTCTTGGCAGAAGCCTTGCTTATTAAAACAAGGGATTCATCAAACTCATTAAAAACTCCTCATTTAGTCATAGAACAAGGGTAGTTACGTCCCTTTCTATGTTCACAAATGATTGAGAAGGGAGGTTTCAACTTCTTTTGACACAAAATCTTTTGTTTTACTTCCAAAATACTCAATGAAAAGGAAAAGACACTACTTCTCAACATCAAATCCCATGGATCATCCAAGCAATCTCATGGAACAACCCTAGCACTCATTGTTATTGAGTAAGGAGTTGAAACACATAGATTAACACACTTGAGAGATAGGATAGGCAAAAAGGAGGAGTGCAATAACAAGGAAAGCCACTTTACTCACTGAACTTATGAATGGATGGCTAAAGTTACTCCCAATCACATCCATAACGATCCAAATACATATGAACTAGACAGTTACAGCTAAGGAAAGCAAGGAAAATACTATCGACTCAATGAATGGGTGGCTAAGGCTACTTCCTCCACATCCATGAGGACTTACAACAATTACATGATGGAAATTAAGCTAGAACTAAACAAAAAGTAAGAGAATATCATCAAAGATGCCAAGGATTCACCTCTTAAAGAGGACAAGCCTCTCTTGTTCACAAAATCCTTTAGGGTCCCTCAAGAGCTTTTAGGTGTGTTCTTTCATGTCCAAAAGTCCTTTGTCCAGAGCTTATGATCAAGCTTTAATGGAGTATTCAATGTTAAAAGGTGAAGGTGGTAGGTAAGGAGCAAGGAGAGAAGAAAAAGAAAGAGCTCCCAAGCTTGTATACGCTTTGGGTGAGTTTTTTCAATCCTTCAAAATGAGCTGTCGAGCTCTATATATAGAGAGTCCAAGTCATAAATATCCAAGATATTTGTGGTAGGTAAGCAAAACAAGATGAAATTCCTGAAAATGCTTTGTACCCGAAACATTCAGCTAGTTAAACTACTTCGTGATCGGTCGAGTGTTTTTATGATGTCCGTCCAGCCAGTGGGCACATCATCAGATCAACCAGAGTAGGTTAGCCTAAATTGGAATGAGAAACGGGTATTTCAAAGGATTTCATCCCTCCCATTCACTTTCACTATATTCTCTGTTCAGTTTCTTTAAAAGAATACAACGTTTTTTACTTTGAAAATATGAGCTTCAGAACATTGTGGTAATGTCTGAACTTGTAAGATTAACACATCTCGTCTTCATCATCAGGAACTCAAAAGGAAGTGCTTAAGTCTCAAGGCTAGTCAAACATAGGGTTTCTACAGGGGATCTTTTTCAAAATTTCTGGTCGTATCAGAATAAAAATTTGGGTAAGAATCTAAAGGGTTATGTTTCATGGATGATCAGAATCTAGGGATTATATCGGAATGGTTGAATTTATAGCAAAATCAAAACCAAGGGTCAAAAAATTGTGTCTTGCTTTGTTTTAACCGACATGTCCAGTACCATGATCTGATAGGGTATTTGTTTTGATGCTAAGATTCATGAGGATCAGCAGAGCTTAATATCTCAGGAGAAACCATACCCAATTCAGAAATAGCCATACCCAATAAAAAAAAAAAAAAAAAAAAAGCCCAATCCAATCTTCCTCAGAAAAAACTTAACCCATCCCACTCTATATAATTCGACCTATCCAAATCAAAAGCACTCCAGTCCATTCAATCTCGAAAATCCATCTCCGACAAGGTCACATCCACCCAGTTCCCCAATTGCTAATTCACCAGATCCCATAATGGCCCAAAATCCAATGGATCTAGTATACATGCTTACAACCCTATAGTAATCTATGGTTGCTCTCAACCACATAGTTGCCACCCAAGCTAAGGCTATGGCTGGTTTACAGTACCCATCTGGGGCATCCACTACTCACCCACTCCTAGCAGATCATCTAGTCTCAGATTCACTTCCGTCAATTGAAGACTTCCAAGGTCTTAATCTACAAAAAGGACCAAACTAGACCCATGCTACCAGAGCTTCGGCACATCCTGTTGAGGGACTTTTGCCTCTCGATCTTAGTGAGTTCAATCCCACCATACTGAAAGTAGCTAAGCTTAAAAGGATGTTTAAAAAGTTGTAGAGAATCAACTCCATTCTGGACATTGAGGATGGGTATACCGAGGCTACTGTAAGATTGCCAAAACGATTCAAGATACCATACATAGACAAGTTCGATTGGGTCGAAGACCCTATGGTTCACATCCGGCTTTTCTCAAACATCTTGAAGCCATGGGCTTGACTCGATCTCAAAAGCTTTCCTTGTTCGGGAGAACCATGTTAGGAGTGGCCACTACTTAGTATGCCAAGTTAGATAATTCGATCAAACAAAACTGGGAGTTGGCTGAAGCATTCATTGCACAGTACTCCAACAATACACAGATCAAGGTAATCATACGAGAGCCAGAGGCAACTTGCCAAGAGCCCAATGAAAGCTTTGTAGCATTCATCACCAGATAAAGAGCAAAGGCAACCATGATGACAAATAGGCCCCCTGATAAGGACTAGATCCGCATGATTGTAAGGCATCTGCTTGGCAAGATGTTGCAGAAGATGATAGTTTTTCCACTCTTCACTTTCAAGGAGTTGCATGAAATGGGGGTTCAAATTGAGGATGCCATTAAATGAGGAATCATAGTAGATGAAAATGAGCCCGTAACGAAGTCATTTACCCGTAGTTCCAATGTCGCTACAATGATAGCATAACAGTGGAGCCCTCAGAAACCGATACCATTACCATCACTACCCAGACAACCAATCCATTCACCAATGCCAACCAACAAACAACCAACTCAACCCAAGCCCAAAAATGAACTTACCATCATCTCCATATGTTCCCAACTCGGGCCATGAAAGTCTTGATCGAAAAGAGATACCTCAAACTCCTTGACCCTCGACCTTTCCATGATCTTCTTTTAGCCAGACATGACTGTACCAAATACTACACCTTTCACCAATAACACAATCATGGCACTGATTGTTGCTATCACTTTCATCACAAGATTGAAAATCTCATCAACAACAAAACAATAAATCCACCACAAAACCCCAATATCACTACTAACCCATTGTCTCCCCATGATAGAATACCACCCCCTTTCAACCTCAACCTCATCCATACAATTTCATCCACCTACAACTCCAGTATATACATCACTATGTCCCGTCTACCCAAGCCTGAAGTGTTCATTCCAGAGGGCACCGACTTGTGCATGATGGATGCACCTGAACGCCAATCTTCTCAAATCCCAAAAAATGAAGGTCCAGTTCATCTCATTCCAATAAGCCCATTCAGAAAAGCTCGGTTTAGTTCAATTCAAGTTTAGTCAACAACTTAGAAAGACCCAGGCAAACCATTCCATTTAGGCCAATCCAGTTTAGATACACCAAGTGCGCCAATTGCTGAATCTACTACTTTTGAAATGTTGAGAATAATTGAAGATCTTCAAAGAATTGTGGCAGATTTAACCTTTGGGGTTTTGGCCCCATCATTGACCACATTCCATGTTGGGAATTTTGTATCAAAGAGCTCTTTAATCTTAGGGCAAGCTAAAAATGGAATGCGCTAGCCTAAAGTCGAAACTTTGATGAAGGCTAATAGTGATAATAGAAGGGTAACCTAATTGGACACATTGTTCAAAGATGTCTCCAGCTTAGGTGATACCATGTCAAAAACAAATGGGCCCATATATAGCCATCCAAATCCTTGACAAGGCTGATGCAAGTAGGAAGAATGAGTCTAGGCAGGTATTGAGCCTTGTATACATCTTTGATGGGTTATTAAGATTTTAAAGATCAAAGGCCTAAACAAACAAGCCCTTCATAATCATTCCAAATTTCAAACGGTTTCTTCTTAAAAACTTGCAATGATGAATTTAGAATCGTGCGTGCTGTTCTACACTGTTTCGGGAGTTCTCTTCACACTTTAGCAATCACGTTGGTAAACACAAGATGGATTTCAGACCTCACAAGTCATAGAATTCCTTCTCGTGGCATTTTCATCAATCAAAAAACAAGAAGAGAACGAGAAAAAGAGAAACAATGGGAGAAAAAAAAAAAGAAGAAGAAAAGGGAAAAAAGAAGGAAAAAGGAAAAGTCAACCATCAAACTAGGGGCATCCATGGAATGAAACAACTATGAGGAAAAGAAGTTCTCTTTCAGCTCAAAGAAACCAATACAAGAAGGTACTACATGGTAAAGAGGATTAACTATAAAAGTGGAGTGAAAGCAAGGAACATGACCTGCATAAGTCAAGACAAAACAAAGCGCAAATCAAGGCGAAGCAAGTTTCATTATTAGGGCAATGATGATTGCTAATCAAATTCATTGCAACTATTGTAACACTACCCTTAAGAGGCTCGTTCGGCCGAAAACCCAAAAGGACGACCTAAGAAAAACTTAGAGCATGAAAAAATGAAAAAGTGAAAAATGAAAAAAATAAGAGCTCGCAAGGATGAAAACCCAAAAGGGCAGCTTTGGTAAAAGTTAGAGCGCAAAAAGAGAGTTTTAACACCCGAGTAAACCTTAACCATGAACTACGTGAGGTCTGACTTTCATGTTTAGACACGTAGGAAAGCTCTTCTGGAGGTTCGACCCAATATCCTTGCCCAACTCATATCTTTAGCTTCGCATCCCTCTATGAGCTACGATGACTGCTGCACATAGCATATTCACATCAAGTGAGGAAAAACTAGTTTGAATCAGCAGGTGGAGAAATTTTCAATACTTGAACTTATCAGTGAAATTTTAAACTTGAGCCCAAAGGGAATTAAAACTTGACCTTTTGCAAAATCTATTCCTAAAGGCGATTCTTGAATAAATGAATAAGCATGAGGAATATAGGGGCACAATGAATGATTAGCCACCTTGAGTCTTTTCTCTTCTTCTTTGTCTTTACGGGTCAATTGTGAGTCTGGTTGTTTTCATATCGAGCATGTGTATCGGTCTACACTCATCGAGTCTCTCTCATGTCTACTAGTGTATGCATGGCTCAAAGTTCAATAGAGTGGCGTGGCCAAAATTCCATACATGAATCTTTGTTCCAAATTCAAAACAAGTCCATGTGTGGAATTCATAAACAAGATAAGAGTGCCCATGCAAGTGGCATCAAGTTTATGATCATTACAAAGTGTATGTAAGAAATCCATCACCATTTCAGCAACTGGAATAGGTTCTCAGCACTTTACGGCATAGGAGAAGCATGAGTCGAGTTGGTTGGTAGTTGTTCTAGGATCTGATGATCCCCATCACAGGTACCTACATATTGTAGAAAAATACAAACAGTGAATGGACATTAAGGGCAAGAGTATATCTGACTAGGCTATCGATTAAACAAGGATCATGAACCATACTTTTTTCCAGCCTACTCAAGTTATCTGTCAGGCACTTTTCCCTATGTTACAGTGAGCTTACCCTCATAATGATGCTGGTATGATTTAACCTTTGACAGTTATCTCCAACCAATTCAAAACTTTCTCTGGTTGCCCTGTTCCATCTAATTGATATATATATATATATATATATGCTTTGGCTCACGCATGTATGCTTACACACTCTGGTTGATTCAAACTACATGATTGGTTACTTTCACTCTCGATTTTGTTTTGTACTTGTAAATATCAATAGCTGAATTACGTTGAGTTGTCTTGATTGGTGTTTAGGTTTAACCCATGGAGTTGGTTTTACTTTAATAAGTTGCATAGGTTGTCATGTTTTAATTGCATAAATGTGGTATGAGCACATTACCTTGCATTCATTTCATGAGAATGTGATGCACCACTCTCTATCCTACTTCTCTTATAAGTGCATAATGTATCGCTCTACACTATGCATATCACATATCATTCATCATACCCTACTTTCCATGCCATCCATGCCTTGAGAAATGCATCGTGTATCTTTTTTCACTTATAGGATTTTCAATAAGGTGCGTTCCCCCGTACCACCTTTGCACACCTCCCCTCTTTCAGTTATGCTGAGGCACAGCTGTATGTGATGCACACCTCCTATCTTTTAGTTGTGCGATGGCACATCTGTATGCGATGCATCTTCCCTCTTTTAGATGTGTGACAACATATTTGTATGCGATACACTGCCCCTCTTTTAGATGTGTGACAGCACATCTGTATGCAATGCATCCCTCCTCTTTCAATATGCGACAACACATTTGTATGCGATGCACTCCCTCTTTCAGTTGTGTAAAGGCACATCTATATGCGATGCACCCCCCATTTTCATTTGTGCTGAGGCATATCTATATGCTATGTATCCCCCTCTTTCAGTTGTGTTAAGACACATCTATATGCGATGCACCACCCTCTTTCAGTTATGCGACAACAAAATTAATTGTATGCGATGCACCACCCTCTTTCAGATGTGCAATAACACATCTGTATGCGATGCACTACCCCTTTTCATTTGTACTGTGGCATATTTGTATACGATGCACACCCATTCTCTTTCATTTGTGTTACGGCACATTTGTATGCGATGTACAAACTTCCTTTCATTTATGTTGTGGCACATTTGTATGCGATGCACACACTCTCTTTTATTTGTGTAAAAGCACATTTGTATGCGATGTACTTTTTTTTATCACTTTGTTCACCTCCTTGATGTATGGAAAACACAGAAAGGTTGTGTTCTTCAAGCCCACATGTTTTCTTATGCTGCATATCATTTGCATCTTGCCCCTCAACTACGTTGGTTTGATTCCTTGCAAAAGATACGTAGGCAACCTTTGGGTTCAACCAATTGCATCTACATTTTGTTTTGTTTGCCCAAGTCTTATGTCCTCGTCAAAAGGATTGTCTTGAGGCTTTGACATTCATTTATGTCTTGAAGTAACATATCAAGCTCTGTCAAAGAGGGGCAACTGTAGACACTCCATTTTGTCAGGCCTTATGACTTAGGCGCTCTTTTTTGAACATCCAATGAGGAAAGTTGGAACGTGCAATCTTACGAATCCCTCAGGAGTCAAGCTTTAATCCCAACCTTACACCCGTTTTGGCCAAAATATTTTAGACCCTCTTAAACCCCTTTTCAAACATTTCTACAAAGTTCCGAGGCTCGCATTTTCAAAATCCAAGTGTAAATTTTTTTTTAGTAAATTGAGTAAGGACAAAGTAGAAATGAGTGGAAGGAAAGAGAATTTTCTAAAAAAAACACTATTTTTCCCTTTGAAAAGTTACTTGGCCAAACGATTTTTTTCGTCTTACCAAACGATTTTTTGTTTGGCGAGACACTTTTTTGTCTAGCCAGATGCTTTTTTTTCTAGCCGGATGATTTGTCCAAATAACATAGCAATTTTAGAAAATTTGGCATTTTATCTAAATTTTACACAAATATCGTAAATATTTTGCCTTTGAGCTTCCTCTGCAAGTTTCTCAAATATTTTATTTGCCTCAAAAGTCTATAAATATGACCCTCCCTCTTCATTTCAAGAGGTTACAATTTTTTGTTTACACCCACACCTCATCTTCAACCTTCTTCTCCTTTTTCTTCACTACTTCTTCACTGATACACCACCCAAAACTCCATTAAAGCTAAAATTAAGGTTGGGAAATATTTTTAAAGGGTTACAAAAATATTTCCAAAAGAGTAAAAGACTTGTTAGAGAGCCCACCTCCTACACTTCATCTTCAACCTCCATTTCTCATACACCAACCATCAAAACTCCCTTAAAACTTGACTCTAAGCTTCTTGCTAAGGATCCTAAGAACTCTAAATCATATCTAAAGGACCTTGAGAGTGCCAAGAAAGAGTTTGACAACCAAGAAGTTCACCTTCTTTCAAAAGGTGAAACTTTTGAACCTTTTCTCATATTTTCTCTCTTGTTCATTATTTATAAGCGTTGTATCTAATTGTTAGGTTATTGTAATCATGTGATGGGTCCTTATAGACATGAAGGGAACAAGAATATAGCCACCCAGCCATGGAATTGATTGTTCTCTTCATTTTCCTACACTTTTGCACACTTTTCTTGCTTTCAAGTGCTATAATCCACTGTTGTTACGTATTTTTGGAACATTGTTGATGTGGAAGGAGTAGAAAGTAGCCACTCATCCATAAGTTTGATTATGTAGAGTTTTTTCTTTCATTCTATACACTTTTTCATCACATATCTCATCATCTTGGCATATTGGCCTATATACTTCAACCCATGCTCAATCTTAATAAGTGGTAGAGGTTGTTTCATGTGGTTAGTTGGATGATTTTCAAGATTTGATGCTGAGAAAGTGGTTGGTTTTCATTTTTATTGATTTTCGTTGGAAGCAAAACAAGAGATTCTATGTCAAGAATGCTGAAATCTCTCTTCTCAATTATTCGTAAACATGGAAAGTGGTGGAAACATCCTTGTTCCATGAATAGAAGAAGAGTTCTCAACTATTTTTTATGAATCCATTGCTTTAAAAGAAAACTAAGAAATGATGTGCATTAATCTACTCTCTCCAATTAATAGCATGGATATGGTTATTAACTTACAATCTTTTTTTAGTTACTCTGGAACAATTAGGAATTTTGTAAAAGAAATACGGGGTTCTGCTTCTAGCGGCAACATGCTATTGGGTGGTGGTCCCGCTTATGAGGTCAAATCAATTCAAATATCATCAATATCATCGATCTTATAAGTATCATACCAAATCCAATCAATCAAATCACTTTTTTGGAAATACGAGACATCAAAGTCATAGAAGTAAAGAGATTTATTCATTGATAAGAACAAGAAAAAATGTGAATGGGAATTGGATTGATGATAAAATAGAATCCTCGGTCACGAATAGTGATTCGATTGAAGATGAAGAAAGAGAATTCTTAGTTCAGTTCTCCACCTTAATGACAAAAAAAGGGATTGATGAGATTCTATTGAGTTTGACTCATAGTGATCATTTATCAAAGAATGACTCTTGTTTTAAAATGATTGAACAACCGGGAGCAACTTACTTACAATACTTAGTTGACATTCATAAAAAAGTATCTAATGAATTATGATTTCAATACATCCTATTTAACAGAAAGACAGATATCCCTTGCTCATTATTAGACATTCACTTACTCACAAACCTCATGTGGGGCTAGTAGTTTTCAATTCCTATCTCATGAAAAACCCTTTTTCACTCCACTTTGCTTTATCCCCCTATAGGGGTATTTTAGTGGTAGGTTATATAGGAACTGGATGATCCTATTTGGTCAAATACTTGGCGACAAACTCCTATCTTCCTTTCATTACGGTATTTGTGAACAAGTTCCTAGATAACAAGCCTAAATGTTTTCTTATTATTCACCCCAAAAAAAAATGTTTTCTTATTGATGATATCGACGTTGATGATAGTGACGGCATTGATGATAGTGAAGACATTGACGATGGTGATGATATTGATACTAGTGATGATATAGATGATAGTGACGATATCGATCGTGACCTTGATACAAAGATGGAGCTGCTAACTATGATGAAGGTTCAAACTATGGGTATGATGTCAGAAATAGACTGATTTTATATCACCCTTCAATTCGAATTAGCAACAGCAATGTCTCCTTGCATAATATAGATTCCAAACATTCATGATCTGGATGTGAATAAGTCGAATTACTTATCCCTCGGTCTATTAGTGAACTATCTCTCTAGGGATTGTGAAAGTTGTTCCACTAGAAGTATTCTTGTTATTTCTTCGACTCATATTCCCTAAAAAGTGGATCATGCTCTAATAGCTTCAATTAAATTAAATGCGTAACCATTTTCTTTCACTTGGAAAAGAAAATGCTACATACTAATAGATTTGGGTCCATAACCATGGGTTCCAATGCACGAGATCTTGTAGCACTTACCAATGAGGCCCTATCGATTAGTATTACACAGAAGAAATCAATTATAGACACTAATACAATTAGAACCACTCTTCATAGACAAACTTGGGATTTTCGATCCCAGGTAAGATCAGTTCAGGATCATGGGATTCTTTTTCTATCAAATAGGAAGGGTAGTTGCACAAAATGTACTTCTAAGTAATTGCCCCATAGATCCTCTATAAATCTATATGAAGAAGAAATCAAGTAACGAAGGGGATTCTTATTTGTACAAACAGTACTTCGAACTTGGAACCAGCGTGAAGAAATTAATGATAATTCTTTATCTTTTAAGTTGCTTTGTCTGATGGTCGCTCAAGATCTTTGGTCGTTACCCGGACCCGATGAAAAAAATTGGATCACTTCTTATGGACTCATTAAGAATGATTTTGATCTAGTTCATGGCCTATTAGAAGTAAAAAGCGCTCTGGTGGGATTTTTATGGACATAAAAAGATTGCAGTCAATTTGATAATGATCGAGTGAATCCTTTAGATATGATGCAAAACAGATCTTATTCTATCCTTGATCAGATATTTCTCTATTAAAAATATGAGTCAGAGTTTGAAAAAGCAGAATGAGCCCTTGACCTACAACAGATAAACGAGGATTTATTCAATCATGTAGTTTAGGCTCCTGGAATATGGCGCACTTGGGGCTTTTTATTTGATCAGATCGAAAGGCCCAATGAATTGGAATTTCCCTATTGATCTAGGTCATTTCGAGGCAAGCAGATCATTTATGATGAAAAACATAAGCTTCAAGGGAATGATTCAGAGTTCTTGCAAAGTGGAACCATGATGTACCAGAAATGAGATAGATCTTCCAAAGAACAAGGCCTTTTTCGAATAAGCCAATTTAGTTGGGACCCTACAGATTCACTTTTTTTCCTATTCAAAGATCAACCCTTTGTCTCTGTGTTTTCACATCAAGAATTATTTGCAGATGAAAAGATGTCAAAGAGGCTTCTTACTTCCCAAACATATCCTCCTACATCTATATATAAAGGTTGGTTTATCAAGAAAATGCAAGAAAAGCACTTTGAAATTTGAATTGTTGATTAATTGGCAAAGATGGCTTAGAACCAATAGTTCATTATCTAATAAATATTTCCATTCTAATACTCTATCTGAGAGTTATTAGTATTTATCAAATCTCTTTCTATCTAACGGAAGGCTATTAGATCAAATGACAAAGGCATTGTTAGAAAAATATAGCTTTTCCCAGATGAAATGGAAATTGCATTCATGTAGATTTCTTATTCCTTAGCCAAAAAGATATGTAGCTATGAAAGAATGATTATGTGGAACAAAATTGACTGGATGATCGAGTCATGGAAACACTTTTTTCTTCCATATTTTGGACCTTAGCTCCTTGGAACAATATGTTATTGCTAAAACATGGAAGAATTGAAATCTTAGATCAAAACACTATGTATGGATGGTATGAACTACCTAAACAAGAGCAAACAACCAACTCATATATTCACAACCAAGAAGTATTGGATTCTCTTTCAAATAGGCTCTAAAAGGATAAAAAAATAAATAAATAAATAAAAAAAGGTTGGAATCCCAGCAGGCGTCTATTATTGAATTCACCCCACCCAATAGTACCTATTTGGGGAACGTCCAATGCCAAAATCACTGAATAGGTAAGTCGTCAATCCCTATAATGAACTATGTAATGTACTTCATATGTTGGGTTACAAGCAGGCATTTTACCAGAGGTTTCTAATCTACCTTTGTGTGATTTCTATTGAAGAATATACTCGGGGGATGGGTATGGGGAGAACTGTTTTAAAGCAGACTCCCCATTCATTAGATAGAGAAAATCACCAAGATTTCGTGATCTGCTATCAACGTATTCCAATTCCAAGAGCTCAGATCGAATTGGTATATATTGAATTGCTCATTCAACGAGCATTTTCAATATTATGCCTTGAAGAGGACTCAAACCTCCATGCTCTTTTGCACTAGATTTTGAGTCTCGCGTGTCTACCATTTCACCACTAAGGTATCTTAAAAGCGAATCGCATTCCATGAATATGATATCTATCTAGTGTGATGTATAGAATATATGACAACGGGGGGGTGTTGGAGTATTGCTATTGATCAGTCATGTCATATAGGCTCGAGTTAGACATCCAATTGCTTGGATTTGAATTATCCAGAAGATGCCTTATATATCAAAAAGACAGACAATCAAACCTATTTCTCGATTCAATAGAAGCCCAAAAAGGTGAATAGAATCCTAAATAAGGAGAGATATGTAAAAAGTCCAATTGCATCTATTCCTAATCCTAAATGGAATGCAAGGATTCATATGTAAACATAGTATCTATTTAGATATGCTCGAATAACCCCTTCTCATAATGAGAATGTATATCCCTATTACGATCTGGTCCGGTATGGAATGAACTTATAATCATGGAAATTGCTTAGGATACCCTTTTTTAGCTTCTACTATACCAATAATTGCTTAGGATACTCAATTATTGCAATTGCGTAGGATACCCTTTTTTAGCTTCTAGGGTCTATCTCTTAGTTCAAGATCCCTCTTACTAACTTGAATCAAAGAATTAGTAGATTTGTTCCATCCAAAATGGGAATGGGCTAGGGTTATGAACTTATAATCTATAATTTGATGATCAAGTCGATTCCATGATTATAGGTTCATTCCATACCAGACCAAATCGGAATAGGGATATACATTCTCATTATGAGAAGGGGTTATTCAAGCATATCTAAATAGATACTATGTTTACATATGGAATCCCTACATTCCATTTAGGATTAAGAATAGACGTAATTGGACTTTTTACATATCTCTTCTTATTTGGGATCCAATTCACCTCTTTGGGCATCTATTGAATCGAGAAATAGGTTTGATTGTCCATATTTTTGATATATAAGGCATCCTCTGGATAATTCAAATCCAAGCAATTGGATTCTGACTCAGGCCTATATGTTGACATGACCAATCAATAGCAATATTCTAACACCCCACCTTTGTCATATATCCCATACATCACACTAGATAGATATCATATCCATGGAATACGATTCACTTTCAAGATGCATTGGTGGTGAAGTGGTAGACACGCGAGACTCAAAATCTCGTGCTAAAGAGAGTGGAGGTTCGAGTCCTCTTCAAGGCATAATTTTGAGAATGCTCGTTGAATGAGCAATTTAATAAGAGAGCTTGGATCGAATCAATATTGATATGAATAATTAACCACTAAAATCATAGAATAGAAAGTTAGTAGAGGCCAATCTTCAAATTGGGCAAAAGGGAGTGCTATCATTCAATGGCCTTCTCCTTTTGTACCTAAGCTCCCGAACCTAGCAAATGTCTGGTTATGACAGATTGGTCCTTAGCTTAGTTTTCATTATTAAAGGTTTCTTAATTCCCTTTTTAAAAATTAAGTGGCAACTCTTTATTATTAAAGTGAGTTGGTACAACAATTTGTGTAGGAAACGGGCCTGAGACTCGAAAAAGGAATGGGGCCTACATAGCCGAAGTTTCTCTCTCAACTGATAAGGTGGCATGCAACATTTCAGACACAATGGGGCATCATGGTGTTGAGCATTAGAATTCTTTTCTAGGTTTGTTAGGTTGTTAGGTTGATTGTTAAAAAAAACATTCTTCAAGTTGTAATTTATTTTTGTTAATCCTATGGTTTGATTGTGATGATATCTAACATATTTTTTGATAAATTATTATTTTTCTGTTTTATTTATTTCTTATCCACCCAAAAAAAAATTATGATTTTTCAATTTACAGATTTTGCAATCATTTGACACAAACTATGAAAATGAATCTTATCATTTTGATACATGTTTACTATGCATCCTTTAAAAATTGTAATTATATATATATATATTATAATATATAAATTTTCAAACGGTAGCTTTCTATTTTGTAATATAATATTTTCATGATGCAACTCTTGATTTTTTTCTAAATTTACTATTAAAATACTATTCACACACTATTCGTTTCTTGACATATTTGTGTTGCCTTTTTCTTATGCATGATTTCCTCTTTTTGCTCCAATGACTAGTTTTCGTTGAAAAATTATAGAGTAAACTATCAATAGGTCCTAATAATTAGATTTAATTCTTATCAAATCCTATTGAAAACAAGTCCTACTAAAATTGTTGTTAAAAATAATTTTTTGTGACTATTTTTTGCATATGCCACTAAAAATTGACAATTAGTGACTTTTTTTTGTCACGATTTTTATAAATTGTCACTAAAACTTACAATTAGTGACATTTTTCTGTGACGAATTTTTCAAACTATCGCTAAAAGTTGAAAATTAGTGACTTCTTTGTGACTATTTTTTTAAATATCGCTAAAACATATAATTAGTAATATTTTTGTGACAATTTTTAAACTGATACTGAAAATTAACAATTAATGACTTTTTTTAATAGTGTTTGATAAAAAAAAAATGACATTAATTATCATAGAACTTATTGAACAATAAGTCCATCTACTAGGACCTACACATAAGTCCCCCAAGATTATATAAGGTGTGTCTTGGTTGAAGAAATGAAGTACAAAAGAGATGAGTAGAGAAGTGAAGAAAAAATTGTATGATATTCAAGAGTTCCCAAAATATTGTGTGGTGTGCTTTCATTGAGATAAAATTCTTTTTTGAAGAGAACCTTTACTGAGAAATTGAACTTTTATTATAAAAGGGTTATCTATACCTTATTCCTTTTCTTGTAAAACAGAGTGATATTTTTGTGAGTGATTTTTGAGATAAAATCACTTGGATTCAGTGTGACTAGCACTGGATTCAATACTAATTCCTTGGAGTGATCAAGGTTGATCAATTATTAAAGTTTACTAGCACTTGTGAAGCTATGAGTGTAACTACTATTTGACAAATAGTGAAAAAATCTCAAGGACGATCTTGAGGAGTAGATGTAGACTTGGTTTAAGTCAAACCACTATAAATTATTTGTTTGATCTCTCTTCCTTTCACTTAATCTGTTTTTAATTATTTCTCATTTGGATTAAATTTTAATTTATTACTCTTATCTTTGTTACTTCATATTTTCATTTATTTATTATTTGGGTTAATAATTTAATTTAGTAATTTTTTTTTAAAACCCAATTCACCCTCTCTTAGGTTGCTTTCTAGGTAAAAATTGATATCGACAAGGGCTCTTGTATTTTTGACTTAACCATCCTAGAGTTGATCAATGGCAACCAATATAGGATTGTAGGGAAGTATTTTGAGAATGACGCCACGTAGCCAAGGTGCCTTCAAGATGTCGATCGAGGTGCCACGTGTGCAGGTCATGTTTGCCAAGGTGATTGTGGCATTGCCGAGGTTCGGTGCGGTAATGCCGAAATCTGAGATATTAGGATAGCAGACAAGAGTCCTAGATAAGAGGAGGCTCTTAGTCTGGATAAGGATCAGGCTCTTGAGGAGTTTATCCCTATCTAGCTAAGAGTCCGAGATAAGCATTGTGCTTGTGTCCTATGAAGTGAGACTTCAAGGGGACTAGGTCATTACTGGTTATAAAAGTGAGGCACCTTTATTTGGTGAATTTAGTACTTGTTTGAGATCTTTAAGAAATTGTTTGACTGACTTGATCATTGGAGTGCCCCCAGGTGGACAAACCACCATGGTATTCTCATTTTCTTACAGGAAGGTGGTTGGCCTAATATATTCTACTGCGTGCTCTTCAGCTAAGTTCCTTGTTTGGTTATGTGGTCAGAAATCAATACGTATCCACAATTTGGCACCGTCTGTGGGAACTTAGTATAGAATAGATGGCCAACAACGGACAGGAAGTGAGGATCAGGGATGACATTTACAGTGAGGAAAAGGAACACATGGGTCCTAACATTGGGAACAATAATGGAGAAGTACAAGAGGTCGACCTTGAGGCAAACAATGTTGCCAGGGACCAAAACGTGAACAAGTAGGGTAGTTGAGATGAGTACTACCACGAAGGTGATCTCCAATATGGAAGGACAGGTGCTTGAGAAGAGATGGAGACTGATTGACTTGGCAAACAAGTTGATAGACTTGCAAACAGTTGTCAACTTCATGATGCAAAACAATGTGATGCAACCAGCGTTTCCCCTGCAAGACACGCTAGCACTAATGGCTAAGGCCGATGTCCAAAAGAGAGGACAGAAGGTCGTACCAACTGTCCTACAGCATGCCAAGGGACAAAGAGATTCACATAGGCAGTCATGAGATATCAAAATCAGTGCGAGGGAAGTCACAGAGGACACTACAGACCAGGGGGACGTACATTCGAGGATCTCAGGAGATCCAAGGGCAAGGCCTCTGTTTTGATGATGCAGTGGACGCGAAGAGATCCAAGAGAACGCACCCTAACATCAGAAGCAGCGAGCCGAGAAGGCTGAGATCGACTGACAACCAAGCTCCCGGACGAACGGAGGAGCACCTGAGAGATTACCTCCAAAGGGAAAGGCACGATACCAAGATCAAATCGAATGTCTAGCCAAAGACACCATTCTCAGTGGAGAAAAGATTCAACATGCCAAGGTTGTAGATCTATGATGGTAAGTCTGATCTGAACTTTCATGTCAGTTTATACTTAAATTCAATGGCATTGTAGAGTAGAAATGAACAGCTATTATGTAAGGTTTTCCCGTCGTTATTCAAGGAAATAACATCAGATTGGTTCCACAAACTGCCGAAAGGATGTGTAAAGAGTAAGGAGGACCTGACCGAGATGTTTGTGGCCAGGTTTGTTACAAACAAATTGCAGCCACTGAAGGTAGACTCCCTTCTAGCTTTGAAGATTAGTGATGGCGAAGGTTAGGCCTACACCAAGAGATACTATGAGGTTTACAACCAGATTCTAGCTTATAACCAAGAACTTGCAGTTGCAGTGTATCCTTTAAGAATGGCTTAGATGATGATTGCCCACTTCGGCAGTCGCTTGTGAAGACACTTCTAAAGAACATGGAGGAATTAATGGAGCGAATCAAAAAATACGCCAGGGCAGAGGAAGATAAGAAAACAAAAAAGATTAGTACAACAAAGCAAGAGAAGAGAAACTGTTCACCGAGGCGAAGCCGAGGAAATAACAATGTTAATAGGCCAGAGTTAGGATTAAGATCCATGCAGATAGTGAATACAGTTTTCAAGATCCCTATCTATAAGATCTTGGAAAGAATCAGGAATTAGCTATACTACAAGGCACCACAAAAGGTCCCGGGGAGAATACATAGGCAGGAGCCTTGAGAAGTGCTATGTCTACCATAAGGAAAACGAACACATGACGCAGAAATGCCGAACTCTAAAGTTGTACTAGGAAGATTTGGTCTAACATTGACACCTAAGAGACCTAATTGACAAAAAAAAAAAAAACAAGAGAGGAGCAGGCAAAGTTAGCCCAAGTGCCAGCAGCACCACCGCCGCCACTACCACTGCAGGCAAAAAGACCACGAATAATCAACGTGATTCATTCGAGGGTCAATAAGAATGAAGTTCGAGAAGAGACTCAAAGGGTAAGGCATCTGCAGCATGTCTAATAGGTTCAACAGAAGAAACCCAAGACAAATAGATATCGAGGGCTGATGATATCTTTTTACTGAAAAGGACCTAGATTTGGTACACATTCAAATAACGATGCTCTGGTGGTGACATTGAAGGTTAGAGATTGCCAAGTAAGACGCATCCTAATTGATCAAGGCAACTCTTGTAACATCATGTACGTCAAATGTTACAAGGAGTTTGGCCTCCACAAGGATGATCTAGAGCAATCTAATAGCCCAGTGGTTAGATTTAATGACACGCCAACATGGCCCCTAGTGACCACAAGTCTGGAGGAACAAGTATGGAGCAAGAAGGTACGTACAAAATTTATTGTAATAGATACCCCCTCCTTATACAACATCATTCTGGGAAGACCTTGGCTGTACGCAATAAAGGTTGTTTCCTCAACGCTGCACTAACTATTATGATTTCCAACTGAGCAAGGGATTGAAAAAGTGAGGGGAGACCAAGTACAGGGGAAAAATTGCTCTATGGCATCAATGAAGTACACCAATAATGTGAGGGAAGTAGAGACAACAGAGATTGAAAATGAAGATCGGGAGGCACAAGCAATTTGAGAAGTAAACTACCCCACCTGGCTGTCTAATATGGTGGTGGTAAAGAAGAAGAATGGTAAGTGGAGGGTCTTTGTAGACTTCACTAGTTTGAACAGAGCATGCACGAAGGACTACTTCCCCTTGCCCAAGATTGACCAACTTGTTAACGCCATATAAGGGCATGGTAGAATGAGCTTTCTGGATGCATATAGAGGATACCATTAGATAGCAATGTATGCCCCAGATAAGGAGAAGACAACATTCATCACCCCCAGGGGACTTTACTATTATAGGATAATGCCCTTTGGGATGAAGAATGCAAGAGTGATATACTAGAGGTTGGTTATCAAGATGTTCAAGCACCTAATTGGGAAGACTATGGAAGTCTAAATTGATGACATGGTTGTCAAAAGTAAGGAACCAAAAGACCATCTAGCTTACTTGAAAGAACTTTTTGACATATTGAAGGCATACCAGCTTCGGCTAAATACCTCAAAGTGTACATTTGGGGTAGGATCTGGTAAGTTCCTAGGGTACTTGGTAACCCGAAGAGGAATTGAAGCAAGCCCAGATCAAATCAAGGCCATCCTTGATCTAAAAAGCCCGACAACAGCAAAGGAAGTCTAGATTTTGATCGGCAAGGCAACAACCGTGGACAGATTCATCAGCTAGAGTTCAGATAAATATAAGCCATTTTTTTAGTTGTTAAAGAAGGCCACAAACTTTCTGTGGACAGAAGAATGCGCAGTCACCCTGACTGACTTGAAAAGGTAGATCACAACATTGATGTTGTCAAACCCAGTACTAGAAGAAGAGTTGTTCCTATATTTGGCAGTTTTAGACCACGCTGTAAGTGCCTTGGTAATCTGAGAGAAGGAAGGAGAGTAGAAGACAGTGTACTATGTTAACAAGACCCTAGCAAATGCAGAGACCACATACCTACCCTTGGAAAAATTGACACTTGCTCTGGTAATGGCTTCAAAGAAACTGAACCATTATTTTCAAGCCCACATGATAGTGGTACTAACAGAGCATCCACTAAAGTCTCTGTTGTAAAATGGGGACTTGACAGGGTAGAGTAGAACGATGGGCCGTAGTTCTAGGTTAGTGTGACTTATAATTTAGGCCGAGGACAGCAATAAAGGGTCAGGTATTAGCCGACTTCATTGCTGAATTCACACCAGGCGCTTGCCCAAGACCAACACTAGCAAACCTTGGCCTAGGGTGCCTAGGACAACCTGAATAAAATCAGATGGGACCGTGGAATCCCACGCCAGTCAGAGAGAAGAAAGGTGAAGAAAAGTTAAAGCCCTGTGACATTTACATCGGCGATTCTTTCTGTCTCTTTGTCGACGGTAGTTCAAACGAACAAGAAGCGGGGGTAGGAGTTGTTTTGGTTTTGCCAGATGGACAATGATAGAACAATTTATCTATCTAGGGTTTAGGGCCTTAAACAACAAAGAAAAATATGAAGCACTAATTGCTGGCTTGAAACTTGCAGTAGTAATGGAAGTGAAGGAGATAGTAGTCTTTTGCGACTCCCAACTAATTGTATATCAAGCAACGAGCAAATACATAGCCCGATATGAAATGATGGTGACCTACGTCAAGGAGTTCATCATGTTACTAGCATAATTCCAAAGCTGCCGGTTACAACAAGTCAGCCGAGATGACAACAGTCATGCTGATGCCCTAGCAAACCTGGCTAGTGCTATAAAGTCAGGCGAGCCAAGAGTAATTATGGTGGATTACTTGTCAGGCCCAAGTATTGAACCTCTGATAACAGAGTATAAGGCAATGTGCATGGAGTTGGGTCCAAGTTGGATGGAGGCCATAGTTATGTTCCTAAGAGATGGCAAGCTCCCAGAAGATAAAAGGGAAGCCCATAAGATCAGGCTAAAGTTGGCCAGGTTCTGCATGTCGGCAGAAGGCCATCTGTACAGGAGATCTTTCACTGGACAAGATGTGTACACCCATCCCAAGTGGAGGACTTTTTGTGTGAGATTCATGAGGATGTGGAAGCCATGCAGGGGGCAGATCACTTGCTCATAGAGCTATATCACAAGAATACTGGTGGCCCTACATGTAGAAAGATGTCAAAGCCTGTGTAAGGAAGTGAGAGAAGTGTCAAAGGTTTGCACCTTTGATACACCAGCCAGCTGGAGATTTGAATCCAATATCTAGACCTTGGCCATTTGCCCAATGGGGCATGGATCTTGTTAGGTAACTACCCCAGGCAACTGGATAGAGGAAGTTCTTGCTCATAGTAACTAATTACTTTACAAAATAGATAGATATAGCTGTGAAAAACTTCATCTGGAAAAATATAATCACTAGGTCTAGGATCCCCAGAGCCATTGTGGCAAACAATGGTACCTAGTTTGATAGCAACCTTATCAAAAACTTTTGTGTAAAGTACAAGATTAAGAACTACTATTCAACTCCCAGCTTTCCCCAGAGTAATGGTCAAGCCGAAGAGTCGAACAAGACAATCTTGGATGGAATTAAGAAAAGGCCAGAAGCTGCCAAGGGCAAGTGGGTGGAGGAATTGCCCAATGTTCTATAGGCGTATCAGACAAGGCCAAGAAGATCTATTGGTGAGTCTCCTTTCGCCATGGCTTATGGCACAGAGGTTGTCATTCCATCGGAAATCGGCATCCCTGGGATTAGAACCCAGGGAGTGCAGAACGGAACAAATGAGGCATTTCTTGCCTGAGATCTGGACCTAATTGAGGAGAGAAGAAAAAGAGCAACAATTTGGCTGGGGGCATACTAGCAACAACTCACCAGGGCATACAATAAGAAGGTCAATCCTAGGGAGTTTCAGATTGGAGACCTCATCCTCAGGAAGGTCCTCGGCAACAAGAAGGATCCCAAAGAGGGCCAGCTTGGCCCAAACTGGAAGGACCATATCACATTATCTTGGTCACCGAAAATTATGCATATCAGCTTGAAGACACTGATGGCAAGGAATTGTCAAAACCTTGGAATACCAGTAATCTGAAATTTTTTATCACTGATTTTTTAGTTTTTCTTTCCCTATGTAATTTAAATTGATTTTTAGCCGAAGTATTAATAAAATACTAATATTGATTTTTGGTTTTACAAAATGTTGAAATTATTGATTGCGAGATATGACTGAGAAAGTACAAGGCGATGTTCCCATGGTGAACAAAGCGATCAACTTAGACTTGTCATGATGGCAGAGTTGAACTAAGTACAAGGCAATGTTCTCGTAGTGAACAAGGTGATTAACTTAGACTTGCCATGATGGTAGAGTTGAACTAAGTACAAAGCGAAACATGGCGATTAACTTAGACTTGCCATATTGGTAGAGTTGATGTTTCTATGTAAAACAAAGCGAAACTAACCATGTTTTGGTCAGTTTGTGCAAAAAGCAGAGGTAGCTAGTACTTTCGGTACACTAAGGTCAAGTCTTAAGTGTTTAGTTTGGGTGAGCCAAACGCAATGACCTCGGTCATGGATGTCTAAATTAGACTTAGGCAAGAACCAGTCGCTGCATCCTTAATGTGAACACAAGTGATACTTATGTTCACATTAGGGGGCAGGAAGCATGAGTATAACACTCGTGAAAAATTTTAGAAAAATTTTACAAGTTTAACTTATCCAAGATAAATGTTAGAGATACTATCCGAGATGATTGATTAGTTCTAATTTGAGATAATGCATCCGAGGTATTCTGATTCGAGGTAAGGAACCAAATTGTTAGACTTGGAAAGATAAGAAAAATTCTAAGTATGAAAACATATAAGACAAAGAAGATAGCAAGCATATACAGTATATGAAGAAACAGAATCAACACTTAGACAAAAAAAAGGGCTTGCATTGAAAAGAGGAGCTTGTCCAAGTACATGAAAATGGCATATCAGCCTAACAAAAACAAAGATTTTTCAAGAAGATTACAACTGTTCAGAAGAAAAGAAAACGTACAACCCAAAAGAAAAGGAAAAAATTATAAGTGTCAGCATGGTTCTTTGGCTGGTCCACCTCGGTGGTTGGCGTTGAGTTGGCCTCAACGACCAGTGTGTTCTTCTCAACCGCTATTTCGACATCGATTTCTAATAAAGTTTGGTCTAAACTCTTTCCTGCAGCAATGACCTCAGCTTTAGAAGTGACGCCCTTGTTAGGTGAGGTGCTTTTGGACACCTCGTCCCCGTCTTCTTCAATCAAGTCCAGGACTTGATCATTAAGAGTTGGGGACTTGGCCCCAACAGCGACGTCAGCATCGACTTCCTCGTCTTTTTTGGCCTCATCGTCAGATTGGTTAAGCGATGGGGGAAAAGCCATGTTAAGTCGGCTGATATCACAGAAAGGCGAGTCCTCAGGGACAGACAGCTCCTTTAAGGCCTCCATCTAGCTGAGGTAGTAGGCTTTGTTGCAGGCCAAATTGACTTGTTGCTTGTACTGGTCCTGAACATCGGCATGCCCCTCCGCATAAGCCTTCTCATTGGCTTCTTTAAGCTTAGCCTCTTTGGAATCCAGCGCTCTTTAAGCTTCGCCTCGGCTTCTGCCACTTTGATCTCGGTAGCTTTGGCCTCGACCTTGGAAACCTCGACAACACCCTCAGTAGCTTCGGTTTTCTCCTCGGCCTTGCTTTAAGCATTTTGGGCAGCCTTGGCTTTGTTCATTAAGCTCTAAATATGGGTCTCAACCTTGTTGAGTGAAGTAACGAGACCTACAACTTCTTGTGTCTTCTTTGTGAGGTCCTTCTTTACTAGCTCGGCCTTGACTGCATAGGAGTGAGCATGCTAGATGGCCAGCAAGAGAGAAGGCAAGTTAGAAAATTTTGGCTAAATGATTAATATGAAAGCTTAATGGAAAAGTGTGAATTCAAAAAGCCAAGACGGAGTGCCGCATCATCATGGCAAAGTTTTCATATTGGTTGAAGTCGGCGAGCTGGTTCATGTCAACCAGAAAAAGAATGGCTGTGGATAGGGTGGAGTTGACCTCGAGGCTCTCTATGGCACTATCGCCGGCTTTGAGAGGTTAGTTACCAACCAAGACCTCGGGCGCCCAAGTTTCCTTAAGGTGGAAACCACTCCCACCCTCTTGGCCTTTGGATCTCGGCTTCTTTGCTAGGGGTGCATCAGATGACTCAGCCTCAGCCGGCCTCTTCTCGGCATCGACCAATTTGGATATCAGGAAAGAATCCTCTGGATCCTTCTCAGAATCAGAGGGGATCTGGGTGACTGTGGCCTTGGCCTTAGCCTTCTTAACCCTTTTATGCTTAGGTTTTGGTTGAGATTGAAAGGACGGAGTGGACTAGGGAGTCACAACATCGGGTAAGTTGGCAAGTAAATCTTCAGTTACTGCTGGTTTTTATCTTATTTCCTCAGCAGTTGCGGCGACAGTCACTCCGATGCTGAATTTGATTGTGGTAGGGTGATTGGAGGACTTGTAGGATTGAACACTGACACCTCAAAATCTCAACGCCTTCTACTGCGCGTTCTGTCTATAGGTACGTTTGGAGGTCAGCGGCGGCGTTTATGTTGAGATGGTGAAAGATGTTAGGCTGGAGCCAATGTGGATGGCTCATTGATGGGATCAGACGTTGAAGCCTGATTTGGCGAGGTAAAGAGTTGGCTTGTTGGTATAAGGCTGATGGCGGTGTTCTACTCCTTGGGACGTTGGGAAGAGAAGAGCAATAAATAGGCACATAGTTCAGAAGGATGAGGGCCTTGCGAATTTCAATAGGAAAGTTCAGGAGCCGTTTGAGATCTCTGCTTGGGACGTAGAACTGTTGGAAAGCTTTGTTCGGCTGAGGAAGAGCTGCAAAATTCAAAGAAAACATTAGAACTAGAAAAACATATATGCATGAATGTTAAGAATGAGGAACTTTGGGATGACCAAGTTCTTACCCTCGTCTTCCTAAAGACTTCTCGGTGTAGAGGGTAGAAATGAAGATCATTATCTAGAGCAAACTCCCAATTGCCTAAGACAATCAGGTAGTCATCCCGAGCACCTTTGTTGGAGTCTAGGAGGTCAGCTATCAGTTTGTACGCAGTGGATCTGGGTGTGAGGTAATAGGTGTAGCCACTGGTAGACTTGAGGCCACACATGGTGTGGCAGTATTGAATGCCAGTGAGGGTGATCCTAGCATTTTCACGGGGTTAAGTTTAATGGCTAATTGCATGAGGTTAAGTTTATAATAGTGTAAAACTTCTGTGAAAAGGATGTTAAGGGTGATTCTGATTCCGCCATTGATGATGGACACCACGGGAAAAGGCATATATATCTCCCCAGGCATGATGGAGTCCTCTTTTCCAGCCAACCTGAATTGAACGTTGGCTGAAATGTTGAACTTCTTACTAAAATACTCCAACTTACTGGGCAAGTCTACCTTCTATTTAAACATATCCATGACTTCAGCTAGGGGGAATTTTGCAAGGTCACTGTTTGAAAGATGGACGGTATGGATTAAAAGACCTCGGTGAAACCCTAATGAACACTATGGCAAGGATTCTGGAGATCTAAGGGAGGTTTCCTTTCAATTTTTTCCTAAGTAAGGTTTCTAGCAGGTCCCAAATCCTAATGTTATGCAAGATCAACAAAAATGGACAAGGGTAGGTACTCAATAGAAAAACAAGATTCAAAATCAACCCTTTGGCAGATTGAGCACGGGTACAAGGGCAGATATACAAGAACATGAGAACGCAATTCAAACACATTAACAAACTCAAACATGAAAACAAGAAAGGTTGATTCAGGATATCAGTGCCACAACACCAAAGTGAGAAAAGTTATACAAGAAACATGAACAAACACGGCAAACATTAAGATGAGCACAAAGAACAGCAAACAAATCAGGAAATTAGGGAAGGATTTTTATGGCTACAATGTGTGCAATAGTTCGAAAAAGAAATTTGTTCAAGAACAACGAAGGGAAACTGTGACTGAACCAGAAGAAAACAAGAACTTACCGAGAGGAGCCAATGAAGTAAACGCCGGAATGGGATGTGCCGAAGGAATAACAAGTAAACGCCGGAATGGGATTCGTGGAAGTGATGAACAGAATGGTTGCAAAAAGCTCAAAAAGAACAGCAATGGAGGTTTGAGAGATTTTAGAGAAAGAAAGCTTGAGAGAGTTGAAAGTGAAAAAGTGAAGAGACAGAGAGAGAGGGAAGAAGGTTTTGTCAAAAGATGAAAACGAGGCAAAAATTGATGTAACTTCCTAGGGCAAAATGCGTGCTCCGACATCAAGTGGCATGGACAGAATTGATGTGACATAACGACGCGTGACAGGTACGAACTAGTAAGGCGATGACACGTGGAAGAAACGGTTAGGGTAATAGAGCGTGACAGCTCATATGCAAAGAGGGCTCTTGAAATTCTTGAGCTAGTGGGGTAATGACCTCAGCTAGCATAGCAATATCGGTAGAGATGTTGAAAGAACTTGATTCTTGACGAAGTGGACATCTGAGTCCTAGTTACATGAAACCGAAGGGTCATGATATCGGTCAGAAAAGTACATTTATTTGGCCGATGATATAGGTTCCATCACCTCAAGTTGCTGAGGTAATAGAACCTAGGGGGCAGTTATGGAGAAGTATTTTGAGAATAACGCCACGTGGCCAAGGTGCCTTCGAGATGTCGACCGAGGTGCCACATGTGCGGGTCATGTTTGCCAAGGTGATTGATACATTGCAGAGGTTCGGTGCAGTGATGTATGAATCTGAGATATTAGGATAGCAAACAAGAGTCTTAGATAAAAGGAGGCTCCTAGTCTGGATAAGAATAAGGCTCTAGCTGAGAGTCCGAGATGAGCATTGTGCTTGAATCTTGTGAAGTGAGATTTCTATGGGACTAGGTCATTGCTGGTTATAAAAGTGAGGTACCCTCATGGGTATAAGGTACACTTTATTTGGTGAACTTAGTACTTGTTTGAGATCTTTGAGAAATTGTTTGACTGACTTGATCGTTGGAGTCCCCCCGGGTGGACAAACCACCACAGTATTCTCACTTTCTTGTTGGCAGGTGGTTAGCCTAATCTATTCTACCGTGTGCTCTCCAGCTAAGTTCCCTGTTTAGTTATTGATGGTCACTCACCTTCCAAGCCTCCATATTTTACTGGAATTTATTATAATTATTAAAAAAAAATGTAATGATGATATACATTTCAAGACATAGACTACACAATATAGAAAATCATTAAAAATAGTCCAAATATTCCTTTCAAAACTGTAGACACAATGAAAGCCCCTAAAACAAAAGAGCAATGTATTGAAAATGATCTTAAAAGTACTCAAGCAAATGCTAAAGCCAAACATATATTGGCCCTGTTTGGTAGAGCTGTAGGAAAGTGCTTATAGCTTATGCCTAAACAGCTTATAGTTTATAATTAACATAAGCTGATTTCTGACTTATAAATTAAGCATCTCCTGCCCCACTCAAAGAATAAGCTGATTTCTAACTTCCAAAAAGCTATAAGCTAAACCAAACACATCAAAATAGCTTAAATTAAGCTGAAAGCTGAAATAAGCAGCTTTTAAGCTGCACCAAACAGGCACATTATATTGTGCACTAGACCCTAGCGAATTTAATAGAATTTCTGCATGTGACACTACTAAAGAAATTTGGAACAAATTAGAAGTCACGCATGAAGGCATAAATCAAGTTAAGGAGTCACTTATTAGTATACTTGTTCATGATTATGAATTGTTCAAAATGAAATCTGATGAATCTATTTCTAAAATGTTTACCAAATTTACAGATATTACAAATTCATTGAAAAATCTTGGTAAATTATATATTAACAGTGAAATGGTGAGAAACATTCTCATGTGCTTACCAAGGAATTGGGAACTGAAAGTGACAGCTATCCAAGAAGCCAAGGATCTCAACACGCTCAGTTTAGGCGAACTTCTTGGGTCATGAATGACTTGTGAGATAACAATGATAAGAAGAAGAAGGGAATTGCATTCAAAACATCAACTCAAGAAAAAGATGACGGCGACAACAACTCAAGTGATGAAGATGATGACATTACCATCGTCACTAAAAAATTCAAGAATTTACTGAAAAAAGATAAGCAATTTAAAAGAAGATTTCACAAAAAGTCATTCAACAAAGATAAAGAACAAAAGAAAGACCAAATAATGTGTTATAAATGCAAGAAACCGGGACATATTAAGTATGATTGTCCCAAACTAAAGAGTATGAAGGAAAACAAGAAAAGCAAAAGAAGAGCTATGATGGCAGCATGGGAAGAAAGTGACCACAATAGCTTGAATAGTGAATCAAGCAACTCGAAAATGGCAAATCTATGATAGCTGCGTGGGGAGAAAGTGACCACAATAGCTTGGATAGCGAATCAAGTGACTCGGAAATGGAAAATCTTTGCTTCATGGGGATTGAAGATGATGAGGTAAGTGAAAACTCTCTTTCCTATGAAGAATTGCTAGATGCTGTTGAGGAACTTCATGAAGATTTTAAAAAGATAATTTCAAAAAAATTATTTTCTTAAAAAATCAAGTGCTTTCCTTGCTAACAAAAATGAAAATTTGAAAAAGGAAAATGATTCTTTAAAAAATTCTTCAAATGATTTGAAAATTGAAAATAATTCTTTAAAAGAAAATATAGAATATTTAAATAAAAAAATTAAATGCACTCAATGAAAAGAAAATTTAAATTATTTACTTGAAAATCAAAGATGTGTTTTTGACAAAGCGGGTATGGGATACAAACCTCACAAGAAACAAACTTTTTATAAAAATTTCTTTGTCAAAGCTTACTCATCTAGTAGCCCACATATTACTCGTCATTATTGTTTTAGAAAAGGGCACTCATTTTCATCTTGTCCTTACAAGAAAAATTTGTTAGGAACAAATATGAGATAGGTTCCAAAATTAAGTAATCTTGAAACTAACATTCACGAACCCAAAAAAATACTTGATTTCTTTTATGTAGGTATGCTACAAGGCAAAATCTGGAAAAGGAAAATGGTACTTCAATAGTGGATGTTCAAGACACATGACCAGAGACAAATCACTACCTTACCTCTAAAAGATGATGGATGTGTAACATTTGGAGACATAACAAAAGAAAATTCATTGGTGTATGTAGTATTGGTAAAAGTCTATACTATTTTTGAAAGTGTTTTACTTCTTGATGGATTGAAACACAACTTACGTAGTATTAGTCAATTGTGTGACAAGGGAAATAAAATTATCTTTGAAAAATCTCTTTGCAAAACAAAAAAATCTCAAAGATAAAATACATTATTTGTTGGCCATTGGCATGAAAATGTTTATGTTTTTAATTTTTTTGATTCATTATCTTTTAACATTACATGTTTCTTTGCACTTAGTGATAATAGTTGGTTGTGAAATACAAAACTTGGTCATGTTTCAAAACTTTCTAAAAAAGACTTAGTCATTGGACTTCCTAACGTAACGGTTGAGGCGATAGGCAGTACCCGTTACGCCCACTTTTGCGGTGTGACAGAAATTCGCACGTGTAACGCTGTTTCGGTGTTATGTAATTGTCACGACCCGAACCCGCCCCTATGGGTTAAGGCCATAACCGGCCAGTAATCGTGTGATTACCTACGGCCTCAAACAAAATAAATCAAAACTCATCAGAGATAAAGGGGCCAAACGGAAGCAATTCAAAAACTTTGTCCATAGAGCCGTGCTTAAATGCACACCATAACATTCCAAACATTTATATGTTAATAACTCACATCAAAATATGTACTAACACAAAACGCTGTACATACAGGATCATACAGATTTAAGTTAGTCAAACCCAAGTCTTATATACAAAAGTAGTCCAACGTATTCGCCAACATAACAAAACTATAAACAAGGTCAAAGGCAAAGACAGTCTCGTGCGTAAGACGTTTAGGCTGACTCCTCAAAACTTAAACTGTTTCTCACAAGTTCACCGGGGCTGGTTCTGGACATCCCTTGGCTCACCTGCATGTACATGAATGAGCGTGAGCGAATGCCCAGTGAATAATATCAAATGAGGAAGATATATAAGTAATCATTGAAACAATACAGCAAACGGCCTTCGGCCCAATCATTTATATCCATCGGCCTTTGGCCCAATCATCCATATCCATCATTCGTATCCATCGGCCTTCGGCCCAATCATCCATGTCTATCATTCGTATCCATCGGCCTTCGGCCCAATCATTCATGTCAATCGGCCTTCGGCCCAATCATTCGTATCAATCGACCTTTGGCCCAATTATTTATATCAATCGGCCTTTGGCCCAATCATTCGCATCAATCGGCCTTTGGCCCAATTATTTATATCAATCGGCCTTTGCCCAATCATTTGTATCAATCGGCCTTTAGCCCAATTATTTATATCAATCATTGTCCACCATTCAAATTAATGAACTTATAAAACTTACATATGAGTAAACAATTGGACAACAGTATATTTCAAATATCTTGTTAAGATATTACTCATAGTGATCGGCTTGTAGATTTGCCTCGGAGCTCGACCCTACACATTTCATGAACACAAAAGGGTCACCAACAATTCAATCCATTCCTTAATTCACATATTCCTTTTTAGGCTTTGTTATTATCCCATTAACTCATTCACAATGCTTAACATATGCCTAAGAGTGATTACAAGTGAAAGAGAACGGAAAATGAAACACAGAACGCATGAACAAAATTTCAAAAAACAGGGTCCCCTCTCGAGCAGACCCAAGAGGCCTACAAAAGTACTGGTTACCTCAAAATTACGCTCGAGCGTGAGTTAGGGCGCTCGAGCGGAAGGCCTGTCTATAAAAGCTCCCCGCTCGAGCGTGAAACATCCCGCTTGAGCGAACATCCAACTCTGCAAAAAGTGCTGGGAGCACGATTTTTCCACTCGAGCGATCCTTTCCCCGCTCGAGCGGCCATCAAAAATTTGGGTTTTCCAGATTGAGTTCTTGAGCTCCAATACGAATTCCAACCAACCAAATATGCATGCAATGGCTCAAATTACACATTTATACATGTTAACATGCTACCAATACAAGATTACAACATTAGAGAGCTCAATATCAAGAATTACACACTTACATGCCTCAAATTGACACCAAATTCAACTCTATCATGTATATTCATGCATTTCAAGCTCTCATCCTCAATTATTCAAACATGCATGGTCATCTTGACTTTATTTTCATTTCAAAAGATGCAAATGGTGTCAAAGCTCAACAAACCAGGTTTGCATGCATAATCAAACTTCAAATCTTGCTTAATTGACACGATACATGCTATTTCAAGTTAATTTCTTACATGTATGTATATATCAAGCTTTCATTCAACAAAGCCAACCCAATTTCATTCAATTTTACTCTTGGTCACCTGATTAGCTTGGATACACACAAAATTACAAATTACAATCAAGGATTACTTACCTAGGAACTTGATTCTCACAATCTATGACCAAGTCTTGAATGATCTTCAAGGTTCCCAAGCTTTAGGCTAAAATTTGCACAACTTCTCTCCCTTTCTCTCGCTAAGGCCGGATCTCCCTCTCTCTCAATAGTGTATCTCAGATTTTGAGTTCAATAGAGTTAAAGGAGATTGAAGTGTTAATATACAACAAGCCCCACTAACATACTATTTTAATATAAAATAGTCGGGCACTCAAATTATCAACTTAATCAGTTTAATCTAATCAGAATAAATTTCTAATTAATTTTCACCGTAGGCTCTAAAAATTATACCAATCACAAGGGCGCAATCAATTTCGGGTTCTGTGGCCGATAAGGCCCTCAATTTAATTTCCAAAGCGGATTATTCAAACAGATATTCCTACGATGAACAGATAGAATTTCAAAATCACATATATTCACATAATAGCACACAAAATCACGCTAAACACATAATCATACTCAAATTAAGGACCGATTAGCATATTACGAAACAGGGGTATCACAGTAACGGAAGTTGTGGTACCGTAACGGTCGTATTGGCCCGTTACACACATATATAATATTCTGAACAGCTTCCTTTCTAGGAAAAAAAGATTACAAAATATATACATTCTGCAATATTCAGTAGTTCAAATATAATTTTTGTTTGTCTCAATTTTTATTTTTATAATCATTTCATTTAATAATTGTAAACATTTTTTATTTACTTAGTTCAGGTATTGATCAAAAATAATTTTGTAGATATTTAAAATCAATTATTCTTAAAAAATAAATAAAAATAAGAGGTCCAATATCGATTTATAATATATAAAGTCATTACCTATTGAAGTAAGATATAAAAAGCTCCTTTTACAATGATTTAAAAGTATCAAACATGTTGGATCATACTTAAAAACTAATAAAAATTTATCAGAATCTATTTTTAAACCCCAATAAATGTGATTCTGAAAAAAAAGAATATAGGTATATATACACACATATATGCATTTCGGGTAAGTTTTTTTCAAATTGTATGAAAAATAAAAAAATTCACCATTCCGGTTATTGCAATTGTTACGTTACGGCATTTACAGCTCACAATCGCAACCACACCATTATAATCGTTACGGTAACCGCAATCGCTTTTTGAAACCTTGAATGTATGCCAACAAGGAAAACAAACTAAAATTTCTTTTAAATCAAAAAATATTATTTCAGCTTCTAGACCACTATAAATAAAAATATTATGATTGTCAGAGCAATCTAATTTTTTTCATGAATGATATGCATTGTCTTCATTTCATTGCGTGTCTTAAGAAAAAATGAATGGTTCTCAAAACATATTTGTCATCTATTTTTCAGAGACAAATACAATAAATTAAAATATTATGATTATCGGATCAATCTATATATATATATATATTTTTTTTTAATGAATCATACACTAAGAGTCCTACAAAATGAAAGATTCGAATCATCGAATCAGAACCTATGGTGGACCTCATGACTCCCCGTAAATCCTCTCAAAGTTTAAACTTGAGAGAAACTCAACTCTAACTTTATGTATTATTATATGGGAAATGCTAGAGATCCAGAAATTTAAATTTACAAATTCATTCACAATAATGTTACAAGAGAGTTAAACCTTAAATGATTGAGTGTATAACAAATCAAAATTTGACATTTATTAACTCATATCATTGTGGGTTAAATTAAAGGGCAAATTACACAAATAGTCCCTATAGTTTGGGACTTGTATCACTCTGGTCCATGACTTTTCAATTGTGACACATTTGACCCTAAATTTTGAATTTTGTTCCAAATAAGGACAATTGAACTTTCCATTGTTTAATTTTAATGGCAAAATCGTCAATTTAATAAAATATAAACTAATTTGACAAAACTAAATGTCAAAAAATATTTTTAATTTTTTAAAAATTATTTTTATCCACCAATGATAAAATTATGTAAAATTGATAAAAATTAATAAAAATTGCGTGATCAATTTTTTTAAATTAATTTTACATGATCATCATCCAAACAAATAATAAAAATTAATTTGGTAAAAAAAAAAATAAATGTTTAAAAGATTTATCAATTTTACATAATTTTATTTTTAGTAGGTAGAAATAATTTTTAAAAATTCAAAAATATTTGTTTGACATTTATTTTTGTCAAATTAGTTTATATTTTATCAAATTGATGATTTTACCCTTGAAAAATCTAATAATATTTTCAATTGTCTTTATTTGGAACAAGATTTAAAATTTAGGGTCAATTGTGTCACAATTAAAAAGTCAGGGACCAAAGTGACACGAGTCCCAAACTATAAGGACTATTAATGTAATTCATCCATTTTTAAATCTCAAATATTTTCCTCATTATATATATAACAAATCAAAATTTGACATTTATTATCTTATATCATTGTGAGTTAAATTATTAATTTTTAAATCTCAAATATTTTCCTCATTATATATATAATGAGAAATTTTGATTTTTCTCTGTGTAACGGTTGTAAATTTTTCAGTTTCAAAAAAAAAGAAGAAAATGGTTGTAAATTTTTAAAAAAAATTATTTGTAAATATGTTATATATATTTTTATTGCGTGTATTAGTCCAACGGTTGAAAATTGTAAAGTAACGATTGACACAATCATCTGTGCAAGGACTATTGCTAACCATTGTAACCATTGTGCCTATTTAGGACAACGTGACTAACATATTTTGGGGAATTATTTTGAAGGGAGAAAAAAAAAATGTCCACACTTTTTAAAGTAGGATAAGGAGTTGTTTGGGATGATTTAAATAAATATATTTTTATTTTTTTTACAAAAAAATATAAAAAAATAAAAAAATAATGTAATAATAAAAAGATATATTATTTTAGAGTGGTCCAACTTGACTTAAATTTTTAAAAACTGTAATAACTTTTTCAGTTTGACTCACTTAGCGTTTCAGAAACCTAAAGCGCGATTGATGGCTAATTGTCCGCACGAACACTAGTTTCGTAGCAACCTTTGTTGAGTCAATAAAAACAAGTGTCCTTCTAAAATAAACATTTTTTTTATTATTTATTTTAAGTATGTGTACAACATGCGATAATTTTTTAAAAAAATAATAATAACATGTCAAATCAAATATTATCACAATGTATCATTGTCAATATTTTATTTTATGCAGTTAAGCTTCTGTTTGAAAAGTAAGTTGGCTTTTTAATTTTTTGATTTTTTTAGTTATTTTAGTCTAAATTAAAAAGTTTAATTTGGGAAGGACTTTTTAACTTTTTGATTTTTTTGGGTTGGGTTTTTGATTTTTTGACTTTTTTAGCAATTTTAGCCTAAGTTAAAAAGTTGATTTGAAAAGGACTTTTTAACTTTTTGACTTTTCTTGTAAAAAAAGAGTGTAATAATTATAGATTGGATGTGATGTTTTGTTTGTTATGTCTAAAATAGCCTATTTTGCCTTTTGTAACTAAAATAATCACAAAAATTCTTACCAAACAAATTTGTTAATTTATTAGTAAAATTAATATATCTAATTGTCCATCAATTCGAACCTCTCACATTTCCTCACTACACCCTAAGGTGAAACTATAAGCAAACTTGCCACAAGGATCTTAGTAATATATCATAATTTATATTACAATAAACTATAATGAAGTCATAACTAAATATTACTTGAGGTGTATAACTAAAAATCTCTTCGAATATAACCAAAATAATAATACAATAGTTTATAAGTCACACTGCAACAAATTAAAGTTTTAGAGATAAAATTTAGGAACAAAATTACCTTTTTGAAACGAAATATTTTAGTTATCAAAAATGTCATTATTTTGTTTTTAGTATCAAAATTAAACATTTAGTGATAAATTACCATCATTTTGAGGCCAAAAGTTTGTCTAAAAAAAATTTGGACCAAATTGTTGTCCCCAAAGTATATTTATTAACTATAGTTTCAAAATTATCGCTAATCTTTTTTCCTTTTTTTATGACTTTTTGAGATGATTTTTAGCCACTAGCCTTGTGACAATATGAATTGGCCTCCAAATATATTTTGCAACAAAATTTTTACTTTTTTTAGAACAATAAAGATTGATCCCTAAAACTCTTGCATTGTAATATCATAACACAATAATAAATTATAACTAAAACATAACAAACATTACAATTAATCATAATCAAAGAGTACAAAAATCAAATCTGGACATGATTTTTAAGTGTTATTAAATTTTTCCAAAAACAAATGACATTTTTTCTAATGGGCAAATTTGAAAATATATTAAAATAGTTAAAAAGTCATTGCTGAAAAATTAATTATTTCTTTTACTTTTTTTACATTTTTTTTTTTTTTTTTTTTTGTAAAAATTCAAAAACCAACTAAAATAATTAACTCTCAAACCAACCTGAGATGAGATGAGAGATGGCTAATTGAATGATTCAAACCACTTTTTAGTGCTAGGTACTCCCACTCATGGTCATTGGTCATTCATATCCACTCGCTTTATATAACAATCTACTCTCTCAAATTGTTAGTAGTTTTTAACAAAATTAGGCATTCTTGTGCCAATCAAACTCTTGTGTTTGCAAAATTGGTGAGAAGATTGATCAGAGGTCACATAGGTATGAATAGACAAGCACCAAATTTTTAGATGCCTCACCTAACGCATATGTATAACAATATGAATGCTTTTAAAATATGGTTTCAATAAAAACAAAAAACCAAAGAATGGTTTTACCCCCCAAAAAAAATGTGACTAATTATTGTTCAACAACATCAGGCTGCAAAATTTTGGTTGGAAGAAAAGAAAGAAAATGTTGAATAAAAAAAAAACACTAAGCCCACAATATATATCTAAGAAGCAATAATACCTCACAAGAGTAATGTTGTATAAATAAAAAAATTTATACATAATGATATGACTTATTGTGAACCTTTTATTTTAAAAAAAAAATATTAAAGATGAATTAATTTATAATAATGGCTTTTCACATCATTCTGGTTAAGTTTAATAGATATATTTTATGTAAGAATAGAATTTTCTGTCTTACAATCTTGAAGAATGAAAAATGAATGCAATAGCTACTAAAATCACACCATGTCAAAGTCAAAGTCACAAGAAAAAATATTCTAAATTAACCTAAATCATGGCGCTTATAAAAAAAACAATACACTCACTTTAAGCCTCCTTAGATAAAAAATGGGAAATTGGGTACAAATTTAACTTTGGTATGATATACACAAAATGATTGTATTCAAGTTCGAACTCACAAACTGATAGTTATTTGAATTTTAACCACTAATCAATTTAGCCTTTGTTTATAAGATTGTGATCCTAATTAAGGACATTAAGATTAAATAATATATATATATATATTGGCACCCTGACACACAAAATACTACTGTTATGCGTCATGCGTATATCACCTCTCCCTCAAGATGCAAAATAAAAAAATAAAAAATAAAAAAACATATGGTTGAATGATTAATCATATATTTATATATTTTATCTGGTAGGATAGGGACATGTTATCTAGAAGTGTGACATTAATTTTTTATTTTTTATTTTTGGGGTTTGTGTGGTATATGTAAGGGCGACATGAAGCACATCGTTTATAGGGAGGGAATGGAATGCATAAGCATACATGTTGGATAGAGGATGGGAGATGTGGAACATAAATGGGGTATATATCATATGGGGCGGTTGCTTAAGAGGGAAGACTTTTTTTTTCATGGAAGTGATAGAGAATTTAGACAGAGCATGATATTGTTGACCTTTGTTGTGTCCATTATGTTGAGAGAGAGAGAGAGAGAGAGAGAGAGAGAGACGTATTGTTGACCTTTGCTGTGTCCATTATATTGAGAGAGAGAGAGAGAGAGAGAGAGTATGTGTGTGGTCTCTTCGGTATTGTTGTTATTACTTGTTTATTAATGGAGGTCTTTATCAGTACAGAGGAGGGCAGGTTTTTTGTTAGGTGTGTACACTGAAAATAGAATCTTTTAGATGTTGACACATTTATAATATATATATATATATATATATGAGAAATATTAGAGGTCATAAAATTTTTTTTATGAAAATGATTATAAAAAATTTGTGATTCTTAAATTACCTTAATTAGTGTGTGATGTTTTATTATAAGTGTAATCCAAATGTTACAAATCTTTCATGACTATTTTCATGAAAATTTTTTCATAATACTCAATATTACTGTGTATATATATATATCACCAAAGCAAAGAAAGGCAACACAAAACCCTTTTGAAACCTAGTGTTACAGAAACCACCTTTCCCAGTTCATAATGAAGCCAATGACTCTAAAAAGGTATGCATGATCCCCAAGACCCATTCAAAGCTAACTGTTTCTATTTGCAATCTCATCCCCCCATGTATCATGAAATTTTTTTTATAAAAGTGATCATAAAATATTTATAATTTTTAAATTATCTTAATTAGTGTGTGATATTTTATTTTAAGTATAATTCAAGAGTTACAAAACTTTCATGATTATTTTCATGAAAAGTTTTTCATGATAAGCTAATAATCACTCCCAAAATTCATAATGGAAAAAAAATTGACTATACATGATAGAATCACTTATTACATATTACTTCAATTGTAACTTTTATAGTTGATTATGGGATCCAGTGTCACTACTACGCGTGAAGCATAGCGGTAACTGTTGTGCGGTATGTAAAATTCATTTCGACTCTTACTTTGATGATTCAAATCATTTAAATTTTAGAAAATATCCAAAGCAATATACTTGTAAAAATCAAATTAATCCGATATCAATAAATTATTCATCAAATCACATCTTTATATATCAAAAAAATGAATATGTATTTATCAAATTGAATACAAATGTGATTTAATGAAGAGATTATTGAAATATGATCAATTTGATTTTTTACAAGTATATGTTCTTAATATTTTCTAAAATTTGAACAGTTTAAATCAAAATATGACAAAAAATAAGTCTCACAGGCCACACAAGAGTCACCGTTACGCACAACAGTGACACTACATCCTTGATGGATTATGTATTCCTAAAAAGTATTTTAATAATGAAAATTTTATTGTAAAAAATATTAGGAGATTAATTACAGTCGTTATGTGAATTGTCACGAAATGATCGTCTAACAATAAAATTTTAAAAAGGTCACCAATAAACACACGCTTAAGACATCAATTTTGTGATGAAAGATTTAATTTTTTAGACTAAAATTTTGGTCCAAAAAGATAGTAATTCTTTATTAAATGTCAAATTTCGGTGTTAAAAATATAATAATGATACTTTTACAACTAAATATTTTATCTCTAAAAGGTGATATCATTCCTAAATTTGTCTCCAAAATATTAATTTATTGTGTTCTAACTAATGTCGGGCACTAATTTGCGTTGATATTAATGACAATACTTTGGAAGCCAATGAAGCCAAAGGATTAGTGCGTTGATATTAGGGGTACTTACCAATTAGTCCTGTTAACTAGACTTATTTACCTACAGGTCCTAACTAATAAATTTAACACTATAAAAATAAGAGAGTGATAAATTTATCACTAAAAATTTATTCATAAAACAAAGAGACTGATAAATTTATCACTATAAAATTATTCATAAAAAAAAAAGACTGATAAATTTATCTTTATCACTTAATAAATTATATCAAATAGGACTTAATGGGTAATAAGTCTCCAAAGTAGGACCTATTGAATAATAAGTCTCCAAAATAGGACCTATTGGTAGTTTACCCTTGATATTATGACAATACTTTAGAAGCCACTAAAGCCAATGAAGCCAAAGTCAAAGTCTCCGCTGCAGCAACTCAAGCTGAAGCTAATGGCTCAACACATGGCTCAACTATATAACATGGAGTATGGTTAGAGTTTGTTAGAAATTTGTTAGTTGGTTAGAAATACAGTTTTAGTACCTTGTATAAATATGTATTGTAATATTGACAATAAAATAAGAAATAAAGATTTGATTTATTCTTTATGGTATCAAAGCATATGAAGCTCTCACGAGCATAGTGTAACATCGCCCAAGGGAACCAGCGCGCTAAATAGTTTGAACTCCCGATTTCTTCGATTTAGTCTCACAAGTGCGACGTGAAACATAAATAAAAGTCCAAAGTTGGCAACTTTTATAGAAATCCATTTATTACAAATTCTTTGCCAGAAATGGACTACATCACCAAATCTTAAAGTTGCAATTTAATATTTTGAAAAAATTAGGAAATCCGTGACTTATGCCAAGGCCACTGTTCATCGTAACCAAAGATCAATCTTTACTAAATCATGATATGATTTTTTATTGACTTTATATGTTCATATTTCGGTTATTTATTAAATCCTAAAATTTACTATGTGAAGTAAAACAAGTATAGACTGTGTCATTTATTTTGAAACAACTTGATTTCATTATTTTGAAAATGTTTTGAATAACGTACGAAACATAGAAAAGTGATTTATGCAAACACGAAAATCAGTTTTATTCCAAATCGAATAACACAACCTTCATCCACTGGCATACATAGAGTTATATCAAATAAGCAAATAGCCACATGGTAAGATGCTAAATATAGTAAGAAAAACACACACAAGAGAGATGTTAAAGTACAAAAACTTACATATTTACCGATGACTTACAAATAATTACAAAATAAGATTAGTAAACAAATACATGATCCTATATACAAAATTCCAATGCAATTCACTAGTGAAATGCAACTAAGGATCCGGCTTCTAATAGATGATATGTGAACCATCTCAAGAATATGAGGTAACGCACAAAATCACATAATAATTTATTAAACCCACAAATGCAAATTTAGCCGGATTTTAAGGTATAAAACATAGATGCAAAGCATGGATATAATGTCAAGACAATACAAGATACATATTTACAGCATATGGAAAGCAAATAAAAGAACGGGATAGAAAGAAACGGGACGGAGAATTATTACAATACTTTGAATATTACAAATCCAAATAAGGAAGGAGAGGAATAAACATATTACAACAAAATTAAATTCTCACAACTCTCTCCAACTAAAATAAAAGAAAACAGGGGCTTCAGGGTGCCTCAAAGACCATCGAAAACTATTTTGCTCATCACAAAGGCTAGTGGATTCTGTCCTAGAAGAAGTTAGTTGGCCGACCAAAAGATGAGTTGGCTGGCCAAGTAGCCAATAAATTGGTTAGTCGGCTAATCAGGCTAGGCCAAAACTTTGTTTTGTTGCAAAATCAAAGAAAAAACAAAAAAGGTATATGTGGATGGTTCAACTCATCACTCGTGGTTAGCTTACAACAATTTATAATATGAAATCAAAGCCAAAAAAAAAAAAACAACATAAGAAAAAAAATGCAAGAAAACAAAAGTATGCAAAATTCACCTTCTAATAAAAGGATTTGATTTCTAAACTTTCTTTTGATCACCCCCAAGTTTAGGAAGTGTGTTCTCAATTCTCAGTTCAAAAATTTGAAATTTTTGTTGGAATGGTGTTTTTGGATTGTTTAATAGTGTGTTTAGGAGAAGTTATTCAACTCTCTATTTTTCTTCCTTTCAACAACACTCACTCTCTTTTGAATCAAAGCTCAAGAATTTGGCTCTCTCAGAAGTTTTGGGATGGCTTTGATATATAGAAATATGGGATATTAGTGTATCTCAATGTATATGGAAATTTTGGTTCAAAACTTAGACAACTTTCTTTTTCTGTCTATCTCTCTGTTCTCTTAATTCATTCCTTCTCTCTTCTTCTCTCCTTCATTCTCACAATTTGATCCTCTCTATAAGCAATGCAAGTCTGCTCAATCAAGGAGAAAGTGGGAGACAATGATGATGGGGTGATAAGGGTGGTTGAATTGGATGCCCTCTTTTTGGAAGAAACAAAAGCTCTTTTGACAATGAAGGATAATAGATGGGGGTTCAGTGTGTATCTTGTGCACTGAATGTATCAATAATAGCTATAATGGCATGACTCACACACATTCAACAAGAATTCTGCCAAAACTGCCATGTTCCTGAGCAAATTAGCGGCCGGCCAATTTCTTGGTTAGTCAACTAATTATTTGGCTGGCCGGCCGACCAAAAATTTGGTCGTGGCCTGTCTAGTTTGCACGAAACAGGATTTTTCAACAAAATTATCATCATTTCCTCCTATTTCCACGCTGTTCTTTGCTCAATTTTCTCAACAAAAAAAAAAAAAAAGTCTTATTTTGAAGTTTAAAAATGAGCCACGGAACACTACGAAAATATTCAGAACAAATATCAGAAAGAAAGTTTTGAAAGAGAGTTTTGAACGAGACTTAAACACTTGGCCAAAACAGGATTAAGGTTGGGAATAAAGTACAAATTCCATATTTCTTACTGAGGATTATGAACACATCCTTGTTTTCATCATCAGGTAATAAAAAAAAAAAGCGCTCAAGTCTTAGGGTCGGTCAAAATGGGATGTCTACACATAGTTTCAATTCATGGCATCTTCTGCTCCATCTTCGTCTTCTTTTTAACCTTCTAATCTAAACCTATTGATCACTAATATGAATTCCCTCATTACAATCAAGCTTGACTCTACCAATTTTTCTTATCTAGCGAAGTCAGTTTTAAAATGTCTTACGTGCCACTAAAATTTTGAATTTGCAAATGGATTTGTTCCATGTCCACCATTGATGATCAAAGATTCAAGTGGTCTTGACATTTTGAATCCAAATCGAGCAAATTAGAACAAGATTAATGCTCATCTAATTATGTTATTTTCTCTTATGTTCTTCATCTACACCACAGTTTTGAGGTATGGAATGCTCTCTGCAAACGATTCACAATGCTATCTCGATCTCATATTCATCAGAGGAAAATAGATTAACTCATTTGACCAAAGAATCCAAATCAATTAAGGAATATTTAAATCAAATCAAAGAACTTGCAAATCAGTTAGCTTTAGCTTGTTCACCCATCGATAAAGAAGATCTTGTGTTACTCACTTTGAATGGATTACCTGATGAGTTTAATGCTCTTAAAACTACTATTAGAGCATGTGTTGAACTTATTTTAGTGACAGAATTGACTTATCTTCTATGTTCTAAGTCAATTCATATTGAATCCAAATAGAGAAAGGCACAAACTCAAGAAAACTCAGTAGCCTATGTTTCTCTGAGAGGACATCCGAGTGGTTCTTTTTCTTCTAGAGACAGATCATCATTTAGAGGTAACAGAGGTGGTTTTCATGGTGGTGGAAGACAGTTTTCTCAAGGCAGAGGGAGACATTATTCTTCAGGCCTAATTTGCCAAATTTGTGGTAAAGAAAATCGATTGGATGCAAATTTTCACTAAACCTCTTCTTCTCAAACCTTTTCTTCCTGGTATTCTCAGGCACCTTTTTCTTCTGGATATCTTCCTCCAAAAGCATATGTTGCTTCTACTCCATCTATTGTTTCCTCTGAGTCTACTTCCTATTATCTTGATTCAACTACCTCAGATCACATTACTCATGATCTCTCTAATCTGAACACGTATCAATTCTATCATGGACCTAATCAAATTACAGTTGGAAATGGTAACTCTCTTCCTATTTATAATACAGGTAAATGTATCATACCTGCTCCTTATCTCTCTTTCAAATTAAATAAACTCTTGTATGCACCTATCTCCTTCAATCTTCTTTATGTGCATCAACTCACAAAGGATAAAAACTGCACTATTTGTAACATCCCAGATTTTTAATTATGCTATAGAATTTATACTAATATTATTTAATTTCAGTTCAGAAAATATATTATTTATTATATATATTATTATGTGTAATTTGGTAAAATAATATAATTATTAAAAAGTTTAGGGGTGAAAATATAAATAAATAATCAAATTAAGTTTGGATAGGGTTGGATTAATAAGAACCAATAAGGTAGTGACACGTGGCGTTGGCTTGGGGCGCACGGATTGGTTTTGTTTATAAATTGGGAGAGACCTGGAGAAGACCAGGAAAATGAGAAGAAAAGAAAGAAGAAAAAGAAAGGAAAGAAAAGAAAAGAAAGAGAGAAAAGAATGGAAAGAATAGTGGAAGGTGAAAGGGTCTTTGATAATATAAAGGAAGAGTAAGGTATTCAAGTTAAGGTGGCATGTCGGGACCAGCGTGTGAGATAGGCACAAAGCACTTTATTGATGTATTTTTTATATGTAAATATCGGCCTTTTTGGTCAATAAATTTTGTAATAAAAATAGAAACTCTGATGATTATTTTAGTACCCATATTTAAATATTTCTTCCGCTTGCGTTTATTGATTTGTTAAAGATTTGGCCGGAGGTAACCTTAGTTACTGGCCATCACGATGCCTAACCCTTGGGTACGGGGAGCGGGTCGTGACACTATTACTTTTGATGAATCTTTCTTTGTGGTTCAGGAGAAGCACTCGAAGGCAATTTTACACAGGAGCTATAATACTCTTGGCTTATATCATTTTCCACATTTGTTGTCATCCTCACATCCTGCTGTTGTGCAAGCTCATCCTACCTCATCTCATGCTTTTATTTCTTCTACTGCTAAGTCTGCTTCTAAGAACATTTGGCACAAGAGATTAGGTATCACAGCCCAAAGCCACCCCTATAGGTTTAGCATCATGACTGGCTAGTAATCTGAGCATACCAAAGGCCTGCTTAATAATAATACAATAATAGGGGCTGAGGAAGCCAATATTTAATAAAATATAACATCAAATAAGCTGCGCAAACTTAAATGGAATAAAACAAACCAGTATATAAACATATAAACATATATACATAAGTTCATGTCAAGCTTAGGTATACAAAACATAAATATGACTTAGGGCTTAAATCCCATTAACAAAATAAAACCAGTCATAACCAAAGTCTTAAGACTACACTTTACACTTGATCACAATTTCAAAAGGGTGAACTCTGAACCACCCAAAAAACCCTTGACGCTTAATAGTTGGAACCACGTAGTGATGCACTAACATGACCCAAACCCGTCCCTATAGGTTCAGCGTCATGATCGGCCAGTAATCATAGATTACCTACGGCCTCCATACAAATAAACCTTTAAAATAAAATACGGGGCTTAGCAGAAGTCTAAAATGTTATAAAATTCATCCATTAAGCCGTGCATATATGAGGAGAACAAACATGTCAAGCAAGGCTTCGTTTCAAGTTAAATCAAACATGAGTACGATTCATGCCTTACAAAAAAAATACAACTCTAACTATGTACAAATACAAAACCATAAATCCACACAAAAGGGGTTTGACAAGCATGGCTCCACACAAGCCTGACTACTTCACTTAGAAGCTCCACAAAAGGCTGACCCGGGTAAACTCGAGGCTATCTAATCCTGATGCTCCGTTTGCCCACCTACAATTACATATATAAATAAATAGTGAGCTAAAGCCTAATGAGTAATAACAGAATAAAGAGGTTAAATGAATGAAGTTCGATAATAGTACAAAAACATGTCTTACAGTTCTGTAATGAATCTTAAATCATTTTCAGGGGAGGCATTCGCCATAATAGATCGAATTCATAACAAAACATTTTGATTAGCCATAAAAGCATCTCTTTGCAGTAACAAAAGCCATTAATACTATTATCTGTGGTACATCCATGAAGTGACAATTTCATTCCAATGATGACGTATCATACTAGCCATGGTATTGTTATCCCCTGGCAAGGGCCTATAGCCATGGTACTATTACCCCTAGGCAAGGGCCTATAGCCATGGTATTGTTACCCCCAGGCAAGGGCCTATAGCCATGCTACTATTGAATTTGAAAAGGATGAGCATGAGTTATTATGAATTGGAGTTGAATTACACACATGCATGCATAATTTGAGTTTCAATTCATGAAGATCCTACATGCATGGCACATTTACACCTAGTTTTGGAGAATCCTTCATGTTTTCATGCTTCTCATGTCACTTGATCATATTTTGAACATGTTTTGAAGAAATATGCATCCAATTTGAATTAAACATTATTTTACAACTTGAAATTGAAATAAATGGTTGAGAATTGCCATGATTTTGAATAAATGGTTTCAATTGGAAGTGTTTTCATGTTACAAAATGATTCTCCATGTTTTTGTACCAAAAACCCAAGATTTGAGACTTTGAATATCAAGTTTGAACTTCAAACACAGTTCTGGAAATTCCAGAATTCGTGCTATCCGCTTGAGTGAGGGAGTCTACGCTCGAGTATGGAATTCGAGCTCCCAGAAGTTTCTAAAATTTTACAGTCCGCTCGAGCGACCAAAGTGGCACTCGAGCAAGGACCCCTTTTTCTCAGTCTTCCGCTCGAGCGACCATCGAGCGGGAAATTCATGTATCCAGTACTTTTGCAGACCGCTCGAGCGGCGAAAGTTACGCTCTAGCGACCACCCTTGCTTTGGACCCTCGCTCGAGCAAGGGAAGTCAAGCTCGAGCGGAGACCCTATTTTCAACAAAATTTTACCAACTCTTCTAAGCGCATATTTGCATCATCATGCCACTCCAAGCATTCTTAGGCACCAATTGGACTTCGTTAATCATGTAATAAGTTAGAGATGCATAAAGAGAATTGAATTGAAATAAAATAGAATTTCATTTGTACTTTGTTATGTGCTTCGTCTAGGTGGACGTCGAGGCTAAGTGACACCGCAAACCGCTGTGAGTAATAACCTTATAAAGATATGTTCAAATTATCTTTACTTTCGAAAATGTTATTGCTATCAAAATGGATATGTGATTGATTGAATGAGTTCTTAAAATAATTTGATGATTGATAGCATGTCTTGTTGAAATGTTATGACCTTTAATGAATGAAGTTCTGTTTTGAAACCATATTGTGGCATGCATTGAATATAGACCCTTGCTTGGGGATAATAGTACCATGACTATAAGCCCTTACCTGGGGGTAACAATACCATGGCTATAGGTCCTTGCCTCCATGAACTTAGTTTCTACATGGTTCACTTCTAAGAATTTAGGATGAATCTCATACCTATTGTGTGAATCCAAGTGTGTTATAGCTCCAACCCTTCAATCTTCCACAATTCTCTATAATCTCTTCTTCCTCTCTCTAAGTGTTGAGTTCAACTCTCCTCTCTCTCTCAAATCTCAGCCCAAGAGTGTATGGAATGAGTTCAAAGCTTAAATTGAGCCTTATATAAGATGTGATTAAGTTAGCCTAATTAAATGTAGTTAGGATTAGTGAATTAGGCTTAACTCTAACTAATTCAATAAGTTTACTCTAATTATTTTGATTCAAATCAAATTTCAATTGAAGTCACCATAAAATTCTAAATATTCCAATTAGCCTATTGGGCTAGTCAATTTCAGCTTCTGAGGTCATCTAAGCTTTCAATTTCCGACTCTAAGTTATCGATTTAAACAAATATTCCATATATCAACAAATAATTATAGAATTAAACACATAATCACACAATCAAGCACATAATCATGCAATTAAACTTATTTAAATTATATAATGTACTAGTTAGGAGGTCAGGGTCGTCACATGCACGGTATTTGGCTTGACAAAATAGAGTTTAGGTTGACGCCACTACGTCCGCTCTTGCACTTGAGCACTTACATACATATATAAAACAATGAAAATGAATGACATCCATAACTTGTAAAATCAAAACAATGTTCTTAACACGATCAAAGTATTTTTCGGATACTTGTAATCAAAAATAAAGTTCCTCAAACCTTTAACCCTTTCATAGTTTAAGACATATCGCGTTACATTTCCAAAAGCTATATTAAACCTTAGACAAAATTCCAAACAGAACATTTGCGCCGAAACGAAGCATTTATCACATATACACATTTAGAATTCATAAAGTTCATCAACCGTTCACAGTTACTTACATTCCAGGGGACAATAATACTAAACAGAATATTAGCAAAACGACCACAAATGACTGGGGACACAGGCATAACGACCACTACGGATCGATATATACATAATGATCACAACGGATCGACAAAGACATAATGATCACAATGATTGACTTAGACATAACAACCACAACAGGTCAAGGTATAGATAATGACCAATACGGATCGACATCAGCATAACGGAGATTTTTTTAAATCGAAGCATGTGTTCATGAGTGTCACATTCGTTAAGCAAAAGAGAATCTCATTCATTCGTAGCAAACATAGGTTGTCTGAAAACTTGCCATATCATAAGCATTTCAAAATTCGATAGCATAGCTTAACATCTCAGCAAATACTTATCACGTTGGACATTTCATAAACAAAATGTAGATTTCATAAAACATCGCATAACATAGCCATTTCAAAGTCATTTATTCAAAAATATCTTTACAAAGACATTACTCACCATGCTTGGTCGGACAATATTCCTCTTGCAAGTGTCTTGCTTAACACATTCCAGTACAATGTCCATAAATTCATTTCATTCGTTCAATCGATTTTTTCATTACCCACTTGTTCAGTTATTCCTATCCATTCTTTAATTTCTTTTTTGTTCATGATATGCAGATGAACTTGAAATACACATGAAAACCACACAAATGAAGGCCCATAAGTCAAAAATAAAATGGAGAGAAAACAAAATCAAGATTGCCATACAGACCGCAGGTGTGATAGCCTTGGCTGCTTATGCGGTGGATCTGGTCGCTCATGCAGAGCCGAAGTAGAATGCAAAGTGAGGTAGGGGAAGGCTGGCCACTCATGCGGGGCTTCGGGTTGCACGTGCGGCCTGGGTTGAGTTTCAGTCCAAAAATCTACTTCACATTTGAAGCTCAACTTTGGCACACTCATCTTCATTATCATGCAATTCAAAACCCAAAACTCACAAAAAACATGTTGATTGAACAATTTTTAACTTCAATACCATACAAAACATTCATATAGAATGACTTATTAAAACACTTACATTGGTGACTCATACGAAATATCACACTTGCTAACTTATGCGAAATCTCACATTAATGGCTTATATAGAACGTCATATTGGTAACTTATACAGAACATCATATTGATGGCCTATGCAAAATATCATATTGATGGCTTACCTGAGATAGTGGTCTGAGTCTCCTGTGTATTCCCTAAGGTGAGTGCAAATACTCTCCCTTGCTTGACATTTTCCCTTGTCACAGTAGGTCTCATTATTAGTATGGAACCAACTAAGTTTGCAGCAGGTCTATTAACATTTTGTTCAACTTGAGCACAGTCCTTTACCATATGTCCTATTTTTCCACATCCAAAACAAGCCCCAGAAGCTCGGTAACAGATTCATCAGTGTCTTTTCCCACACTCTAAACAAATTGGTGCTGAACCGTTTCTTTAGGCAAGTTCACTTTGACTTGACTTACTAGATATTTCTAAGCTTTACTTCTTGTTCATTGAAGGTGTTGATTCTCTATTCACATCAGAATCTTGTTTCTTACCTTTCCAATCAATTATCGATACCTTGGCCTGCTTTAGAGTTGCGATGTTTGCCTCGGACATAAGAGCTCTATCAAGAACATCAACATACTTTGTCAATTTCAACACATTCACTCGATCAAGCACTTCAACATTGAGTCCACCTTCAAACTTTCTAGCTTTCTTATAGTCTGTATCAACCATGTATGGCGCATATCAAGCAAGCTCCGTAAATTTGGCCTTATATTCAGCCATAGACATAGTATTCTGCTTCAACTGCTCAAACTTAGACACCTTGCGGTCCAGGACACATTAAGGAAAGTATTTTTCATAAATTGCCTCTTTAAATTGAGCCCATGTCATGGAACCATTACTGTCTCGAACGAGCATCTGCCACCGTCTTGCTTTCTTTTGCAAAGTAAAGGTGGCTAGTAAAACCTTTTGCACCTCCGAACATGGGAAAACCTCAAACAACGTTTCTATCTCCAAAACCCAAGCTTGGGCTTTCAAAGGGTCAAGACCTCCCTGAAAGGTTGGTGACTTCATTTTATTAAATTTCTGTGTCAAAGCTATAATATCATCGTTGTTGTTCGGCTCAACTTTTACTGGTGGCAGAGGAAGAGGTAGAAATGATTGTCTCTGTTGTTGTCTCAAAGATTCTGTCAATAACTCCATCATTCTTTTCAATCAATCTCTTCTTGCATCCGAAGATTCAATTTCATCTGTATGCCTTGCGCTTTCCATTGGTCTATATGTAAACATGTTAATAATAAACATGGCAAAAAGTTGGTACTCATATTCATGTTGCCACATATACACATAACAAGTCCACACACACTCACACATGCTCGGATAATGCCCTAAGTTCTTGTCTAGGACATTCTATAGCTCATTTGGACACTTGTGAGCGATATAAATCGTGCTCTAATACCATTCTATCATGACTCAAACCTCCCCTATAGGTTTAGCATCATGACCGGCTAGTAATCTGAGATTACCAAAGGCCTGCTTAACAATAATACAATAATAAGGGCTATAGAAGCCAATAATTAATAAAATATAACATCCAATGAGCTGTGTAGACTTAAATGAAATAAAACAAACCAATATATGTTTATACATAAGTTCATGTCAAACTTAGGTATACAAAACATAAACATGACTTAGGGCTTAAATCCCATTAACAAAATAAAACCAATCATAACCAAAGTCTTAAGACTAAACTTTACACTTGATCACAATTTTAAAAGGGTGAACTCTGAACCACCCAAAAAAACCCTTAATGCTTGACAGTTTGGAACCTCACGGTGAGGCACGATATTTGGCTTGACAAAACAGAGTTTAGGTTGACGCCACTACGTTCACTCTTGCACTTGAGAACCTACATCCATATATAAAACAATGAGGTAGAGCCCAGTGAATAACATCAATGTAAAGAGATTAAATGAATGAAATCCATAACTTATCAAATCAAAACAATGTTCTTAACATAATCAAAGCATTTTCCGGATACTTGTAATCAAAAATAAAGTTCCTCAAACCTTTAACCCTTTCATAGTTTAAGACATAGCGCGTTACATTTCCAAAAGCTGTATTAAACCTTAGACAAAATTCCAAACAGAACGTTTGTGCCGAAACGAAACATTTATCACATATACACATTTAGAATTCATAAAGTTCATCAACCGTTCACAGTTACTTACATTCCAGGGTACAATAATACTAAACAGAATATTAGCAAAATGACCACAAATGACTGGGGACATAGGCATAACGACCACTACGGATCGACATATACATAACGATTGCAACGGATCGACAAAGACATAACGATCACAATGATTAACTTAGACATAACAACCACAATGGGTCGACGTATACATAACGACCAATACGGATCGACATCAGCATAACGAAGATTTTCGAAAATCAAAGCATGTGTTCACGAGTGTCACATTCGTTAAACATAAGTTGTCTGAAAACCTGCCATATCATAAGCATTTCGAAATTCCATAGCATAACTTAACATTTCAACAAATACTTATCACGTTGGACATTTCATAACCAAAATGAAGATTTCATAAAACATCGTATAGCATAGCCATTTCAATGTCATTTATACAAAAATATCTTTACAAAGAAATTACTCACTGTGCTTCGTCAGATGAAACTCCTCGTGCAAATGTCCTGCACAATATGTTCAAGCACAACGTCTCTAAATTCATTTCATTCATTCAATCGGTTCTTTCATTACCTCCTTGTTCAGTTATTCCTATCCGTTCTTGAATTTCTTTCGTGTTCATGATATGCAGATGAACTTGAAATACACATGAAAACCATGCAAACGGAGGCCCAAAATTCAGAAATCAAACGGAGAGAAAACAAAATCAAGACTGCCCTGCAGATCGCACGTGCGCTAGCCCTCGCCGCTCGTACCGTGGCCTGGCCACTCGTGTAGTGGATTTGGCTGTTCGTGCAGAACCAAAGTAGAATGCAAAGTGAGGCAAAGGAAGGTTGGCCGCTCGTGTGGGGCTTTAGGTCGCAAGTGCAATCTAGGTTGAGTTCTAGTCCGAAAATTTGCTTCACATTTAAAGCTCAGCTTTTGCAAACTCATCTTCATTTTTTTGCAATTCAAAACCCAAAACTCACAAACACAAGTTGAATGAACAATTTCTAACTTCAAGTTAAACCATGACTTCAAACTAAACCCAATTTCCAAGTAAAAAGATCAAAACTTAGAATTTGAATACAAAATTAAGAACCATGCAAATGCTAAGTTCCAAACTCAAAAGCTATGGAGTCTTCCCCTCTCAAGTCCCAAAACCAAGCAAGAAACAAGTGTTTGAACATGAATAAGGCCATGCAAGTCTAAATCTTGGGTTAAACTCTTCAAATCTTCCATATCGAGCCATGTAAGTTCTAAACTTTCCATTACATTAACAAAGCTCCTAATTGACCATGAATTCAACCTAAACCTAGATCTTAGAAGATGATGAGTGTAGAAGTTTCAATTTCAAGAAATTTGAGTAAAGAGCTTACCTCAGGTTGATGATTTGCTTAATTCCCCTTCTTTCTCTTTTCCCTCTAGAGCTCTCTAGGGTTCTCTCTCTCTCTCTCTCTCTCTCTCTCTCTCTCTCTAGACTCTTCTCTCTCTACAACACCCACTAAGTTCTATTTTCCCTATTTAATTGTTGAGTGGGTTCAAAGAGTGTAATTAATTCACTAATGCTTTCTAAATCCTAGTTTCATAGAAGTTTAGCCTAATTAATTGATTTAAATCAATTGCACTCACTTAACTCAATTCTCATCACAAACCACTTCAAATGACACTGAATTTAATCATACTACTGTGAATTAGGCTCAATTTCCTATTCCAAATATTTACTTTTAACCTTATGGCTTACTTATTTAGATAGGTTTATTTCATATTCTCTACATATCTGTTCATATAATCAGAAAACAAATAACACATGGCACATAATGAGCATCTACACATATAATCAAGGCAAATCACATAATTAGCAATTAATTGAGGAGGTGGTTGTTACATTAGGTCATCCATCTCAAGTGAAATTTACTTCTTTAAAGAAACATTTGTCAGTTGATGTAAATAAATCTAAGATTACTATTCCATGTACACATTATAATGTGGCTAAGAGTCATAGACTTCCTTTCAAACTTTCCAATTCTACTATAAATAACCTCTTATCTCTCATTCATAGTGATGTATGGAGTCCATTCAATTCTTATTCATCTAGTTACAAGTATTATATGATTTTCATTGATGGATTTGAGTATATTTACTTGGCTTTATCCTCTTTGTTACAAAAGTGAAGTTTTCTCTAAATTTATAGAGTTTAAAGCATATGTTGAGACTCAATTTGCTACAAAACTACAAGTGTTAAGGACTGATGGATGTACTGAATTTGTTAACACACCTACGACTAAATTTGTAAACATCAGGGCATTGTTCATCAGCTATCTTGTCCATACACTCCACCTCAAAATGGTGTTTCTGAAAAGAAACACAGGCACATTATTGAAACAACCATTGCCTTACTTCATTATTCTTCTATTTCTATTAAGTTCTAGTTTGATGTAGTTTCTACTGTTACTCATCACATTAATAGGCTGCCCAAGTGATAAACTTTCTCACAAGTCTCCACATGAGCTTCTTTTTCATGCTATACCTAATTACTTCTGAAGGTGTTTGGTTGCCAATGCTTTCCTTGGTTAAGACCTTACACCACCACTAAGCTCCGGCCTAGGTCTACTTTATGTGTTTTTCTTCGCTATCACTCTTCTTATGAAGGCTACAAATGTTTGGATATGTCTACAAGTCAAGTCTATATTTTCTAGACATGTTGTGTTTTATGAACATATTTTCCCTTTTTCAGCTCAGTCTTTCACTGATTTTTCATTTTCCAATCTTCATTCCTTCTTTTGGCATACTTCTTCTCCTCAAGTTTCTCACATTCCTACCTTGCCTGCAGCTCCTATACTTATGCCTCTGTCTATCTCTATGATTACTGCAACATCTGCTTCTCTACCTTTGTCTACTGTAGCACTTGCTCCTTTGTTTATACGTAGTGTAGCATATTCTTCTATGCCTACTGCAGTCCATTCTCCTATGCCTATGCTTATACCTAATTCTTCACTTGTTTCTATGCCTAGTCCACCTTCTATCCTAGTCTTCTCAGCGTCACCCTTCTCCCAATCCTTCTTCCATTCTGTTCCAATTCACCCCATTTTTATAAACTTACCCACTTTGCCCTTTTCATCTGTTCCTGCCCTAGCTTTACTTGTCAATTCCTCTACTAATATTTACCCTATGCTTACTAGATCCAAAACTCATGGCCTTGTAGCCTGTACCTCATCTTCTTTCACTGATATAGAACGCCCTACTTATCAACAAGCACTCCAATCTCCCATCTAGCATGCTACTATGCTTGAAAAGTATAATGCCTTACTTGCTCAATAAACTTGGTCTATTGTTTTTCTTCCAACTTCTAAGCAGGCTATTGGTTGCAAGTGGGTCTTAAGGATCAAAGTGAAATAGTGATGGTACCATTGCTAAATACAAAGAAAGGTTGGTGGCTAAGGGTTTTTTACAACAAGAGGGTATTGATTATAATGAAACCTTTAATCTTGTGGCCAATCATCCTACCAGCAGGATTTTGTCGTGTATTGCTTTACATTATCATTGGCCATTAAAGCAACTAGACATTAGCAATGCCTTCTTACATGGAACCTTAGATAAAGAAGTGTATATGCACCAACCACCAGGTTTTGTCAGTGCCTCCTCTCCAAATCATGTTTGCAAATTGAAAAAGGCTCTTTATGGCCTGGAACACGCTCATGCACTTGGTACTCTACTTTTTCTAAGTTCTTGTTATCTCGAGGTTTTGTCAACAGCCATTGTGATAACTCTTTATTCATTCACAAGACCTCCACTACTATCACCATTCTTCCTGTCTATGTAGGTGACATCCTTCTCATTGGTAGCAGCTCCACTCACATCTAAGCTCTCATTAATCAGACGCATCCTGCTTTTGCCATGAAAGAGTTGGGTAATTTCTTGTTTTGGGGGCATTTCTATTCAACCTGTAGGTGACTCATATTTTTTGTCTCAGCAGAAATATGCTTCTGATATTCTTACTAAGGTATGGATGACTTCTTGTAAGCCTTGCAATACTCTCATTTCCATGAAGCCTACTCTTACTCCTGATTCTTCTCTTCTATTTACTCAACCTCAGCTCTATAGAAGCTTGGTTGGTGCTTTGCAATACCTTACTATTACTCGCCCAGATCTTTCCTTAGTAGTGAATGAAGCCTGTCAATATATATGCATGCTCTTACCAATGCTCATTTTTCTATAGTCAAGTGCATTCTCAGATTTTTCAAAGGATCTTTCTCTCATGGCTTGACTTTTAGCCCCAGTACTTTCGAGTTATAGGCTTTCTTATATTCTAATTGGGTAGGGGACTTTATTGATTGCAAATCTATATCAGGCTATTGTCTCTTGGCCAACTAAGAAGTAACTCACTGTCTCACGGTCTAGTACTGAAGCTAAATATCAATCTCTTGTTCATGTTACAGCCGAATTAAGTTGGCTTCAAGTGCTACTCCAGGACCTTTCTCTTTCTCCTTCCATGCCTCCTATTCTTTAGTGTGACAACTTATCTGCCATTGCCCTCGCCTCTAATCCTCTGTTTCACACAAGGTCTAAACACATTGAAATTGATTGTCACTTTATCCATGAAAAAATTACAGCCAAGAAGCTTGTCCTCAAATACATTCCATCTATTGATCAAATTGCTAATATGTTTACCAAACCTCTATCTGCTTCTCACTGTCACTATTTTCAATCTAAGTTGTTGGTCACTTCTCCCATCAGCTTACAGGGGGCTGATGAGAATATTTTAGAAGCCACTAATGCCAATGAAGTCAAAGTCAAAGTATTGGTGATAATTACAAATAAACACGAGAAAAAACAAAAAATAAAAATTACAATGGCTAATATAAGGGCTGAGGCACGGGAAAATCGCTCTCTTTAAGGAGATTCAAACCCTCTGCAGTTAGGCAAAGCCTCACACCGGTGCAGCAGAAAATTCTTGACTTGTCCCCCCCAAAATACAACAACCCGACTAAGTCGTATGGTTCACCAATACTGCACAATTGGTTGAACCCAAAGATTTATCACACACACCCTTTTTGTTTGCCTGATAATCTCACACTAGACATAACAAAGGAACAAAACTTCTAATGAACAAACACTTCTTCTCTCGTGTGCCTCCTAAGATAGGACACAAGTTAATATATATAGAAATGAAAAACTTAGAAGAGAAGTTAACAAAGACTAGACCAAAACCAAGACCAAGACCAAAGACTAGACCAAGACCAAAGACTAGATAAGATTGGTGGACCTGATGAAGACTTTGGATTGCTTAACTTCCAAGTCTTGGAATGGATAGGAGAGAAGACTAGAATGGAAACCGATAATACATGATAATATTAAAATACCTGCTAACACAAAGTCTCAGCTACAGCAGCTCAAACTGAAGCTAATGACTCAACTGTATCACATGAAGGATAGTTAGAGTTTGTTAGGAATTTGTTAGTCTGTTAGAAATACAATTTTCATATCTTGTATGTATTGTAATATTGATAATAAAATAAGAAAGGAAGATTTCAATTGTTCTTCAGATATTAGAGTGAAAAGTGTTGCAAAAAGAGTAGAATGTGTTATGAAAGCTTTTTGAAATTAAATATATATATATACATATATGTATTCTTCCTATTTAAAAAAAAAAAATTGCCTAGATACTATTACCATGGCTACTACAATCACCTAAAACATTCGATATCCCAAAATACTGATTTCTCATATTTGTACGCATGAAGTCAATGATTTCAATAAATTTTTTAGGGTTTCATTTTAAATAGTGTAAAATTCACTCTATTTTCTTTTCTTTTTTTGAACGAATGAAACTCAGTCTCTCGGGTCAAATATTTACCTCTTAGAAAATAGTTGAATAGGCAATTCAACTTGAAAACTAGCAAAGTCAACATCATGATTAGACAATGCTTGCATTCATGCATTCAAAATTTCTGTAAAATTATTGAATAGATGAAAATTATGTTTTATATATATAGGCCTCATTTGAAAATAGATTTTTTTAATAATTTTTTAATTTTTTAGTTAAAATATGATGTAAAAAAAATTAATATGTTTTGGATGACTTTTTAACTTTTTACGAAAAGATATACAAAAAGTAGAAAGAAAAAGAAATCTTTGACTTTTTGGTATAAGTTGTTGGCTTTTTGAATTTTTTAGTGACTTTTTGATTTTTTAACTAAAAAAAACACTTGCCAAACAAGGCCTAGTCCGAAATTTTGAACACATTATTTTGGTTTTATTTTTGTTTAAATTGCAAGGCATATAGATTAGCATAAATAAATAATCGATCATGTACGCATATACCTAAATTAAAAGTTATATTGTAAATTATTGTTAAACTAAATTGAAATTGTAAGATGAAAAACATGTCCTACTTTTCTTTTATTTTTTTCTTTTTCTTTTTTTTTTTCTTTTTGTTGTAATAATGATCGATTAATAATAAAATGAAATACTCTATCTAGATATTAATTATCTTTTCAGTTTTGATTATAATTTTCTTAAGAACACTGCTTTTTATAGGAAAAAACATGAAATTCTTAGGATTCCAAAAGCAACACAGATAGAGGACTCCCCACCCTGATTGACCCAGTTTGCACTAATACCAAACTGACAATTCAAGAACTGATAGGATCCTTGTTGTCCAATCATAAACGAGTTAACTTTACAAAACCAGTTAACTTTTAGAGCCCTTAAGAGAATGACGAGGCTGGTGATTTAGAAGTTGTTATTTTAGTAGATTATTTTAATTTTTAGTTATTTTAGAATGTTAAAATTTTTGTGTTTGAAAATATCGTTGGATTTTTTTATAGTTTGATATAATGTTTGTAAGAGAAAAAGTAAAATGATTATAGACTTGATGTTATATTTTATCTTATTGACTATTTTAGCTTATTTTATCTTTTAGTACTATTTTATCTAAAAAAACTGAAAAAAAACCTCTTCCTAAACACTGCCTTACATATATATTTTTTTTGCGACAAATTTTTTTTTTTTGGCCAAAGGGAAATGCCGTCACAGATATTTGCAACATGATTGAACACCGTCTGAAATAATATCATTTGATTAAAATTAAAAACAAGTGTTTTTTTTCTTTTTTTCTTTTTTTGGTTTCTTTATAGTGGTAAAACAAGTGAATGGAACACTGTTAGCCCCTATCTACTTGATGGATTAATTTTCATTTTATAAGAAATAAACTTTTTGAGTGCATCCAAATTTGAGTCAGACCGAATTGGGAGTGTGGTGCTGTGAAGGCTCTGGGGTCTTGTCACGAGCCCATGTTATTAATTCAAGCTGTTCATATGGTAAATTCGTCACATAAATCATTTATGAAGAAAAAAAAGAAAAGATTAATTGAAAATTCGTAACTTTAAAATAATGCTACATTTTTTTAAAAAAAAATAAACGATTAAAATAATTTTGATAATTTATTTTAAAACAATTAAGACTTGATCACGGAATTACACATGTCTATTAACTTGATTTTTATTTTTATTTTTTATTTTTTTAATGAATGATATGTTAGACGAACCATAAAATATAAATGACTCAAATTATTAAAATAAACCCAAGACAAGTCTCCATTCGACCTCACAGGATGTGAGCACACTCCCCATGTCTTGGGTCGGATACATTTATGCCTTAGATTAACTGTGGCTCAAGCCTCGTTTGGAGACCAGCCCGTTTAGTTAAAAAGTCAAAAAGTTATTAAAAAAGTTAAAAAGTCAACAACTCATACAAAAAAGTGAAAGATTATCTTTTCTCTCTACTTTTTACACATCTTTTTGTAAAAAGTTAAAAAGTCATCCCAAACATACTAGTTTTTTTTAACTTATATTTTAACTAAATAACTAAAAAATTACTAAATTAGTCTGTTCTCAAACATGGCCTCAATACAAAATTGCATAGATTGACTAGTGGTAATTACTATGTGTGAATAGACTGGCCTCCTTTGAAGGCATCGACCTGTTTGGCTGTGTTGTTTATTGGGCTGGACTTCATTCCAGTCCCATCATAGACTGGAGAGTACAGTTAGACCCATGGGACTTATCACGGGTTCCGTTTCGATAATTTAAACCGTTCAATATGTAGAACTCGTCGAGTATTATATGCCTGTAAAAAATCACGTTGATTGAATATCGATAGCTATCTCATCGAATCAAATTTCTGTCAACCATTTATTTCTCGCCATCTATTTTTTTTATACAAAACTAATTTGATCACATAACTATCGATATCCGATCAACGTGATTTTTTACGGTCATATAGTACTCAATGAGTTCTACACATTGAATGATTCACATTATCAAAACAAAGCCCATAATGGGCCTTTACGGGCCCAACAGTACTTTCCAGTCCGATCACGAACTGAAGGGAAGCCAACCCCTTTTTAATTCACTGATTTTTTATTTTCTGAAAAACACGACAAAATTTTTGGTGAATTGTTTGCAAAAATTGTTTTTTGCATAAATTTTATAAAAACAAAATCACTTTTTTAAAAAATACCAAAATTTTGAAATTATTTTTACACAAAAATTAAGATTTTTCAAACTTGAATTGTTTTTGTTTCAAAATATATATTTGAAATGAAAATGGGAAAATAAAAACACAAACCAAATTTCTCACTTTGAACTGGTCTCTCCCACTTGCAATCACTCTTCCTTCACCCCACTGGCAACTTTTAGCATTCTAACAAATTTGTTTTATTGGTCATAACTAAATTAGTCAAATGTTAGGTTTAGATATCATATTAAGATGATATTAGCAATCGTTATCTGTCCGGCTCTTATTTTTTCTTTGATTAATTTTTAGTTTATATTCTATTGACTTAAATAGTAGAAAGTCAACATACCCTAATCATTATTTGCCATCTACTCCACTTGGAATGTTCCAATAAGTCAATATTTCAAATTTTTAAACACCATATTGCCATTGGGGTTCTTATATTTTTTTTAAAAATAATAATAATAAAATAAAAATAAAAAAATTGCATAATAAAAAAGGTTCAATAAGCAAAGCCCATATCTTTTTGTCTATTGTTTATTGTAGAGATTGTCATGCTAAATTGAGTTTCAAATGTGAAAGGTCTTTGTTTGATAAGATTCTCGCATTGGTCAGAACATATTTAGACCAATTCCAACTACCAAAGCATTCCTTCTTCTATAATTTATCATTTCTTCTTTCAATTATGAGTCCCACCATAGAACTGACTATTATTAAAGAAGAAGAAAGATAGGGAAACAATAACTTTTTATTTTATAATTACCTATGCTTCATAGAATCATCTTCATATATATATATATATAATTAAAAAAATAAAAATAAAAAAAATACTAGTTGACGCGGTCATGCTGCAAAGTATAATTCCTTACTATATTCTTCCTTTCTCAATCTTTTTGCGAAAGCAATGAATGATCTTCCCTCATAGTCTTTGCTTCTCCTAGTCAAGGTCAGGAAAGACCACTTACTGCATATTAGAATTCTAAGAAATGAAATAAGCATACTAGAGAGAGAGAGAGAGAGAGATTGTGGGTAGAGTTGAGTTGTAGTTTTCATAGTTCAAATGAATAGGTGCAAAGTATTGAATTGTGATAGAGAAATATGAGACAAAAGCTTTCGAAGGAAGACTTGATGAACAAGACAACATGGTGCTAGTGACCACTTTTCATTCAATCAAAATGCCTTGATAGAAAGTATGAATCTTGTTTGTATGTGTGTAGTCCCAGTGAGTGTGTGTGTGTGTGTGTGTGTGTGTGTGTGTGTGAGAGAGAGAGAGAGAGAGAGCTATTAGACTCTTGACTTGAAATGTAAAACTTTGTGGGATTTGGTGCCCTACTTCTATTTCGTAGTATGTGACAACATTTAGACATGCAAGTAAAAAAAAAAATTAAATTAAAAAAAAAAAAGGAACAAGCAGAGGCCTTTCAAGAACAAATTACAACACTCAAACTATCTGAGTTTGGGAACCTAAAATGACCACCACCATCGATGCCACTAATTTCTATAATATTAACCAAAATTAAAGGTTTTTTTTTTTGTCAAATTCTTTCATTTTCCCAGGGCACATGACTTCAACACAAAAAGTTATAAGTTTGAACCTTGAAGCAATGGTCTAAAGTTTCATTCCTAACTCCTCTTTGAGGCTTACCCTCAAGTCCGATGATTATCTCGCATATGTAGGATGAGGGCCATATGTAACCAAAGAATTAGTTAGATAATATCTCATCGGCAATTTTGGTCATTTTCTCAGACAATTCATTTACTTACCTATATGGATTAAATTTATCTAGAAATAGTTTGCTACAACAAGGTTGCCTGAAGTTCAATGTTGCCATGGCTTTTTTGATCCTTGAGAAAGTCTAGACACCCGGAAAAAGTGTCAAGAAATTAGGGCTCCAAATGAACCGAGTTGTTCACAAACTCGGCTCATTTATTGAGGGCTCGATTCGGCTCATTTCATTAAGTAAATAAATGAGTTCTGGCCAAACTTTTAGGCTTATTTAATAAATGAGTCGAGGTCGAGGTTGAGCTCGAATGTGCTCGACTTGTTTATCTTTATTTAAAGAATATGACAAATATATTGTTTATATATTAAACAATATAAAAATATGTATAAATATTTAAATAAAATAAAAAATAGCAAAAAAAATCAAGTTTCTAATATTAACGAGCTGAGCTGAGCCAGAACTAGATTTTAGAGCCTGATAAACAAACGAGCCAAACTCGAGCCTTACAAAACTCAGCACGGTGTGACTCGGTTCGATTCATTTGCAACCCTATCAAAACTTACCTAAAATTTCAAATCTACATTGTGTATTTAAACCTCTTCATTTGGAGTCACACACCATGAATAAGTCTTGACTTTTACTTGTCAATTTTAGACAATTTTTTTGACGTTTTGTAGACCTGTTCTTTAATTCTCATGACATTTTTATTTTTATGACTATGAACGTCTTTGATGCATAGCCCTTTAGGTCAACCCCAATAAAATAAATCTTAAATACATGTAATTTATTCACAAATTATAAGTATGAATTAAGTCTTGATGACACTTAAAACAATCGAATCTGAGACTTGTTAATTCATAATTTGTCTCCTTAACAGCTGAATTACCATGCATGCGTAGACTGGCTTCTAAGTTGATAAAATCTACTCCCTCACTTTCATGCAAGTTTCTGAAAAGTGATTGCGGTTGCCGTAACGGTAGCGGTGGCGCGGTTGCGGTTGCGGGGTGTAAAGACCGTAACGTAACGGTTGCGGTAACCGGAATCGTGAAATTTTTTATTTTTCGCACAATTTTAAAAAAACTTATCGATACGCATATTTTTTTTTCCATAATCATATTTATTGGGTTTTAAAATAAACATTGATCAACTTTTGTAAATTTTTAAATATGATCCAATATATTTCATATTTTAAAATTACTATAAACTGAGTTTTTTACATTTTATTTTAATAATTAATGACTTTATATGTCATAAATCCATATTATGCTTGTGGCAACCAAAAAAAAAATTTTATTGGACTTAGATGTATAAAATTATTTTTTTAATTATTATACTCGTAGAAGCATATGCAACTTTTAATTTGAATAGTTTTAAAAAATAAATTATGCATGCTAATGTAATAATATAAAAAATAAATAATAAATAATAAATTATAAAGAAATTTTTTTTGTTTAGGTTTGGATCACTTAAATATTTATTCTCTTTTTGGATAACTAGTAAATAAAAATAAAATAAACTAATCAAAAAAAATTGACATGTATAAAAAATGTATTAATATATAATCATAGGTGTTATGTTTTCTAGATATTTTACAAAAAAATCAATCACTAAATAATGACAAAAGTAAAAGAATAAATAATAGCTTATATATATTTAAATAGATAATGACCACACTTATTATTATTATTTTCAAACAATATATAGATAGACACAAACAAACAAAATGGTTGAATGATAGTAGCTAAATAGAATATCATAGGTCTTACAGTTTTAACAAATCAATAATATGTTCATCATCTTCTCTCTTTTTCTCTGTTTATCTCTTACTCCTCTATCTTCCCTTTTCATCTTCCCTCTTCTCTCTCTATCCCTCTTCTCCCATTTTTAATTTTTTTTTAAAGAAACAGTTCGGAACCGTTACGTAACGGTGCGTAACAAGCCGTTACGGCACCGTTACGACCGCTACAGCCGACACACCTGTGAATTTCGATCACACTGCAAAAATAGCCGTAACGGGTGGCGGTAACTACCAAAACCGTTACGTAACGGCATTACGTAACGGTTGCGACCGCTTTTTAAAACCTTGCTTTCATGGGTGGTGCTTTTGTTGATAAATTATTGTTAAAATAATAAATTTGATGCTCTAATAATCATTAAGCTAGGCTTAAATTTATTATTATTATTATTATTATTATTATTATTAATATTTTGTAAAATTATCAATTAGGAAAATTGTTTCGAAGAATTATAAATTAAGAAGGTACAAGTCACTCCGTTCGAATAAAACTATGATTTGCACTTCTATTATTTATAGTTACTTTCTTTATTTCTCACTAATTTACAATTCTTCAAATTTTTTTACACAAATTAATGTCACAGTTTGTTGTTATCTTTTAACTCTAGCAGTCCTTATTCGAAATAACAATATTTAATTATTACATGCCAACTAAATGAGTAAGGGAAACATTATGGTATGTACCTTTCAAAAGGTATGTATCATATATATTTTATAATTAAATAAGAAAATAATATAATTTTATATTTTTTGAATAATAACTTTAATATATATATATATATATATTATAATTAAATATAACGTGAGGCATAATTAAAGAATTTATGAGTTATAATTAAAGAAGAAAATTACATAATTAAGAGTATAAATGATATATCTCTTTCAAGGGTGTGTATATTAAAATTTTCCAATGAGTAATTATATTGTCTTTTATGTTGACTATGCACCCAATCAATAGTATAGGGTTAATTGAATACTTTGGCTTTAATTGCAAAGGAAATGATAGACAAATTACAAAATATCATTAGTCAAACAGGCAAACACGTGATTTTCTTGACTTACTACATAATTTTCGCAATTTTAGAGATGGTGAAAACTTGTTAGACTCGACACCAAGGGATAGTGCTAACAAATAATTAGACTTGCATTTTAATACCAACATAGTTGGAATAATTTTGCTTATTTTGATATTTTTTGCATTTCGATGCCAAATCTCATGTATGTATAACACTAAATTGACATCAAAATACTCATGTATGTATTACACCAAATTGAGATCAAATTATTGAAAACAAAAATAAAATAAAATAAAATAAAATAATTGAATAAGAATAAATTAATTAAATTAGTATGGAGAAAAATAATTTATACAGTCCGCCATATTTGATGAGTGTTAAAACTTAATTTGATTTAGTTTAATTAATATGAAGAGAATTGTGATACAAATGGGACACCATGTCTACCTGTCCTTCACATGCACAGAATCTGCACATAGTGAGATAAAGATACGGTCCTTGGTTTTGGGGTAGAGGAACTCTCTTGCCTTTCACACAATCTCCTCTAAAAATGTAGCCTTACATGGCTGATAAAACAAAAAAATAAAAATCATAAATTAGTCATATTCAAACTAAATCGTACTTGATTTTATCTTTTCAACACATAGTCCAGTTCTAATTTTTAAAATAAACAAATTGTTATGTGATTTTGTAATTATGAATCTGGTTGGAACTGATTAGACCGTTTAGATTTATATATAGACTAGTGATTAGACGCGTGCGTTGCATATAACACGTAATTGTTTTATTAACTGTTTGTATTATAATTATGTGTATTTCTTAAATTAGTATGTGATATGTATACAAATTATGGAGACTTGTATAGGTAAATTGATTAGTATCCAAAATATAACTAAGCAATAAATGAATATTTACTCGGTTGAAAATTTTAAATGATAAATGAAAAATTTTATAAGCATAAACATTAATTTATAGCTAAATTGTTGAGATCACAATCTTACCTTAAATAATAAATAATAAACAGGTCCTTTAAATATATAGTATTATACAAAAAAAATTCTATCAATTTCTCACTTTAATTTTTCATAATTTGCACGTGTAATACAATTGAAGTTATGAAATTAATTAGACAATTACACAATTTTGTTTAATAGTTCATTTCATTTAACCCACTATTACATATTATTTGCATATCATTGGTGTAAAAATTCATTAATATTAATATGTAATATATTTTTATTTTTATACATTAAGAGTTATTGAGTCTCGTTTCATGTGCCACAAATATCTTGCATGATGAAAAATATAATATTAGTCATTACTATATTTTCATTTATGTCAAAAATGTGAAATAACTTTTTTAAGAAAATTGAATAATTATCCACCCAAAAAAAAAAAATGGAATAATATTGTAACTTAATATTTCAATCGATATATGAATTTCATAATTATTTTCACGATATTTATAAATTCATACTTATAAGTGTTTTGTAAGGTCACTTTCATAAAACTATACAAGCTACATAGTTTATTATGACACTTGTAAGTAATCAGTGTATAACAAAAATTGATTGAAATTTTTTATTTGATATACTTACTTTCTGCATCATTAAGTTGCTACAATAATGTTTGGGCATCATTTGATTTTTTTTTTCCTTATAATTTGACTAAAATGTTTGCATGATGTACATTATTTTTCTTGAACTTCACAACAGATAAGATAATGGAAAATGTTTTTTAGCTCGAAAATTTCGGCCCCGAATGCCCCTAAAGCCCAAAACGACGTCGTTTTGGGCTTTAGGTTTTTTTTCTTTTTTTTCTTTTTTTTCCGCCATTTTTGGACCTCTACAACTCAGAGGAAGATGGAGAGAAAGAGAAAGAGAGGGAGAGGGAGAGAAGAGGTCGCCGATCCGTCGCCGATCATCGTCTCGCCTCTGCCGGGCCTCTGCCATCCCGATCGCCGCGCCCCCCGTCTCGCCTCCAGCCCATTTTTTAGGCCCCCTCCCCTCCAGTCCTCCTCCTCTCCCTCCCCCTCCCCTCCAGTCGCCTCTGCTGAAAAAAAAAAAAAAAAAAACAAAAACACAATTAGGGGCATTCGGGGCGCTCAGTTTCGAGCCCCCAATCACAACTCTAAGATAATTCATGTTTCAACTCGTCTACCTTTGCTTAGAGAGCATGTTGTAATAGATTTTTTATAGTTTTTGTTTCACCATATTCTTGTTTCTATTCTTACTCACCATTATTATTCATTATAATAAAAATATTTTGATGAGTAACAATTTGAGGTGATATGATATTGTTATGAATTTCAAATTTTATTTTCCCTCAATAATGTGATTTTTTTTCTGTGAGGAGAAAAAATTACAATTATTGTCGTAATAGAGGTGCTTTGCAAAGTCTTAGTTTATTATTGAAGTGTTTGTTGTGGACACCTGTTTGTATAACATGTATATATATATTGAACATAAGTTGATAAAAGAATAATACACAATTCTACTATTTTTTCCTTACAAACATAATTATTTACTAAAGTGATACATGTTAGTAAATTAAAGTATCCAATGGTAATATAATATTACAGATTGATAATGTATGAATACAGTAATATATATAAATTTACATTTATATTTTATATGTATATATATATATGTAGACATTGACATATATAAGATATTACAAAAATAATATGTGAAATATTTTGTAACAATATAATACAGCTAACAATGAGAAATTAATTATTTAAAATTAAATAGTTAGTCATAATATAGATATTTAGTGTTATATTTTTGTATATATGCACCATTTTGTAATTAGATTATTAAATTCACATAAAAATTGAAAAAAAAATTGTGTAAAACTACAGATTAGTGAAGAAAGATTTAAAAAAAGATAAATTCATAGTATTTGGTTTAATTTGTTTTTTCAAACTTTTGTTTTAAATATTTTGGTTTTCATGTCTTTTTATGTTTGACACTGTTTTTTAATAACTCTTTTATTTTGTCTTTAGATTCACTTAATTTAATACTTTTTATTTTTTAATTTTATTTTTAGATTTAGATTCATGTAATTTAAATACACTTAGAAAATAATTTGTTTTGTATTTTTTTTGGAAAAAAATTAATAATAATAATAATAAAATATACATAATAATAATAAAATTAGTGCATGTTTGAATTTATAAAAAAAATTTACCAATATTTTACTTTTTAATTCTATCTACATTATTAGATATTAGATTTTCTTGTAAAAGTATAATTTAAATATAAAATATAAAGAAATTCTAGTATTTTTAATCACCAAAACTGAGAAAATATAAAAAACAAAAATTTAAAAAGTAAAACCAACAAAAGTGGTTATTGTTTAGAATTTTGACATCATACATTAGTTATTAAAGTAATTATGTAAAATATTACAGTTCATCAAATATAATTTAAATAAAAAGAAAGCATACGAAGATAATTTGCGAATTTTTGAGATGCAGCACAAATATCTGGTTTAACAAACGATGCCCTTTCCTCTGTCTAGATTCAAACGAATGCATACAACTTTAAGATTCAATTAAAATTATTCATAGTGATTTGATCCATGATGCATAATTATAAATATTATGTATATCAATATAGAAACAGACACAGAAAATAAGAAAAAGTAATTATTTTTTGTTATTTAATCATTATCAATGTAAAAAATAAAGAGACCGACTTTTTTTTTTTTTTTTTTTTTTTTACGTATAAGAAAGAAGGCTGTTTATTGATATTTATATAAAACTCTTTGAAGCAAATATATCCTTTTTAAGTGTTCAACTTCAAAAATAAAGATATGATTTATATAAGACTCTTGCATTACTTTTAAGATATATAGTATATTTGAAAGGGTTAAAAAAAAAATAAAAATAAATAAAAAAGACAAATTCTTTACACTTATATAATAGTAATAGAGATATTACCTGCAATATAAGACTCTTGCATTACTTTTAAAATATATAGTATATTTGAAAGGGTTAAAAAAAAAAAAAGTAAGAAGACAAATTCTTTACACTTATATAATAGTAATAGAGATATTACCTGCAATAAACACTCTAATATCTTAATAGTGCAATATATATAAGTTGTACCTCTACACTTGAAAGAGCATTCTGATATAATGGTAACACTAATTCAAAACAATCATTTAAGTAATTTTTATATTCTTAATAATATTATGTAATTATATTGCGCATGGAAACAAATTTTTAAAAGTCATAGTTCTAAATTGAACCAAACCATAATTTATTGATTCGGTCTGATTTGATTTCAAAGTCGTCGTGAATTGATTAAAGTTTTTATGAATTGATTTAGTTCATGAAACCGTAAATAGTGTTCTATCTTTGGTTTACTTCTTTATCGTGTGATCTCTCTGGCAACAATTAGGAATTCAGAGGGTTGATCTCTCTTCGACGACCATTAGGGATTCAGAGGGGTGGCGGCAAGGACCAGTGTAGCCTGGGAGAAATTGGGCAGGGGGGTTGCAACATGAAGAGAAAGAAAAGAGGGACTGGGGAGGGGATCCGAAAAGGAGAGGCTGGCAATGGGTTGCAGTGGTAGAAGGTGGTCGCTAATGGAAGAGAGGGCCAGCAGGGGGAAGGGAGCTATAGGAGGGTCGCAAGAGGTCAGGTGGAAGCTACCACAGGAATGTTGAATGGGTTGGGAATTATGGTGGGGTCAAAATAAAAGGAAGGCGAGGAGTAAATCTGGTGGTGGGAATTCAAAGAGGTGGGAGTCCTGAAAAGAAAGGGAGGAAACATTTGGCAGCACGCTTTTCAGAGTTCATCAAATTAGTAACAATAATGTTTTAGAGCTCTAAATTAGGAGCACTAGAGCATCACTAATGATGTGGCACAGGGGCCCCACCAAACATGACTGAGATTACTAAAGCCAGTAACATGACTCAGATTACTCAGCCAATCTCCCTACCTTCTTCACGTATTTGCAAATGAATAATAAATCAAATACATCAACAACAATACATGCAGACAAAAAAAAATGTTCCTATCAACAATCAATACCCCCGTACACATCCAAGCCATCTGATGATATCAAATGGTCAGGATCCTCAAGGCACTGCAATCAGATGTTGGGGCGGTCAAGTTCATACAAGCACTATGCCTCCACCAAAAAAGAACAAAACTAGCCCCCCTTTTTCCACATCTTGATAAGAAAGAGAATTCTCTCCTCTGCTCTATTATGGGCACGCGTGAGGGTATTTACAATTGCGCTACGCGTACAAAAACCATTCAGACAAGACACGAGAGGGTGAGACCCACAAGACACACCTTATGTCTTGTCTGTGAACCATTCTGTAAATGGTCCTCTGTGCAAATATTTTTACTCAGGTATTTATCCACGCAAATCTGCAATGGAGTGTACCTTCTTTCCCCTTCCACTTGGAAACACCCAATCTTGGCGCATCTTAGCGATGACTTTCCATGAGATCAGCAAGAGTAATCTTCCCAAAATTGCCAGTGTCAAGCCGATCAAACTTTTTGCATATCAGCATAATGTCTTTTTCTGAAACCTTTCCCATCTCCTTAAGCTTGTATATAACATATTCCGATTTACTGCAAATATTTTGAATAAAACTCAGCAATGCTTCAATTGTATAACTCAACCAAACAAGGGTAAATAAATTACCATGGGAACCAGCAGAACAGGAACAAGTTTGTACAGAGCAAAAAGATAATAACATGCCAAAAGTTTTATGAGCCAACCACAATCATGGAATGAATAGATTCACATCTACTTTTCCACAAAGACAATCCGGGAAGTTTGCAGACAGAATTTCTGTACAAAAAAGTCACAACAGAGTGATGTTTTGATGGCAGTTCTACAAAATAACTAGTCATTGTCATAGTTCTTTTGATTTGAAATGAATGAACATCAGTTTGACATATCATTCTGAATAGTTTTTATGTTCAACTTTTCTGTTTGTGTATCATTACTCTCAAAAGCCTCAATCTTCAACCAAGCATTGGAGAAAAATCAGCTACTACCATCTACAAATATAACTTCCTACATTTCAAGCGAATTTATTTTCCAGCAATTTAATGACTTTAATGACATAAGCCACTCAATAATCACGAGATACAATCTTAAGTAAAAGAAAACATTACTATACACACAAAAACATGTGCACAGAAAAGAAAGAAAAACAGATCCTAGAAACAATACTGAATTGCGAAGTACTGAACCGATGCACTCTTCCGTATTAGCATGCAGATCAACCAAAGAACAGGAAGGAACATGTACAAGCAGAGCAGATTATATACTTGCAGAATGTCAAGAAATACCAAAACAACATTCTCCAAAAGGTTCATAAGGTTTCTGAATATTGCCATTCATACAATCTGCAACCACTAATCATCATCATGGTAAAAACTAAAGCCAGTTCAGTGATGCCTTTTTTCATAGAAAAAATTATTAATATATCTTATAGAAAGGTGAAAATTTTCATTTCATCTAACATCTTTCACAGTCCACTCATAATCATTGTCCTCATTGTCATAGAAATAATCTTCAAATAATAATAGCTATACCATATTCAAACAATTCCACTGCAACACACGTACCACAATTTTTTTTTCAATCTTTAACATGAAGATTGATGTCCTTTGACTTTATAGTAGAATTAATTTTTTCTGGGAAAAAATAACTAAATAAAGGACAAAATTGGATAAAATAGTGGCAGGAGGAAGATTCAAATCAGGTGGGTGTAAAAACTTATTTTATTTTATCGAAGACGAAGAGAAAGAAAATATCACAAATGAACTCCTATCTTAACCATTTAGATGCATTTCAGGGTAAAAATTGTAATCATTCCAACTATTCTTTCAAAAAAAAAAAAAATGAGAAAAGAAAAGAAATAACTCAGCAAGCACAAGTTTATAATCGAACAAAAAAATTTAATCCCCAGCACTTAAACCCTATAGTAAAGTCTTTCGCATCCAAAAGTACAATGCCTCAAATTCAGTTTTGGAAAAAGTCTTGGTAGATTGCATTTAACTGCAATAAAGAATCATGACAACAATGAACAGAACCAAGTCTCAAGATATTCCCCCTTGGATCAACAACGAGCAGGAAAATAACTATACAGCTAACATCATACATATTTACATGTGGTTTGTAAATTGAGAGGGTTAACCTTGAGGATTAAGAGAGAATTGTAGCAAGTCATAAGAATTGGCATGACAAGAGTCTACATGTATACATGCATGGTGTGTATATATATATGTATGTGCGTCTGAAGTGATAAAATGAACGGTGAAGATCATGCCAACATGTAGAGAAAATTCAGAAAATTCAAAAATAATCTCAATGAAGTCAGAAAGTTTTAAAGTTGTAAACAACTTGAAATGCCAGGGAACCTTTTATGTCTATTTTTTTCAACTCAAAATCAATCCCCTGTGCTGTTACTAAGTGTTATGTGTTCTATGTTTTGTTTAATTGATTATTTAGCCTGATGGGAAGAGGGCTTGTGGCGATGGGAGGGGTTTGCAACAGTGGGTCATTCAAGGTGGTGGAGTTCCCTGCAGTGGCAGTGGCTGGTGGTTTACAAGCTGTGTACTGAGAAACCGCGTTTTAGGATTTTGTACAAAAAGGTAAATTTGATTGTATTTTTAAAAAATGTACTAGGTGTGTAAACTGAGCATTTATAGTCTCTGGAAATAGAAGCTCTTGGGTGATTTCAAAGCTTTTTGATGTTGAATCAGACAGCATAGATGTACAACATATGTTTGCACTTCGCGCTTAGGCTATAAGAGACCTTATTGCCTCGGTGTGCCTAGAGCCTTTTAAAACACTGGTCAATCCTATGCACTTTTGAAAAAGCATGGAGCCTGAGCAGAGTGCAATGAACACGTTTGAGAAATCTTCAGAAGAAGAAGATCACTAGATCAGAAGCACAAAGAAAATCAAAAGCAATGCCACAATGGAAGAAAAAGAAATGGAAGTGGAAACTGAGATGAAAGAAGCCCAGCCTGTTGAAGGTCCACCAGTAAAATTGTTCAAAGACCCTCTAGCATTCCCAAAGAACATGGATCACTACTTTGATAATAGGGTGGAAATCTTATCATCAGATGAAGAAGAAGATGAAAAGAAACAGAGAACCACCACAGGGGAAGGAAAGCCTAGGTTTGCAGGACTGCCTAAAGTGTCAGGAAAACTTCTGCAGAAGATCAGGAAACCTTGGGAGAATGCATTGATTGTCAAACTATTGGGTAAAAACATAGGCTATAGAATGCTCTGTTCTAGGCTACAGAATATCTGATGGCTGCAGGGTGAATTCAATGCCATTGATGTGGGGAGTAATTTCTATCTGATCAAATTCTCAGAGCATGCAGATTGTATGAAGGTTTACACCGGAGGACCCTGGGTGATATTGGACCATTATCTAACAGTTCAAAAATGGAACCCAACTTCAAAGCGTCAAAAGCCTTTGAAACCACGACTGCTGTATCGGTCTGTTTTCCAGAGCTTCCAATAAAGTATTATCAAGATAAAGTCCACTTTGCCACAGCTAAATCCATAGGTAAACCTATCAAAATTGATATAACAACGGAAACAAAAACTCGAGGAAGGTTCGCACGAGTTTGTATCGAAATTGATCTCAGGAAACCATTATGCCCAAAGTTCGTATTAGAAGATAAATGTTAACAGTATAAAGTATGAATCTTTTCACTCTTTTTGCTTCTACTGTGGAAGGAATGATCACAGGAAAGAGGCTAGCAGATTCAAAGCAGCCAGCAAGATGCCTCCAGCAGAAAAACAACTAGTTGTTACCAGCGGAGACATCACCACAGCTGCTACGTCAGAAACCAACTGTAACCTGCAACAAGGTGCATCAGATAAAGAAGAGTTTGGGCTGTGGATGTTAGTCACAAAAAGAAATCGCTGGCCAATTCAAATAAGGAAAGCCCAAGGCACAGTAGTACCCCCAGATTAAGCCCAACAAATTCAAATATTTAGAAGGGGAACAAACAAGAGGAAGAACACGAAATTGGGCCAGGAAAATGCCCAAAAGGTAAAGCCACAGTTGGCCAAGAACAGTCCACGCCCAAAGAAAGTGTAGGATTCTCAAGAAGGAAACCAATTGCAGAAACAAATAGCACAAACTCATCGTACCAGATTAGAGTTGGAAAGAACAATCTACCAGATAAGATACAGAAGAAATCTTCAAAGAAACCAATGGGTGTGAGACACGCCTAAAGCCAACTGACAAGAGACTTTGGGAATTGACATCCAGCAGACGGAAATAATTATGATTGACTGCCCTACCTCTCAACCACAAAGGGAGAGTGAAAGAGAAAACTCAAGAACTCTTTCCACAGCTATCTCATCTACCCCACTTGAAAAAGACAGAGAGCCACCAGATCCAGGTGAGGACAATGGGGGAAGAAGATCAGAAAATCAATGTGAACAAAGATCTGATGCAGAACAGCCCAATGGGGCTGCTCTTAGAACCAGGGAAAGAAGCAATTCACCTCATCAGCTTCATATGGTGGATAGAACAAATCTGTCTGAGAATAGATCCAAAATGGGAGAATACTCAAGGGCCCCTATTTCATGCGATACAAATTGCATCAATGAGATCAGTGGAGCAAGATCATCAAAGGATCTGTAGTTTTTAACAGATCTAGGTAACAACCACCTAACCCCAATACATCTATGGAATCTTTAAGACTTCTTTTCTGGAATCATGGCCGAGCCGGTAACAATACTTTTAAGAGAAACCTGATGGAGATCATACATGCGCATAAACCTGAGATTTTGATTCTTATGGAAACAAAAGTGACTTTTAGTTCAATGGGAAATTTCTTCAACAGACTAGGTTTTACAGCTTCTTCTATTGTAGATCCAGTGGGAAGGGTTGGAGGAATTTGGTTAATCTGGAACACAAATCAAGCCAATGTGAAGGCCTCAGAAGTAAACTCCCAGGTGATTCATGCTACAGTTCATAAGGAAGATTATAAGAAATGGGTTATGTCTATGTTAGTCCAAACCCCACAATCAAGAAAAATCTGTGGGAAAACTTGGAAGAAGTAGCAGATAACATGAAAAGGCCATGGCTTGTGGCTGGTGACTTCAATGACTATGCAAACCAAGGTGAAAGGCGAAGCTTCTCTACCAATCAGACCAACACATGGACTCAAAGATTCATGGAAAGAGTTAACAAATGCAACCTGATTGACTTGGGAAGCTATGACAACCCTGACATGCATATCGTTATTGCATATTATATTATTATGTGAATTTGCATGTTTATGTGTTTAATTTTGCTTATATATGTTTGATTATGAAATATCTGTTAGAATACCTAATTCAAATCAAAAATTGAAGGCCTTAATGAATTCAAAAACAAAATTGACAAGTTCAATAGGCTAATTGGAATATTTAGAACCATTTAGAAAATTTAATTAAAATTTGATTCAGATTAAATTAATTAGGAATAATCATTAGAGTTGAGTAGGATCTATTAGACTTAAGCCTATTTAATTAGCCTTAAGTTGACTTAATTAATCTAAACTAATCTAACCTATATATATGTGTGTGTTAATGGTGAGATTTAACTCATATTTCCTTCATCTATGAGCTGAATTTTAGAGAGAGAGTGAGACCAACTTTTGAGAGAAAGAAGAAGAATTGTGAAGAAAGGAGGAGCAATGAAGAAAATTGTGTTGAAGATTACCAAATCAAGTTCTAGGCGAGTAATTGACCCTTAATTCTTTAAGAAAATCCACCTAAGAGCTAAATTTATTAAGTATTTAGGATCATTTGCATGTTAATTGGAAGGAATAGTCAAGAAGATAATGAAATTGGCTCAATAGGAACATGTATCCATCATTTCGTCATTTTTTAGTTTAAATTTCGAAATCTTAGCTTGCATGTAAGTTATCTTACTTATTTTTCATAAAATCCATGTATCTCTACTCAATTGTCCATGTTTTAACATTTTGGAAGTGATAAGGTTGAATTCCTTGCAAGTTGCATGCATGGTTGGATTATGAACTTTTGAGTTTGACTTTGAGAATTGACAAAGGTTTTGAGCAAACGGTTTCAAACTGGTTGTGTTTATATGTTTTCTAAAGAGTTTCCATGTTTTTGGTCCAACCATGCAAGCTTTTGAAACTTAAATTCATATTTTGGAACTCAAATTCTATTATGAAAAACCCAGAATTCGATCTCATCGCTCGAGCCATGAAGTCGACGCTCGAGCACACTTAGCAAGTATCCAGCATTTTTGCAGAGGCATTGCACATCACTCAAGCGACCAAGAGTCGGCTCGAGCGAACTCAACTTTCTTTGCACTTGGCTCGAGCGACCATCAAGCCTAGATTTCAAGCATCCAGAACTTTTGCAGACCGCTAGAGCGACCAAATGTCTTTTTTGAAAATGTATTCGTGACATCCTAAGGCCCTTGCCTGAGGGACATAATACCATGGCCCATGGATTAATTGAAACATTGAATTACCCGTTGTGGTCCCATTGAATTGACCTTAATGATCCCATTGGCTTTTGATTTATTGTTACTCTATTGGAAGTTACCACATATAAAGATTTGCAATGGAGATTGTTTTAACAGATGTTTGATATGATTAGATACATGATCTGTTTTGGAATTGAAAGGCGTGTTTTATGAAATGTTAGACTTCATTCATTAATCCCTTTATATTGATGTTTCTCACGGCTCCAACTCACCCCTGTCCCTTGTATATATGTAAGTGAGCATGTGGATCAACAGGCTTAGGATTGCTTTGGGAGTCCACCCTCTTTTGTGAAGCCGAACGAGAAGTGCCTCCGTGATGGAGCGTAGCTTGGTCTCCAGCAGAGACAAGCTTTTGCCAACTTTTGTTTTTGCTATTTGAGGAACATGCTTTTGTGTATGAAGTTAAAGTTCAAGTTTGTTTTAAATATTACTATGGATGAAGAATGAAGTTCAAGTTTTTTGTTATGAAATTTGTCATGTAAGCACTGCTCAATGGACTTATTTATATTTTGTTATTGCTTCCACTAAGCCGCATTTATAATTATATGATTTGATTTTGTCATTGAGGCCAAACGTAATCTAGCATTACTGGCCGGTCATGACCTAGACCTCTAGGGGTGGATTCGCATCATGACAGAAGCTTAGGACCTCGACTAACTTGGACCAACAATAGACAAGTCTTAGCGAACACACTTGAGAGACTTGATTGAGCAATGTGTAATGCTGAATGGAGAACCCTTTTTCCAAAAGGAACAGTAACTGCCCAGACCCTACTCAGATCATTCTCCTCTTGTTGTCTACACCCAAGGTATGCATTCTTTGAACCCTATCAATAGGCCATTCAAATTTGAGGCAGCTTGGATGTCTCATCCTGACCTCAATGAAATTATTAAAAATGCATCGATTAGAAAGAATAACAAACTTATTGACTCTAATGTAGAATTAATGGAACAAGTCAAGATTTGGAACACATGGGATTTTAGAAATATTTTTAAAAGGAAAAAGTATTCTTGCCCGAATCGAGGGGGATCCAAAAGGCTCAAGCTATTAATTTTCACAAAATCTTCTGATCTTTGAGAAAGATTTAGTTAAGCAATATAAAACTACTTTGTTTCAAGAGGAGGTTCACTTGTACTAGAAGTCTAGAGGTAAACACTATCACTCTTGGGGATAGAAATACTAGATATTTTCATGTCCACAATTACTAAAAGAAGGAAAATTAAAATCAACATGCTCAAAAATGATGATGGTAATTGGGTATCTGATACTATTGAGCTTAAAAGACTTGTCATTGATTATTTTAGAAACCTTTTAGGCTGGAGATCACTCAATGCTTGGGCAATTGGAACAACACTGTTGCTAAATTTACCAAACAGGAAAATGATGGGATGCAAACTACATTACACGGACTCGTCCTTTTCCGGCCAATACCAGTGTCGACACGACAGCGACATGGGTGCGGAATCCGGCTCGGACACAGCACATTGCAAAAGGATACGGCAGATTAAGGAAGATGAACCAGTGATTGGGTAGATTGACGAAGAAAAACAAAGATTGGGGAAGATTCAGGCACAATAGATGCCGATTCACGTTGGTTGTAGTCTTTCAATCACCAAAGAGAGAGAGAGAGAGAGAGAGAGAGGAGTCCTTGTCAAAGGAGAGAGAGGACTTCTCCAGTCAAAATCTTATCTCTTCTTACGTGGCAAATTATTCTCTTATTTTCTTTTTCTTTTTCCTTTTACTTTTGATTTAGCTTTTGTTTTAATCAACAACTAAAAAGAATAATCATAATGGGCCAGCACACACTTTTAAAAGAATGATAACAGGCTTGCCCAAACTTTATCACTGTTTGGGCCACAATACTTTATAGTTACAATATTAATTGAGCTAACTTTTCACTCTTCATATTATTAGACTCTAATCCGACTAATTTCAGCCTGTCCAAACCAAAATTCAGCAGCAAAATAAAAATTTCAGATTTAGGACCCAAAAAATAGTATAACACAAGAAAAAAACAAAGTAAGATTAGACCTCTGCTAATTTTTTTCAATACTTTTTGCCGTATCCACGTACCCACGTACCCGTATCTAATTTTTAGGTACATTTTAGCCGAGTCCACGTATCTTTTATTTAGAGATTTGATGTGTCCAACCCTTAGATACACACCCGCACTTGACACCCGCACCCAAGTCCATGTAACATAGGATGCAAGTCCCATTAATCAATCTGGAAATTTAGAAACCTGTCAAAAACATCAAAGCTTTTAAGGCCCTCGAGAGAGATGGTATCCAAGTTGTTTTTACCATAATTATTGGGATATCATAGGTAAATCTGTTTGTGATTTTATTAAAGATTGTTTCACCTGAAAAATGATACCTAAGGAGATCAATGAGACTATTATATACCTCATCCCTAAAGTTAATAACCTGAAGAATATCAAACAATTCAAACCCATTAGCCTTTGTAATGTCTATTACAAGATTGTGTTACTAAACTTAATGTGGGTAGAATCAAACCTTTGTTGGATAGAATTGTTAGTCCTAACCAAAGTAGTTTTATACCTGGCAGGAACATGACTGACGACATCATTACAACCCAAGAAATCTTTCACGCTTTGAGATTCAGAAAAGGTAAAACTGGTGGAATGATATTTAAAATTGACTTGGAGAAAGCATATGATTGTCTATCCTGGAACTTCAGACCTTGAATGAATTCAATCTTAACAAGGACTGAGTTGAGCTGATTATGAGTTGTGTTTCTAATGGAAATTCCTCGGTGCTTTGGAACGGGGAGGTGATAGAAGGCATTAGTAATGGGAGAGGTTTAAGACGAGGCCACCCCCTATCTCCCTACCTCTTTGTGCTTTTCATGTAAAGACTATAATATGATTAATGTTAAGGTTGACAATGGTGATTGGAAAGGAATCAAAACCTCTAGGAATAGCCCTCCTTTATGCCACCTGTTTTTGCTGATGGTTTAATTCTTTTTGCCAAAGCCAACCGCGCCAATTATGAGGTCATTATGAATGCGTTGTCCAAGTTTTGCACTATATCTCGTCAGAAAGCCAATCTTCAGAAATCTAAACATTTTGTTTACCCCAACCTTCCCAGAAGAGAAACATGGCCCTAAGCTGCCAGTGTGGGATCCCTCTGACTAGTGAACTTGGGAAGTACTTAGGAACCCTTCCTGCACAAGAGAGTTAACAAAAACCACTTTCATGAGATCTTAGACAAAATGAAAGGTAGACTTTCTGGGTGCAAAGCTAAGAATCTCTCCTTAGCAGGTAGAATTACTTATCCAAACTGTTACAACAGTGCTATTCCCAACTATACCATGCAAACTTTGGAAATTCCTAGAAGCCTGTGCAGTGATATTGATAAGATCAATAGAAACTTTCTTTGGGGTGAACTGAGAGTAGTAAGAAAATACATCTAGTCAATTGGGGTAAAGTTTGCATTAGCAAGAGGGAGGTGGTTTGAGATTAAGAAAAGCTAGGGATCAAAATGCTGCTTTGTTGACCAAACTTGGGTAGAAACTCCTTAGTGGGGATGAGAGTCAGTGGTGTAAAGTGCTGAGGACCAAATACTTACGTAGCAATAACATCTAGAATTGGCCCAGCACTAAAACACCTTCTCACACTTGTAGGAGTATTATGAAAAACAGAGATATCTTAAGAAGGGGTGTTAAATGGAATATTGGTAACGGAAATAAGGTCTAGATTGGTGGTGTGGGGAAAACCACTTGCCAGTCCCTATAGCAGCCATCAGATTGATAATCTTGACACTGTAAGAAAATTTTGGATGAGGAAGGAAATTGGGCTGTGAGCTATATAGTGAATATCATCCACACTCAAGATAAAGAAGAGATCCTCAGATTACATAGGCCTAGATATGTTGCATATAATGATACACCTCATTGGAATGGGTCTAACAATTGTAACTTTTCTACCTCTTCTGCCAACAAATTAATTTCTGACCATGAGGATGATGGGGTAGATTGGAACTGGATCTGGAAAATTAAAGCTCCACAAAAGCTCAAGAGTTTCTTGTGGTTGATCATGCAAGGCAGACTTTTGACAAATCATATGCAACTTGTGAGAAACATATCTAACTGGACCTTTGTCCAAGATGTGATATGTTGAGGGAAGATATGAGCCGCTTAATCAGGAGATGTGTCAAAACCAAAAAGGTTTGGGTTACTTAAAAAAATTCTAGATGGTGGGAGGAAGGAATTGGAGAGCCTCTACTTAAATGGATGATTGTTAACTTGGAAAGCAAAAGTGTGCATTATAACAAACCTTGGAAACTTATTTTCATAGAAACTTTGTGGAAAATTTGGAAGGACATAAACAGAATGGTTTTTGATAATCAACAAAACCCCAATCAACTTAGTCACAAAAGTATTCAGGAGAATACTAATGAGACACAAGAGGCATTCCAATTCCCTCTATTTCCCAACCATAACCACCCAAGACTAATTAGTTGGTGTTTTCCCAATGCAGATATGTTAATAAGGTTACGGGGCAACCCCAAGGATAAAATGGTAAAGTCTGAAGGATAAAATCCACAATTCTCGAATTCGAGTCACCCCTTGGGGCCATTGGAGGTTTGCCCGGTCGTTAACTTCAGGGCCCTCAGGATTAGTCCTGGCTTCCCTTAAAATCAGCGAGTTGGGGATACCTGAGTTATCAAAAAAAAATATGGTTACAGGGCTAAAATAGTCGCAAAAAAATAAAATAAGCTAGAAAGTTAACTCAACACAGATGGCTGCTCAAAAGGAAATCCAAGACAAGCGGGATATGGAGGTCTGCTGAGAGATGAAACCGGGCAATGGGTCTAGGGATATTATGGGAAACTAGACAATTGCGCAAGCTTGGAAGTAAAAATCTGGGCAATTTATAGGGGGCTTACGATCATATTACAGAAAGGCATTATGGGGGTAGAGATAGAGACAGATTCAGAATTCTCAATGACCCTAACCCAAGATGGGTTGGCACAGAATTTCCCCTTACAAAGCACTGATAGAGGATATGCCAAATTCCTATTGAAGAGGTGTAAAAGAACCATTGGACACACCTTAAGGGAAAGAAACAAATGTTTTGACAAGTTATGAAATCTGGGAGTTAACCAAAATGAACATGTGATTTTGGAAGGTTAGAGCACTGGGTCATAGCTGATATAACTGGAACGAGTTATAAGAGGGAACAGCCCTCTAGTGTTTATTTGTTTGTTTTGAATTCTGGTCTTCAATTTCCCTTGAATCGAAAAGAAAAATATCAACTACGCAAAGCAGATCCAACCAGTACTTTAAACAGGCAGGTTCATGATGTCCTTCAGGAATAAGGTACTTGCCAAAACCAATGGGAATAAGGTACTGGCAATGGACAATTGAAAGGCTGATAAACTGATGTTTGGCACTTTGCTCTAAACCTCAAAACTTCAGAAGCATTATTGAGGATAACCATGTAAGATTATTTCCCTTGGAAAATTCAGAAATGGAAAACATGGGATTGAAATATTGAGGCAATTATTATGGAGACATAAATTGAAGACCAACCTTGTGGAAGCAGGTGTAGGTTGAGGAAAATGCAATCTAACATGCAGATTGCTCTAATATGTGCAACAGCAATGGAACTCTCTGTACATGACCTAGTCTAAAACACAGTATGATAGGAACGGCAATTCACAGCTCACATATTCTGAATAGCTGAAATGTTTCTAGTTATAAAAGTGATTCACCTCTCAAGAAATAGATATATATATATTAATGAAACAATGGAATTAATCATCTGATATATAGAACTAAGCACATTCACAGTGAGTTCAAAGTTTGATGAGCTATAGCCCTGCCTTCACAAAACCTCTATCTCATTTTTCAAAATTTTTAAATTGTTGGAACTGACGGGCTAAAATAATATCTTGAAATCACAAAATTAATTAATATAAAATGATTAGAAATATTTTAGCAATATGTAGATTAAACAAAATAAAGTTACAGAAGACTTATTGACAAAGGTGCGTGTATTTGCTGTACTTAAGGGTGGAATTATGCCCCTCGAAGTAAGGTTGCAATAGGTTAATAGCGTCCTACCCTCTTTCAATTGTCACTTTCCCACAAGCATGCCCTCGCAAATGTGGAGGTGTCAACAACAGCCTAGGTAACCAATTTGCCAACCGAGTATGGGTGCGGGAGTCGGAGTCGGAGTGGGAGCGGGAGAGAGAGAGCGTCTAATATGAAAATGTGTAAAATAATATAAACATATACACACTAACATATATTTATAAAATGATATAAAAATATGTACATGTATATATATAAATAATTGGCGTATAGCCAAAGTTGACGCAATAGTTTCCACCGGCACGAGAAATGATTTGATTTGCATGTACTTAACTTTTAAGAATGGCTTCCAACTGGTAATAGAATTGATTGTAGAACCATGTCTATGATAAAAACAAGTGTATAAAACCAATGAAAATGTACATGAATTCATGCTATATCATCTCAATTTGCTCGCTAACTTATAGAAATCTGTGAATTTAAGGCGAATTTAGTCAAAAAATCGTTAATCCACGTTTTCGGAGAGAAAATGCTACCTCTTAGTGGCAAACTCAGTGACTCTTGGAACAACTCTACTGATTGTCCTAAACTCGAAAAAATATATATCTATATATATATTGATCTTCTAAAAGCATATATATCGAAACCATTACCAAAGAATGAAGACAAATAACTCTCACAACTGAATTGCCCACCAAAGAACAAGATTGAGAAATTTGGTAAAACTCGTTACATTGTAAACGAATGGAATGATCATTCTTATATAGCCTTTCGAAAGGTGTGAGTTACAAAGCTTTAAAAGAACATTTAAGCATTATTCTTAACAAAATTTCAATAGCCGTAGAGTTTTTACAACACTAGTGAGCTATAACAAATTAGTGTAATATTCACCCAAAAATTAAGTTATTCACCCAAAAAATAAATTAGTGTAATTCACAAATATTAATTCGATAAAACAATTTTGTTAGAACTTACTATTACATGAACATTAATTAAATTCGATAAAAGGACACTACAATCTAACACATTTATGTTGGTGTCTTTTGGACAGTAAATCGACACTTGAACTAAACAAAATAGCGCCCCCAAAAATTTGGTGAAATATAAAAATTCCATGAACAAAATTCTTTTTGGCGTAACAACTAAAATTGCTTATAAAACATACTTCTAAAACATGCCTCCACGCAACAAAGGTATTCTAACTAAAACTATATCCTCTTAACACATCCTAGCATTGCTGAAAGATTACCAAAGTCAACTTGTCAGAACTAAGAGCCTTAATTTAAAAGTTTAAACATCTCCAAATGTTAGAATTTTTGTCCATTAAAATTTGTGGAGAATGCTAATGTCACTCAATAGTAAGGGACATTAGCATCCAATGACATTTTGAGTCTAGACATTCATAGAGAACAAATCAAGGCCCCATACATAATTATATTATTTAGGTAATATATAAATGTATTAAGAAAAAATTGGGTTGATCAAGTCAACAAAAACAATCATTGAACCTAGCCAATGACATTTTGAGTCTAGACGTAAATAAGGAACAGACATTCCTAAAAGGAAAAAGGCCGCTATAAAATGATTGATAAGCTATGAAACACGGATAATTCTAGAAGGGAGTCGTATCCATATTTGTACCAATATTGGATACTAATATTCCTCAACTACTCGCGAACACATATTTGATACTTACTAAATGTATTCGATACTTGAAATTAATTTTTATTGGATGTTTTTTAGATTCTCTAGGTCCCATATCCAAACCGATAAGAAATTGATATTGTAATAATTTTTACATAACATGAAGAGTATAATTTTAAGATAAATACAAGAACAGTTTTTCAATAAAGAAGAGGAGCACAGTGAGATTGAAGTATTACCCTATTTTCTCAAAATTTATCAAATTGATGTATCCTTAATGTGTCATACATGTGTCCCATATCCATATTCCATACTTTGTAGAAAATAGGATAAATAAGAAAATGTAATGAAAGCTGAAACTAAAATCAGATTTCAATGATTATACAAGAAAGTCAATTGCATACAATACTTCTGCATATAACAATTTTAAGTGTAAAAGGGAAAAAAAAATACAATGGTAATATAAACAATTTAGATTTGATATTGAAATGAAATTTTTATAGGATTCACTAGAAAGAAAAAAATTAAACGAAGGAGAGAGAGAGAGAGAGAGAGAGAGAGAGAGACTAAAGTAAATTGACTATTGGTTGTTAAATTAATATCTAATTCCTAAAGAATGTTTTTTACCTTTCTTCGTCCTAATGTATAATATAAAGCTAAAAATTATAATTTTTTATTATTGTATCCTAGCCATACCTGTATCTTTTTTCTTTTTCTTTTTTTTTTGAATTTTTTGTATAACCATATCTGTATCGTTTAGTATCCGTATTCGTGCTTCATAGTTAATAAGCATTAAAGGAAGACAAAATGATTGAAAAGAATCATGCGAGCATTGTCCAGTAACAGAGAACTAGAAAAGGAGATGGTTGTAATTAGATAACTAGTAAACAAAAAGGATTGTTTTTATGATGGAATTTGTTGTCAAAATGACAAACCAAGCATGGCTCGAGGTCAACTTTCTTTTAATTTTAAGTTTTATAACTTCTATTTGATTTTTATGTGAATGTTCTTATGGATGGGCTGTGTGAGTAGTGCAAAGACATACCTTAGCTGAGACTTCAAATTATTAAGACGGTAGTTACACTATCAATATTGTGCTCAAATAATGAACAGGATAAAGGATGGTGTTGTTTGGTTTCAACTCCCTATCAAGCTAAAATTTTCTTAAAAATTATGAAGGCTTTGATATAGAAACCAGTTTAATTTAAATCCAACATCATCAAGTCTCTTGAAAAAGTTGTTCATTCAGACTCCTAATCAGTGCTGAGATTAAAACACACTCAAACAAACATTACTATTTCTACTAAATCTATCTTGAATAGGAGCGCCTAATGAGAGAAGAGAAAAGAAAAGAAAACAGGCATGTTTTGATACATTCAATGTTATCAACAAAATCAAAGACAATTAACATACACCACCACTCAGAAATTGAATTAAGGTCACAAATTCCCGTAAAGCCATATCAGCAATTTCTCACACCAATATTTACTACTGAATGAAGTTGAACATATTAATAAATAGGCTATTACTATCTTTCACGCATCTCAGGCTCAGTCCTTAGAGTTAGGATTTAAAGTAAACAATCCAAAATAAATGACAAGAAACAATGTATTTACCTCACACAACCATTATTGTCAATGTCAGCAGCAAGGAACTGGGAAACTGTCATATCCTGACCAAGCACCCATTTGGCCATCCTCCTATGCCGCTTATCGACTCTAGCCTCAGCCAAGTACAGAAAAGCCCGAGCAACAGCAAGTGTCGACACAAGCAACCAAATTGATGCAAAAATCCGGCCAGGCATGGACGTAAATGCCCTGTCACCATAACCAACCGTTGTAACTGACATAACTGATAGATAAAATGAATCCAACCATTCAAGCTTCTCCACATAATGCATACCAGCTGCTCCAATTCCAATACAAAGAACCACAACGCCCAATGCCAATCCAACCTTCATTCGAATCCTCATCCTCCCCTTCTTCACATCAATTATATAAGATCCCGGATTGTCCCGCTCTCCTCTACCTTTCACATTTCTCAAAAGATAATTCTCTTGCAAATCAAGCACATAACTAACCATCCCAGAAAGCAAAATATCAATAAATCCAAACCCAACCAACACAAACATTATGGAAAACAACTTTGTGGCGGCGCTATTAGGGGTTATATCACCGTACCCAATTGTGCACATTGTCACAATACAAAAATACAAAGCATCAACAACTGGATTTGTCTCATCAGCCCTAAAATCGTGGCGATTTAACCAATATATGATCACACCAAACGTCAAATACATAATCAAAAGAAGAAAAGCCTGACGAATAATGGAAGAAGAAGAACCGAATTGAGGTGGTTTAGCGATAGAGGAACACTGAAGATCATTGATGGCAGCCATGGCAGGGGCAGTTTTGGACCTGTGGAGATTGCTCTTGTTCCATGGATAATTGGGATCATTCAACCAAGACTGTTGGTTTAGTGGGTCTGCTGAATTGACAGTTGGGTCTGTGGAGGAAGAACAGCAAGGAGGGATGGAGGAGAATTTGGGGGAGTTGAGAGTTAGGGTTGTTAAGGCATCAACAAGACTTGTTGTTGTTGAAGATTGGTCAATTGAGGAGGAGGAGGAGGAGGGTGGGGAGGATGGGCCAAAGATGAGGCGGTCCTTGAGTTCTGATGGGGTCAGAGGCACAGGAATGGTGATTTCATCGTCTTCAGGGAGGGGACAAAGTGATGGTGGTGGTGATGCTGCTGCTGCTGCTGATGGTTGTAGGCGTCTAGGGCTGATGTAGGGAAGAAGTGGGTCTTTCTCCATCATCTATCTATCAATCTGGGTTCGCCGGAAAACTGCTTTTGGAACCGCCGGAATACCCAAAACCAGGCTGGATGGACCGGATTCATACGGCGGGGCGGTTTTATATACCAATACAGACACAGAGATGAATGATGGAACAGACAAACCACAACATGAAACAGAATAGAAAGAGGGAGAGAGATTAGAAACCCTTTCCAACCAAAAGACGATCAACAACAATTCATGAATTTTGTATACTTACTTACTGATATGGTTGGTAATTTTAAATACTAACAACGTGCATGCATACAATACAAGTTTTACCAAAACAAAACGGTACAATTAAGAGAGTGTGAACCTGTGATGAGAGAGAGAGAGAGAGAACACAAGTACAGAAAGTGGTGGTATATACATACAGTATTCTAGAAAGAGATTTATGACGATTAGTTAATACGCTTGGGTAGCGGTGATATTACCTGTATTAATTAGTGTATCAATTAATATTATAATAAAATTATTAATTATATTTATTATATAAGTTATAAGTAGTCAAAATTATAATAATGATATCACATTATTTATTTGTTAGTATATTAGTATATATATTAATTTGTTTATATAATATTATTCTTGAAAGATTAATGTTGTGTTTGATTGAGAGATTTGATGAGAGATTTAGAAAGAGAAAGGAAAAAAGTGTATGAAATTATGTGAAATGTAGGTATATTTTTTTCACATTCACTTATCTTTTCTATTTTTCTTTCCAAATCCTTCAACCAAATACAGCATAAGTGATATTTTGAAAAATTAAAAAAAATTATTTTTTTAACTTTTTTTAGTTTATTTTATTTTTTAAAATAAAAAACGTGAAATAGTCTATTTTATTTATTTTTTTTTAAAAACGTGAAAAGTGAATTTTTTAAATTTTTTTTAATCTATTTTATTTATTTTAAATAAAAAACGTGAAAAGCCATATCACTCATAAAAACTGACTTTTGATTGTTAAAGCACCCGAGTTCTTACTTACACACTTCCCAGCATAGACAGAGATACTACCCAAAGGTCACTCTCCCTCTCTCTGCCTCTCCCTGGGAGGAGAAAGATTAAACAACGCGCTTTATGGCACGTGCTGACATACACCTCTAGATAATTATTTAGTGTGTTTGGTTTGAATTTTTTGAATTAAGTGTTTTGAAAATTAAATTTTTTAGTTTTTATATTTTTTTATTTTTAGTAATTACTTTTTATTTTTTTAGATGTACGTTACTTAGATGTATCTAAAAAGTAAAAAATTTGTGAAAAAATATTTTAAAAAATTAATAAATACATAAAAATATAAAAATGTACTAAATTTTTGTATTTTTTTTATTATATATTTTTGGTATTTAAGTGAATTTTTAAAAAGTTTTTTTCACAAATTTTTTACTTTTTAGATATATTTATATTAGGTATGTCTAAAAATTAAAAAAATCGTTTAAAATATTAAAAAATTCAATAAAAACAAAAAATACAGAAAACAAGAAAAGCAGGATTTTCTAAAGAGTGTTTTTGGAAAACTCTAACCAAGCCTTGCTTTGGTAATTGACTATTTTAGTTGATTATTTAATTTTTTTTAATATTTAAATTTGGTTAAAATAGTTATATTTGTAAATATAATTGATTTTTTTTGTAATTGATTTGATTATAAAAGAAAAAATGAAATGATTATAGATTAGATATGCATTTTTATCTTATTGACTATTTTAACCTATTTTGTATTTATTCACTATTTTAGTCTAAAAAAATTAAAAAACAACTTGCCAAACCAGGCCTATAAAAGCAACAAAACACTTATGGGTAGTTCTAATTGCACTCCAAAAATTAGATTGGACACTCTATTATTTGGAACACTCCAATTGAAAATTTAAAAATTTGTTTATTTGTTTTGACACCACAAATAATACCTATTTGTATAGGAAGTAAATATTCTTCGCATCTGTACTCCTTGTGTCCAAGCTCATATTGCTCTGAATGGCATCTTACTTCTTGAAACACAATGAAAGTGAGCTACCCGACAAGTGGTTTGCCGAAAAATGCCTCCGACAGTCAAGTTAGCACGTTGGTGAGAATGAGAGTAGAGAGAGTGAGTAGTGTAAGTTTGCTTACCCTTTTCTAAGGGAAGTCGTACGCCTTATCAAGGCTGTTGCCTTGTCTTCCAAGGTTGTGCACTCACTACTTGCTTTGTCATATGCTGGACACGTGGATGTACTTTCCTCACTTCTCCTTACACGTGTACTCATCAATATTACCAAACTGCATTGACAAACCGCCAAACGATATTGACGCATACTTTGAGCAGTCTTCCATATCTTCATTCAATTAGGGCATGTGGCACATCTAGACCGGGCTACCACTTGTAACCAAATCTCAATTCTATTATCCTCAACCGCACCAACTCTGAGTGCTCTCAGGTCAACCTCGCCAGACACCATATAGCTCAATGAAGCCCTTTAGGACCATTTGCGCTTAGGCCGGTCTGCGATTGTTCCTTCATAGCTCAGTCAACTCTTTAGCCCGCCATCGCAATAACCTTTTACATAATAGCCCGACGCATATCTTCAGCTCGATCCTAGAACGTGACCCCATCTCCGTTTAGCCCGATCGAATGCCATAATGCAGGGATAGCAAAACACATTGTCACACCCCAAACTCGGGTATGACTGGCCGTGGCCCACAGGGCCTTAGCCCAAGGCACACGTAAGCCTAAAACACGAATCCATAATCACATTGAACAACTAAACAATAGTCCAATAATAAAGAACCAAAACTCAATCCATACATGCCACAATTGTAAACGGCAAAATCAACCGTAATCAAACCCATCCAAACTTATGGGATATAAACAACCCACGTATCAAAAATAATCCTAAATGAATTTCAATAAAAAAATAAAATAAATATAAATATGCACAAACTCGACTAGCAACCTAAAACAAATTAAATGTATGCCCTAGAGGTCCATGCAATCGAGTCCCCGCTATGCCATGAGTCCACTTTAAGTCCTTCTAATACCTGGAAGTGATAAAAAATTAAGTCAGCTGATAGCTCAGTGAGTAGCAACATGGATAGTAAATACAGTTTTGAAAACAGAGATAAATTCCAAAATAAGATATATATCACAGAAACTAGATTGGCATACAGTCTGGTAAATACAATCTGTTTCAAAAGAAGGTTCTACAGTTCAATACTTAAAATACTCATGTCTCGCAAGAACATGATAAACAACATTTTTCACTTAAAACAGATTATAACATGAATACCAATAATTTTCTAGGTACCAAGAAAAATAAATAATATGCCACACAATTCTCAAGGCTATAAGCCCCGTTGGATCCAATACCGAACTAAGAGTCATCCTCAGGGTGGCACCTGGGCCTTTTCTCAAAGACGATCCGATTGAAGGTCACCTAGTTGTTTTTAAAGGTCTTTTCCTTACAATCGTTGAGCACTAGAGTCATCACGGCCCAACCCGGATCTGTTCTCTAGTGGCCAGAGTCACCACACACAGTGGAATAAGTTCCCTGGACTAAATACACATATGGTCCAAAGAATCAATACACATCAGTTTCGCAAAACATAGTAGTTCATCATTATAAACATGAGACCAAAACAAATAGTTTACAGTATGCCAAATTCACACATGTTTCAGAAATAATTTGATTCCATTGATAATATAATAATTTATCAAAACAGTTTAGTCATGAAACAACAATTTAATTTTCCAACAGTTCAGGGTAGGGGAATATTTATAAAAATACGTAGCATGAAACTACTCACCTGAAACGAAATAATATAATCCTTGAATCGAATAGAGTGTAAAAGTCCAATTAGTGCCCTGAACCAAGTATAAAAACTACACGTCACAACTAATTTAAAAATACTAAAAAAATTAGGAACTAAGTAACCTCAACTAAAGCGCACTAACCCGGCTCAACCCAACTCACCGTTACTCTTAAATATTACCTAAGTTCATGTTCTTCAAGGTTTAAAATCACCCAAAACATGGGTTCCGATCAAAACTTAATTAATTGTGACTTTAAGATAAAACAGAATTTCAAACAAGCCTTCCCAACCTATTCGCTAACTTTGAAAATTACAAAACCCACTCCACGCTATTCGAAAAATTCCAATAACCTCCAGATGTGATCTAATATATCCTAAGTTTCAAATCCAATTGGTTTCACTTGATTTGCTTATCAAAATAATTATCTACAATTTATTATATCCAAACAGGTTGTTTTCTGCAGCACTTTAAAGAAATTGACGGTTCTCTTAATATACACAAGCAATCAACGCAAGGCCAAAAACATACGAAACTAGACTCGTAACCGGTTCTAATGACACTAATTTGATAATTTTTGGATTTATACCCAAAGAGAACAACATTCCCGAATTTACTGTTTCGGACTGGTTTCCTGGACAGATTTGAATACCTCAATTTATATGGATTTTGATTCCCAAAAATTATGAAAAAATTTAGATATGCGATTTAATATGTAATTGATCTACTGTAAAAATTTCAGTTCAAATTTCATCCGTTTGATATGGTTTCTTGATTTTTAAAATTCGTGATTATACGCAGAATTTTTTTAACTAAGAATAATACCCATTCTTTATACATGAATTTGACTCCTCAAATTTCTTAACAGTATATATATCTACAAAATATATAAACCTACAATCTCCATGAATGAATAAAATAATAATGGAATAAGGATAAAAACAAAACCAAAAGGAAGAAGAAACATAAAGACCCACCACACCCAAAAATTCCTCCTTGTTTGCAACCCTTCTTTTCTCTTCTTCTTTTCTCTCAACCTTCTCTTCCGTGGCTGCTGTGTTTGCTGCTGCTATAGTGTAGATTAGGAACCCTAGGGTTGTTATATATTGTATTAGGCAACTTAGGATTACTTTATATATCTAAACAAAAGGCTCTAAATTATTATCTCTTTATATTATTTTATTTTCTATCCCATTATTTTAAATAAAATACAAGTATTACTAAATCAAAATATACTAACTAATTGGTCCCCTATTATTTATTTATTTATTATAAATCTTGCATCTAAATTAAAGACTTTCACTTTAAATTTATTTTAGGTTTTAAAAATTAATTAAAAGACCTTCCAAATAGTTAATTCGCACTTAAGGATTCACAATAAAATATTTGAGATTTGTAAAATTATTATTATCTAATTATTTATTAGATTTGTATATTCGGGTTCTCACAGCTCGATCCTAGAACGTGACCCCATCTCCGTTTAGCCCGATCGAATGCCATAATGCAAGCATAGCAAAACACATGGTCTAACTCATGAGATAGCTCGATTCAAACTTGTGGCCTCATTTCAGCTACGCCCCCGCCCATTACCGAAGCACGGGCTCAACTCGGCCCATAGCTCAAGTCTATCATCTAACTAGGTTCATCATCCTAGATGAGGGTTAGCTCGGTCCATTTGTTCATTATAAATTCCCTTCTCAGCTGCCCTCTAATTTCGCCTGCTTCAGCATGACTAAAATTACCTAACCGTGCCGAGTTAAGTCATTGCCTGAAACCATCTCAATTCAGTCCAAACCGCTTCTTTGTCACGGCCCAAACCCGCCCCTAAAAGTTTGGTCCATGATCGGCCTGTACATAGGCCTCAAAACAAAATTTTACGAATACTTATTCAAATATGAGGCCTTAAGCGGAAGCAAATATCAATATAAAGATAACGTTCATTGAGCTTGTGCATACATGATAAAATAAATAAATTTAAGCATTTAAGTACACTTCCATATTTACATACACAATCACAGAATTTATATAGATCTCACTAGGGCTGGGCAACCAACCCACCCGCCCGCACAAACCGCCCGACCCTACCCTACCCGCAGTGCTTTGGGCGGTTTCGATGTAGGTATGCGGGCGGGTGCGGGTCAAGAAATTCACAAAAGATCGGGTTCATCTCACACACACTTACATAAGACTCATAAATTACATAACTCCTAGTAATCAAAATTAAGGCCTCAACACGGAGGCATACCCCAGGCGGCTTGGCAGACAGGTGGATCTCATACAATTTTAGTGTCGATTCCCGATGGCTCACCTACATAAATATACATAAAACAGAGTGAGCAAGGCTCAGTGAATAATAACAATGTAAGGAGGTTAGTTAAATGAGCATAGTCTTAAAGAATGTAAATATGCATATCAAACCATACACAGATCTTATTCATAATCATATTTTAAAACGGCCTCAGGTCCACATGTAATACAGAACGGCCTCGGGCCCATGTATGATACAAAACGGCCTTAGGCCCAATATATGTACAGAATGGCTTCAGGCCCAACATATTATACAGAATGGCCTCAGGCCCACATATTATACAGAACGGCTTCAGGCCCACATATTATACAAAACGGCCTCAGGCCCAACATATTATACAGAACGGCCTCAGGCCCACATATTATACAAAACAGCCTCAGGCCCAACATATTATACAGAACGGCCTCAGACCCAACATATTATACAGAACAGCCTTAGGCCCACATCTCGACAACTGTCCACACATTGGAGGGTAAGTAGAACATCGACATGTACACTACCTCCCTTGGCCTCTAGCCATGAATCATAATCGATTCGAATCATATTAGGGAACAGAATGACCTTAGGTTCATATCGATGCCATCATTCTATCATGTCCGTTAATTCAACAAAGCACAATATCAATAGTATATGTCATTCTCAAACGATCAAGTCCGTTAATTCAAACAAAGCTCAATATCAATAGTATATGTCATTCTCAAACAACGATACATAAATCATAAGCACAAAAGGTAAGTGAAACATATCGTTACACTACTATTACTCACAGTGATGGTCTTCCAGTAGCAAAGGGACGGTGTCCTCGTCTCGACCTACAACACAATACACACAACATAATATGAGGATATAATCAATCTCTTCCTTTGCTCTTTAATCAATTAGTCATATCGGTTCTAAACTCATTAGTCCTTAATAGGTCATAATCCATGTCTCAGAAAATATGAGGAATCGATAGGAAAATAGCTTAGACGAAGAAACGGTACAAAATCGGTAGACAGAAAGTGAACAACTTTCACTATTTTTGGCATATCTATTTGTATACAAAGAATTTGAGAGTGAGGCCACTACCATTGGAAACCAGACTTCCGAGGATTGAATTTAGACTTAAGAATCACTCAAAACAGAGTCCGAATGTGGAAGATATGCTTATTTAAAGTTAGTTGAATAGAACTGTCCCCGCATGTACGGGAATTGGGCCGCACGTGCGGGACCAGATGCTTTTTTAGTAGAATCTGGAAATGGATTGTCGCACATGCGGAAAGATCCACTGCACGTGCCGCTCTGGGTCAGTTTTCCTGTCCGAAAATGTTGTTTGCTCTAACTCTTATTTCTTCCATTTCTAAGCTTGGTTTCCAACTCAAATCACCCAAAAACATATAAAACTAATGGAAAACATGAAATCATAATTGTTTTCTAAATCAAAACATTAAAATACAATGAAGATCCAAGTAAGGAAGATCAATCTCTTAATTTAGTTCTTTTCCACGACTTCTTCTTCCATATTTACATAAATCTTTATTTATATATATATAATTAACCATGCAAAACCTCAAGATTGGGCTCAACTTCTCATAATCAAGCTCAAGATAAGCAAATATAATGAATTTATCTCTTCAATCAAGCAGTTCTAAGGAATCAAGGTTCAATTTCATGAAGAGAGTTTATTTCATTCATAACCCAAGACTCTAATTCATTTACATAATAAATCCTCCATTTAATCCTTGATTCTTTGTGGTAGAGGAGTTATCTGCAAAGATGATGACTAAAGCCACATACCTTATCTTAAATCTTCCTTTTCCCCGTGATCTCTTCAATTTTCCAAGCTTTATGGTTGATCTTCTTCCTCTCTCTTTAATTCTCTTCAATCATCTTCAAATCCCCATGGATGTTGAGTTTTCTCTTAGAGGAACTTTGCCTTTCCTTCTTTCTCTCTCTCTCTCTCTCTCTCTAACGGTTCTCTTTCTCTCTCCCTTAGATATTTTTGACCCAAAGTGATGAGTTCAACAACTCATATATTTATATATATATATATATCACACACATAAGCTTATCACAAATAGGGATAGCCAAACACACCATTACGAATCGCACAAAATCAAATTTCAATTAAACTTCCCAGATGACTCTAAAAATTATGCTGATTATAAATATGTCCTCTGTTCTGGTTTCTGAAGCCTCTAAGGCCTTCAATTTGCAATACAAAGTTAACCACCCAAACGTGCATTAACGAATCAGACGAATTAAATTTCCAATTAATTTTCCCAAGTAGCTCTAAAAATTCCCACTAACATATCCAAGTACTAAATTTTGATTTCTGAACCCATAAAGGTCACCAATTCCGATTTTAAAGTCGTAACTCAACAGATAATTCTTCAATTAGAACAGATATAATTAAATTAAAGCATATTAACCTATATGTAAATAAAGATAACGTCTTATACGCATTTTGGGATCGTTACATTCTCTTTTTTTGTAGTCCATCAATCACCCTGACAATACGTCATGTCTGGGACACGTGGTACCCCCTGATTGACTTCGTGTAACTGGCCAGTCGTCATGCAGAAATTTTGAAAATTTGAATTATGATACCTTTACCCTCTCATATGTGCACACCATACATACAATCATGACTCTTCACTATTCATCATCTTCTCAGAGCCAAACCCTAAGCTCTAGAGCCCCAAACACCATTTCTACATTTTTTCCAATTGGGATCCCAACTCTCCTAGTATTGATCAGCCTATCTCTGTCGTCAAGGCATTCCTACCAATTCATAATATAGATCTTCATTATCTATGGTAAGTTTCCTTAATCTTCTCTTTAACTTCCATCACTGTTCTTCGTTTTCTTCATTTTCTTCATATTTTCAAGTACTTTCCCCATATACACAGAGATTTTTTTTACCTAGATGCACTATTTTCGACCTCGCAGCACGTATTAAAGTAGTCAAATGAGTGCTTCACTTCAAGACCGGGCTAGGATCCCCTACCTCTATTCCAAACTTAGTAATCTTAAAACGTCCCAAGCTCAATAACCGATTTAAAAACCAAGCTTAAGCTTACTGATTGAGCAAAATGCTACCCCAAAAATCGAGTTGAATTTAATGTTGTTTTAAGACTGATCAAACTTAGGAAATCCCAGTGTACCTTAGTTGTTGTGTTATAGCTTGAACACAATATGCATCATTTTCTAACCGTGCAGACTGGACTAGGACCAACCAGGCACACCCCTAACCATCATCTATGACACTCAAAGACTGAGTAGCCGAGCAAACACATCTTCAATAAGTTAGGCGCTAAATAAAATCGAGCTCCATGGGTCAGTACCACTACCGGGTGAGCTTGCTAGGGGCCACAACTGACTTCCGAAAAGAATTCAAAATTTCGGATGATGTTTCAATTTAAAATAGCCAAGCAAGGAATCGCACATTGGGGCCGACTTCACTCTTGCCCCTTTACCTTAGTGTCCATAATAGAGGGTGGACATCATTTCCCGATCAGCCCTTAATATGTGAATTCCTTAGACAAACTAGGTTATGCCCCACACAGGTTTCTATCAGTACATACAAAATAATAAATGGCGTAGCCATGCTAAACCACCTGCTCGGCTTAAATTTAGGATTAGCCAAGATATTCCACCAATACTCACTTAGCAAAAATAAAGACAGTTTATGTTGGTACCTTAAAGTAAAGAATGGTCGAGCAAAACTAATTGATGGGACACCAGACAAAGACGCAAACGATGATGATTTCTTGTGGGTCTCGTGTAACTATAAGGATACTAAGGCACCAATACCGGGCTGGTACATTAATAAAAATAAAGGAAGTGCTAGAAAGCAGAGTAGCTTGGTTTCACCTTTTGTTTTTTGATGAAATGTTTTACTGTGCTAACACTTGTCTTTGCTTGTAGATTACAATCATTTGGTGGCCAACTACTTATACGCTAACCAGGCATTATTAGGGTCGCGTTAAGACATCCAGACCGCCTTTTTCACATATTGTTGGGTTACGAATCGACTTGTTATTATAACGCACTACGCAAAAAGCAAGGTGTCCAATTTTCTATGTAATCCAACTCCAGAACCATATCCCACTCTCCCAGAGGTTGTTTTGATTCCTTTAATCACCGAAAAAGAAATGGCCAAACTAAGAGCAATCATGTCACGACCCAAACCCGCCCCTATAGGTTTAGTGTCATGACCGGCCAGTAATCATAGATTACCTATGGCCTCTATACAAATATACCTTTTAATATAAAGTACGGGGCTTAGCAAAAGTATAATATAACATAAAAATTATCCATTGAGTCGTGCGTATATGAAAAGGACTTCGTATCAAAAGCAAAGATTCACTCTTTATGTACATACACTGCATTAGTTCCAAACATCCACATCTTATAGTTATACAAAACCCTAAAATATACACAAATACAAAACCATTTATCAAGCAAAAAGGGGTTCAACTAGCGTGGTTCCACCTAAGCCTAGTTACTTCACTTGGAAGCTCCTTAAAAGGCTAACCCGGGTAGACTCCAGGCTTTCTTAACTCTGATGCTTAGCTTGTCCACCTACATATATGTATAAATAAATAGTGAGCTAGGGCCCAGTGAGTAATAACAGAATAAAGAGGTAATATGAATGAAGTTAGATAACATTACCCAACCAGATCTCAATAATCAATTCTCATTAATCAATAGATTCCATCATCGATATCTTTCAATATTAAATTAATTGGCACATCCATGAAGCAATAATATTTCAATAACAATAGACCATAAAGGTCAAGCCAATGGACCACAAAGGGTCAACCAATGGACCACGAAAGGTCAAACCAATGAACCTCGAAGGGTCAATCCAATAGACCACAGAGAGTCAAACCAATGGACCTTAAAGGGTCAATCCAATGGACCACGGAGGGTCATATCAATGGACCACGGAGGGTCAAACCAATAGATCACAAAGGGTCAATCCAATGATCTCTGTGTTTCAATTAATCCAATAGCCATGGTATTGTTACCCCCAGGCAAAGGCCTATGTCCGAATGATGCCACAAACAGTTTTAAAAGTGAACTTTATTCATCGATAGAAAATGACATTTTAATAGACCATTCAATTGATCGCATCTTGATTTCAAGAACAATAACAATTTCAAAAAATAAATATTACTTGAACATATCGTTATAAAGTTACTACTCACAGTGGTTTGTGTTGTCACTAAGCCTCGGACGTCCACCTAAACAAAACACATAACAAAAGCACAATTGAAGCACCATTTCATTTTAATTCAATTCTTCTCATGTGTCTCTAACTCATTCTATGATTCTCTGAGTCCATTAGGTGCTTAAGAATGCTAGAAATGACATAAGAATGCAATTATGCACTTAGGAGAGTTGGTCAAAATTTGCTAAAAATAGGGTCCTCGCTCGAGCGAGGGTTCAAAAATAAGGGTGGTTGCTTGAGCGCAACTTCGGTCGCTTGAGTGGTCTGTAAACTCTGCAAAACTCCCTCAAATTGTCTAGCGTTCTTGTAGTCTGTATCTACCATATGAGGTGCAAATCGGGCTAACTCTGTAAACTGAGCCTCATATTCAACAACTGATTTGTTTCCCTGCTTGAGTTCTATGAATTCAGACACTTTCTTGTACCGCACACATTGTGGAAAGTACTTCTCATAAACGATCTCTAAAAGGCAAGCCCAAGTAATATCTTTATTCTCATCGCGAACCAACATCCACCAACACCTGGCATCATCTTCTAAGGTGAATGCGGCTAGTTGTACTTTCTGAGCTTCGATACATGGGAATACTTCAAACAATTTCTCAATCCCTAAGACCCAAGCTTCCGGCTTCAGTGGTTCAATTCCGCCATGAAACAATGGTGGCTTCATCTCTTTGAATTCTCTAGTCAAAGCAACATTACAGTCCCCTGTCTGATACCTTAGAGCTGGAGATGGTACAGGCATTAAAGGTGGGGGTAGTGGTTGTCGCTGTTGTTGTTGCCACTGTTGTTGTTGTCTTATGGCTTCAGCCATGTCCTGCATCATCTGTTCTATTCTATCCAGTCTTGAGGAGGTTGCCTCCTCTAGCTCATCACCCCTTGTCCTCACCATTTTCTATATAAAACTTGTATTATGATAAACACAATAAACACAATATGTATACATGTACAAATTCAAATATGTAATCATACAAATTGTCTCACTCTAGTATTTAAATACACGTGAATGCAATCTTGAGGTCCCCTCTAGACTCTCTATAGCTCAATGGATAAATGAGTGAGATATAACTTGTACTCTGATACCACTCTGTCATGACCCAAACCCGCCCCTATAGGTTTAGCGTCATGACCGGCCAGTAATCATAGATTACCTACGACCTCCATACAAATAAACCTTTTAATATAAAGTACAGGGCTTAGCAGAAGTATAATATAACATAAAAATTATCCATTGAGCGGTGCGTATATGAAAAGGACTTCGTATCAAAAGCAAAGATCAACGATTCACTCTTTATGTACATACACCGCATTAGTTCCAAACATCCACATCTTATAGCTATACAAAACCCCAAAATATACACAAATACAAAACCATTTATCAAGCAAAAAGGGGTTCAACTAGCATGGTTCCACCTGAGCCTAGTTACATCACTTGGAAGCTCCTCAAAAGGCTAACCTAGGTAGACTCGAGGCTTTCTTAACTCTGATGTTCAGCTTGCCCACCTACATATATATAAATAAATAGTGAGTTAGGGCCCAGTGAATAATAACAGAATAAAGAGGTAATATGAATGAAGTTAGATAACATTGCCCAACCAGATCTCAACAATCAATTCTCATTAATCAATAGATTCCATCATCGATATCTTTCAATATTAAATTAATTGGCACATCCATGAAGCAATAATATTTCAATAATAATAGACCATAAAGGTCAAGCCAATGGACCACGAAGGGTCAAACCAATGGACCACGGAGGATCAAACCAATGGACCATAAAGGGTCAATCCAATGATCTCTGTGTTTCAATTAATCCAATAGCCATGGTATTGTTACCCCTAGGCAAGGACCTATGTCCGAAGGATGCCACAAACAGTTTCAAAAGTGAACTTCATTTATCGATAGAAAATAACATTTTGATAGACTATTCAATCGATCACATATTGACTTCAAGAACAATAACAATTTCAAAAAATAAATATTATTTGAACATATCTTTATAAAGTTACTACTCATAGTGGTTTGTGTTGTCACTAAGCCTCGGACGTCTGCCTAAACAAAACACATAACAAAAGCATAATTGAAGCACCATTTCATTTTAATTTAATTCTTCTCATGTGTCTCTAACTCATTCTATGATTCTATGAGTCCATTAGGTGTTTAAGGATGCCAGAAATGACATAAGAATGCAATTATGCACTTAGGTGTTAGTCAAAATTTGCTAAAAGTAGGGTCCTTGCTCAAGCGCAACTTCCTTCGCTCGAGCAGGGGTTCAAAAATAAGAGTGGTCACTCAAGCAGTCTGTAAACTCTACAAAAGTACTGATTGCGTGATTTTTATGCTCGAGCGTGGATTTTGTTGCTTAAGCGAAGAGTAACATAAAACAGGGTCCGCTCGAGCGTAGGTTTTCTCACTCGAGCGTGATGCAAGTCTCTTTAAAAATATTAGGAGCATGAATTTTCCGCTCGAGTGAGCATTTCTTTGCTCGAGCAAGCTGGTTATAATCTGGGTTTTTCAGTTTGATGTTTGAAGTTCAAAAATGATATTCAAAGCCCCAAAACTTGTATTTCGGGTACAAAAACATGGAAAATCATTATATAACTTGAAAACACTCCCAATTTGAAATCATTTACTCAAAATCATGATCCGTTTGACGACCTAAAGCTTGGAACTCTATATTATGAACCATGCATGCATCACATTGAATCTGTATCTTCTTATATCTTTCCAAAACTTGATCAAGCCACATGATAAGTATGAAAACATGGGAAAACCCTCAAGTTAAGTTGCAAAAATGCCACGCATGTAAGAATTTCATGGATTCTAACTCAAAATGCACATGCATGTATACAATTTAACTCTCTTCCACCAAATTCATGGAAATCTAACACATATCCCTTAATTACATTCAAAAGAGTGCTAGAACTAGTTGGATTAAACATCTCCATGCAATATTCCCAAGAATTAAAGATAGATTTCATACCTAGTGTTGAATACAAGTGTTGGACTAGTTTAATTCATCAAATCTCTAGCAATTCTCTTCAAATCTCTTCTTTTTCTCTCTATAGTGTTGAGCTCTCATTCTTTCTCTCTCAATTCTCAGCCAAGAGTTGTATATCATATGAGCTCAAGACTTAATTAGCCCATATAGAGGTATAGATTAGTTTAGAACAATCAAGGTTGATTAATACCAACTAATTGGGCACAATTCTAATTAATTCAATCAGTTTATTCTAAATATTTTAATCCAAATCAATTTTCAATTAAAGTTGCCACAAAATTCTAAATATTCTAATTAGTCTATTAAGCTAATCAATTTCAGTTTCTGAAGTTGTCTTGGCTCTCAATTTCTGTCTCTAAATTGCCAATTCAAGCAGATATTCCATGTGATAACAAATAACTACAAAATTAAGCATGTAATCACACTATTAAACATACAATCATGCAATTAAGTTTATTGAAACAATAAAATATAACAGTTCAGATGCTGGGGTCGTCACAAATCAAGTCGATGATCACCACAAGGCTAAACTCCTCCCAGGCAACTGTGCCAGTGGAAAGGCAAAACATCCAAGCCATTGCGTAGGAGACTAGCCCAATGTTGGCTCTGGCCACCGCATGAGTGTCACGACCTAAACCGCCTCTATAGGTTTAGAGTTGCAACCGGCCAATAATCTTAGGATTACCAAAGGTCTCTGAACAAATTAAACAAAATATAGGAGCTGGCAGAAGCAAATAAAAACATATAATGTCCATAGAGCTGTGTAGACATACATGTGACAGAAAATTTAAAACTTTAAATACATATACGTGACGCCATATTCACATTGGTTTTACGTCACCATATCCACATATATAGAACGTACAAAAACTTGTTCAGACAAAAACAAAAGTAATATAGAAGTCATAAACTTAGTTCACAAAATTTGACCACAAGAAGCACTCTAGGAACCTCTTTGGAAGGCACACAGGTTGGCCCACACAGCAAACCTCCAGGTGATCATCATTGAGCCTGGTCACGCGCCTAATCACCTACATACATAAATAATACAGTGAGCTGAACCCCAGTGAATAATAACAAAGTAAGGATTTTCATGAATGATGCCCATAGCAAATTTAGAAATCAAAATTCAAATCAAAACCAGACATATTCATATTCATATTCATGTCCATATTTTTGGCAAATGATCATACGTGGTACATCCATTAGCGCTAACAAATCTGATCACCCATAATTATGTAGGACGGATCCGATGACTTATGTACACAGAGACGTTCATAGTTGATCACCCATAAAGGGACCTGATGACCCATAAAAGGGACACAAAATATCATATGATACTAAGGATGCCACAAATACATTTCAGAAATTTGGATAACCATTCATTTATACCAAACATAACATTTCAGAAAACTGATCATTTCATATCATCAGAAAATAATTAAAGTCAAACATAACTTTACAGAGTTATTACTCACAGATATCTCCCGTAGTAGAATAGACAAAGCAGACAGATTAGATAGTCTATAGCACGTGACCTACACAAACACATAACGGATACACATTGAAACACATGCTTGGAAAATACTTAACTTATTTCATTTCTATCTTGGTGTGTTTCTAATCCTTATCCTCATTATTATGTCTTAATTAGGGCTTAGGAATGCCTAAGATGCAATGAGGATGCCAAAATGTAATTTGGAACTCTTAGTCAAATTTGCTAAAAACAGGGTCTTCGCTCGAGTGCAACTTTGGTCACTCGAGCGGTCTACAAAACTCTGCAAAACTTCAGGGAGCTCTCATTTTACACTCGAGCGCAACTTCCTATGCTCAAGCTGAGAATAAAAAATAAGAGTGGCTGCTTGAGCGCAGGTTCAGCAGCTCGAGCCAACCCCCAAACTTTGCAAAAGTACTAGGATCTTGAATTCTTCACTTGAGCGCAGACTCCACTGCTCGAGCGAAAAGTGCGAATTCTGGAATTTCCAGATTGCACTACCAGCTCCAAAACTCAAATTCAAAACTTCAAAACACACCATTTGGGCACAAAACTCAAGAAAACATTTGTAAACTCATAAGACTTCATGAATTGAAAGCCATTTTGCAAAATTAAAGCCTAAAAGCATGTCAATTATGCAACACCAAACTTAAAATGTATATGTACATAACATGCATGCAATGATTTCAATTCAAAGCTTCCAAAAAATATATAAATGAAGTGTTTTGTGGCAAAAGCATGGTGAGATCCCAAGAGATAGCAATTGTATGCACTTGCATGTAAACTTGAATGAAAATGAAACTTATAACTCATGAATTGTGCATGTAAGCATGTATTGAGCTTAAATTCTTTAATCCTAGCTTCATTCTTGTATTAAACCACCTAACTCACTTGAATTCATATATTAACCAACACAATTACAAACTTAAAGACTTGAGTTCTTACCTTAGGTGTTCAATTGTGTTCTAAGTTGTTAATTCTTTGAGCTTTCAAGTTGAATCCTTTAATTCTCTACAATTCCAAACTTGAATTCCACTTTCCTAAGCTTCTCTCTCTCTCTTTCTCTCTCACGTTTAAGAGTTCAAGAGGATGACAAAATGAGAGTGTTTTGTAATATCCTAGAATTAACTTAGCCTTTTATAGACTTGGTTAAGCTAGATTAAGTAATAACTAATCAATTGGCATTATTTATTCTAATTATTCGGTTCTGAATCAAATTTCAATTAAACCTACCATAAAATCTTAAAAATTCTCAATAACACATAAACCGAGTCAATTTCGTGATCGGATGCCAATAAGGCCTTCAATTCGCATACCGAATCAAAAATACAAATAGATATTCCTACCATGAACAGATATGAACACAATTCACACATTTAATGCATAATTAACACATGATTTCTCCTTAATTACTCATTAAGCATTCTTAATTATGAATTATAGGCTAATCACAGGTCGGGGTTGTTACAGTCTTTTCCTCTTAAAGAGTTTGGTCCTCTAAACTTGAATTACCTTCATCATGTCCTATTCGGTTTCCCATGTTGCATAAGTTCCTCCATGATTTTGCCAATCTACTTTCACCAGTAAGATTTCTTTGTTTCTCAGTCTTTTGATTCGGCGGTTCATAATTTGGATTGGTCGTTCCTCGTAGGTATAATCATCTTTTATAAGCACATGAGTTAGCTCAATCACGTGTAACGGATCTGTTAAATTGTCTCGAAGCATTGAAACATGAAAAACATTATGCATGTTCTCCATGACCGGAGGTAAGGCCACTTGGTATGTCATAGGATTGATTTTCTCAATAATTTCATATGGCCCAATATACCGCGGTGCCAATTTTCCTTTAACCCCAAATCAAGTTTCTCCTATCATTAGAGTCACTTTGATAAACAACTGATCACCGACTTCATATTCTTTGTCTCTCCTCCGAACATCCGCATAACTCTTTTGGTGACTTTGGACAGCTTTCAAATGTTTTTTTTTTTTTTTGGTGAATAAGACATAAATAAAGACAAAGGATTTACAAGATTACAAGGGGCATACCCCAGGACCTACCACACCTATACAGAACGGAGCCAACCAAAACAAAAAAACACACAAAGACACACCAAACAAAATAAAGCAAACAGCCCAAAAGCCTGTTCACCATCCATATCTCAAGCAATAGGGAGGATGAACAGGGAATGTAATGACATAGTCAACCTGTGAGTAACAAAACCTATAAATAATAAAACAACCATTATCCCTTATATCCAAAGGAGCTACGGCAGTATACAAAACGCAGCCCCAGCATGAACGGACCAACCATGTAGAAATAACCTGGATCATATAACCACTGGAAAGAGCAAAAGCCAAACCCCAAAAACAACTGAGTAATTCCCTACACAACCCGTAGGGATAGGGAAATAACAGAAATAGCAGTAATAAAGGGTATATACCCAGAATTAACAGACTATAACACTGTAGAAAATAAAGACAGCGGTTTTCCACATTAACCATTCTCCACTTTGACTGGCGCAGCATGTAGCCAAGTCCTTGAACTATCGCGAGATTTCTTGAAGCAGACCAAAACAAAGACAGATCCTCAACATCCAGAACTAGCCTAACACCACGGAAGACCAGCAACTTATCATAGCAGAATTGATTACACATAGTAGAAGGATCTTTGTTTTTTCCTCCGGCTTTTGCTCTCTTTGCCAGAGGAATTACCTTTTGCTGCTTGGACAGATTGGTTCTCCTTAGATTCAGGATTCGCTTCCATAAGCTTTTTCACTTGTGAAATCAAAGCTGCTTTCAAATGTTGTTGATTCAGTTTCACTTTCTCAGTTGTTTCTTGCATAAATTCTTGTCCCAATAACGGTCTATCGCCTACTTCGGCCCAACAAATTGGAGATCGGCATTTTCTACCATATAGAGCTTCATAAGGAGCCATTCCAATGCTTGAGTGGTAGCTGCTGTTATATACAAATTCAGCCAGAGGCAGATAAGTCTCCCAATTTCCTTGGAAATCTAGTACACACATTCTAAGCATATCTTCCAAGGTTTGTATCATTCTTTCTGATTGGCCGTTTGTCTGTGCATGATAAGCACTACTTAATCTCAATTCAGTCCCCAAAGCTTGTTGCAAACTCTGCCAGAATATCAAAGTAAACTTGGGGTCTCTATCAGATACAATAGCTACTAGTACTCCATGCAATCTCACAATCTCATTCATATATATGTTAGCCAATTTGTCTGCATTATAAAAAGTTTTCACAAACAGAAAATGAGCAGATTTAGTTAAACAATTAACAATGACCCAAATAGAATCCATACCTCGAAAGGAGCAAGGTAATCCAACAATGAAGTCCATCGTAATATGCTCATATTTCTATTTCAGTATTGGAAGCAGCTGAAGTAGTCCAGTGGGTTGTTGGTGTTCAGCTTTAACTTGTTGGCAGTGTAGACATTTGGCTACAAAATCGGCAATACACCTCTTCATTCCAGGCCACTAGAAATTCTATTTCAAATCTTTGTACATCTTTGTATTCCCTAGATGCATAGCAAATTTGGAGTTATAAGCTTCGGTCACAACACGCTTTCTCAATTTTGAACAATCCGGTATACAAAGCCTACCTTGAAACTTCAATACATTATTGTCATACACAAGTCTCGGCCTTAGTTTTGAATCAATTTCTTTAACAATCTTTTTCAAAAACTTATCTTATAGTTGCTTTTCCTTAACTTCCTCAATGATAGCTGGTTGTACAGAAATGGCAGCTAGGACTCCACCTTGTTCACACAACGCAATTTCTGTTTCATTTCTTTCCAACTCATACAACAATTTTTTCTGACCAGTAAGCAAACATGCCAAATTCTCGATGGATTTTCTACTCAAAGCATTTACAACCGTATTTGCCTTTCTTGGTTGATACAGAATCTGTAAATCATAATCTTTAATTAATTCAAGCCATCTTCTTTGTCTCATGTTCAATTCTTTCTGAGTGAAGAAGTATTTCAGGCTTTTATGGTCAGTATACACTTCACAAGTTGCCCCATACAAGTAATGGCACCAAAATTTTAAATCAAACACTACAACTGCAATTTCCGAGTCATGGGTTGGATAATTCTTTTCATGTGGGCGAAGCTGTCGAGAAACATAGGCAATTACCTTTCCGTTTTGCATTAGCACACATCCCAAGCCTTTGTATGAAGCATCACTGTAGATTTGGAACCCATCAGTACCATTAAGCAAAGTCAACATTGGTGCAGCCACTAATCTAGTCTTTAATTCTTGAAAAGCAGACTCTCTTTGATCATTCTAATTAAACGGTACATTTTTCTGTGTCAACTGTGTCAATGGCATGGCAAGTTTGGAGAAGTCTTTCACAAATCTTCTGTAATAGCCAATGAGTCCCAAAAAACTTCTAACTTCTAACACATTTGTTGGTCTTGCCCAGTTTACATTGACTTTGATTTTCTGTAGATCAACTGATATGCCATCTCCATTTATTACATGCCCCAGAAATGTTACACTGTCAAGCCAGAACTCACATTTGGACAGTTTTGCATACAATTTCTTCTCTCTCAAAGTTTGTAACACAGTTCTCAAATGATATTCATGCTCTTCCATGCTTTTAGAATATATCATCAATAAACACAACAACAAATTCATCCAGATATGATTTGAAAACATTATTCATGAGGTCTATGAAGGTAGTAGGTGCATAGGTTACCCCAAACGGCATTACTAAAAATTCATAGTGTCCATATCTAGTTCAGAATGCTATTTTCTCCATGTCTTCTGCCTTAACTTTTAATTGGTGATATCTAGATCTAAGGTCAATTTTAGAGAATACTTTCACTCCTTGGAGTTGATCAAATAAATCATCTATTCTAGGCAGTAGGTATTTATTTTGCACGGTCACTTTGTTCAATTCTCGTGTAGTTTATGCACAATCTCAACATTCCGTCTTTCTTCTTAACAAACAAAACTGGGGCACCCCAAAGGTGAAGTGCTCGGACGAATGAACTTCTTATCCAACAGTTCTCAAAATTGAATTTTTAATTCTTTCAATTCAGAGGTTGACATTCTGTATGGGGTTTTTGAAATAGGTTGTGTCCCAAGTACTACATCAATAGTACATTCAATTTCTCTATCAATCAAATCACTGGGTAGTTCATTTGGAAACACATCAGGAAATTCATTCACTACAGGGATATTGTCTATGTCAAGACTAACAGTAGTCACGTTCAAGACACAACACAAATAACCCCTACATCCCTTTCTAAGCAAGTTGACATCTTTCATAGCAGAAATCAAGTACGAGGGAGGAACCACACCATTTCTGCAAAATAAGAACTCGGGCAACCCTGGTGGCCAAAATATAACAGATTTAACAACACAATCAATAGTAGCATGATACTTTGTCAACCAATCCATACCCAATATACAATCAAAATGATCAATGTTCACGGGTAGCAAATCAACATATAATAACACATCACCAATCATAATATCACATGCCGAATATACATATGTACACATTATAGAACCCCCAGAAAGTGTAGACACAGATGACATATAATTCATAGATTCTAGAGGTCTAGTCAATTTTCGTGAAAAAGTATGTGACACAAACGAGTGCATAAATCCGGAATCTATCAAACATATGTATTTTGGGCATAAATAGAGAGTATACTTGACACCACAGATTCGGTGTTTTGCACATCACCGGGCAGAAGTGCAAAAACTCAACCCTGCCTTAAGGCTTCTTTCCTAGTGTTAGCTCTCGTATTCACTCTTGATACAGAAACGGATCTGGCTGAGCTTGCTACTGGACGATTGACATTTTCGAACCCAATAGGATAATCTTTTATCATATGGCCAACTTTACCACACCTGAAACAGGTACCCGTTGCTCAATAACAAACACCTTTATTTTTCCTACCACATTCTGGGCAGATTGGTACAGATCCACTACTTTGGCTTAAGCTACTGTAGGATCCCGTGTTTTGCTTCTTTGAGAATGACTGACCCTTTCTAAAATTAAATCCTGATCTCTTACCTTTCTATTCAGTTGCTGGAGCTTTCGTCTGTTTCATTGCAGCCATGTTGGTTTCCGCCATTAAAGCTCTATCTAGCACATCCACATATTTGGGTAGTCTTAATACACCGACCTGGTCAAACACATCTAAAGTTAAGCCTCTTTCAAATTTTTGAGCCTTCTTGTAGTCTGAATCTACCATATGTGGAGCAAATCAAGCTAATTCAGTAAATTTGGCTTCATATTCAGCCGCAAACATATTACCCTGCTTCAATTGCTCAAATTCTAACACTTTTCTATCTCTGAAGCACTGAAGGAAGTATTTCTCATAGAAAATTTCTTTAAATTGATCTCGGATCATGGCTTCATTGTCATGTCGGATAATCATTCACCAACAACGAGCTTCTTCCTTTAGAGTATAGGTGGCAAGTAGCACTTTTTGAGTTTCAGTGCATGGAAAGACTTCAAGCAACTTTTAGTCTCTAACATTCAAGTCTCGGCCCTTAGTGGCTGAATACCATCCAGAAAATTCGGTGGCTTCATTTTGTTGAACTTCTAAGTTAATGTGATAATGTCATTGTTTACCGGTTCTACTTGGACCGAAAAGGATGGAGGAGGCAAAGGTTGTTGTCTTTGTTGCTACATCATTGATTCTATTAGGGCCTCTAACATTCGTTCCATGCGGTTCATTCGGGCCTCAAAGGATTCGGTTGCAACATTACTTCTTGTATTTTCCATTTGCTATAGGTAAACAAGACGATAACAAGCATAGGCAAATAACCCTTACAGTTTCACAATGGTCATATTCAGTTCAGATATGTTCAGGTCATTTCACTTTAGTTCAACTATGTCCAGATGATTCACACACATACTCACACATACAGATGTAATGTCCCTAATTCTTTTCTAGGACATCCTATAGCTCATATATGTGTGCAGTATAACACGTGCTCTGATACCACTCTGTCATGACCTAAACCTGCCCCTATAGGTTTAGCATCATAACCGGCCAGTAATCCTGGGATTATTATTGGCCTTTGAACAAATTAAACAAAATACATGGGCTAGCAGAAGCAAACACAAACATATAATGTCTATTGAGCTGTGCAGACATACATGAGAAAGAAAATTTAAAACTTTAAATACATATACGTGATGTCATATTCACATTGGTCTTATGTCACCACATCCACATCTATAGAACATACAAAAACTTATACGTACAAAAACTTGCTTAGAAAAAAGAAAAAGAAAAAGAGTAATATAAAAGTCATAAACTTGGTTTACAAAATTTGACCACAAGAAGCACTCCAAGAACCTCCTCAGAAGGCGCACAGGCTGGTCAACAAAATAGACCTCCAAGCAATTATCATTGAGCCTAGTCACGAGCTTGATCACCTACATACATAAATAATACAGTGAGCTGGAGCCCAGTAAATAATAACATATTAAAGGATTTTTATGAATGATGCCCATAACAGATTAAAAAATCAGAATTCAGATCAGAACCAGATTCATATTCATATTCATATCAACAATGATTGAGACTCCCTTATTTTGGGAACCCCCACAACCCCATTTGGATTGAGATCCAAAGGAGGTTATGGGAGGTCCCCAAAAAAAGGGGGTCCCAAGCATTTTTTTTGTTCATATTCATGTCCATATTTTGCAAATAATCATACGTGGTATATCCATTAGCTCTAACAAATCTGATGGCCCATAATTATGTAGAACAGATCCGATGACTCATGTGCATAGAGACGTTCATAGCTGATGACCCATAAAGGCACCTAATGACCCGTAAAGAGACCTCATAACCCGTAAAGAGATATAAAATATCACATGATGCTAAGGATGCCACGAATACATTTCAGAAATTTGAACAACCATTCATTCATACAAGACATAACATTTCAAAAAACTAATCATTTCATATCATCATAAAATAATTAAAGTCAAACATAACTTTATAGAGTTATTACTCACAGATAGCTCTCGTAGCAGGATAGATAGAGCAGACAGATCAGATAGTCTATAGCGCGTGACCTGCACAAACACATAACAGATACACATTAAAACACACGCTTAGAAAATACTTAATTTATTTCTTTTCTATCTTGGTATGTTTCTAATTTTTATCCTCATTATTATGTCTTAATTAAGGCTTAGGAATGCCTAAGATGCAATGAGGATGCCAAAATGCAATTTGAAACTCTTAATCAAATTTGCTAAAAACAAGGTCTTCGCTCGAGCACAACTTTGGTCGCTCGAGCGGCCTACAAAACTTCTAGGAGCTCTCATTTTATGAGCGCAACTTCCTACACTCGAGCTGAGAATCAAAAATAAGGGTGGTCGCTCGAGTGCAAGTTTGGCAGCTCGAGCCAACCGCCAAGCTCTGTAAAAGTACTAGAAGCTCGAATTCTTCGCTTGAGCGCAGACTTCACCTCTCGAGCAAAAAGTGCGAATTCTAGAATTTTCAGATTACACTTTCAGCTCCAAAACTCGAATTCAAAACTTCAAAATACATCATTTGGGCCCAAAACTCGAGAAAATATTTGTAAACTCATAGGACTTCATGAATTGAAAGCCATTTCACAAAAAGCCCTAAAAGCATGTCAATTATGCAAAACCAAACTTGAAATGTATAAGTACGTAACATACACGCAATGATTTTAATTCAAAGCTTCCAAAACATGCATAAATGAAGTGTTTTGTGGCAAAAGCATGATGAACTCCTAAAGAGATAGCAATTGTATTCCCCCAAAAAAAGAGATAGCAATTGTATGCACTTGCATGTAAAACTTGACTGAAAATAAAACTCATAATCCATGAATTATGCATGCAAGCATGTATTGAGCTTAAATTCTTTAATCCTAGCTTCATTCTTGTATTGAACCACCTAACTCACTTGAATTCATGTATTAACCAACTCAATTACATAAAGACTTGAATTCTTACCTTAGGTGTTCAATTGTGTTTTAAGTTGTTAATTCTTTGAGCTTCCATGTTGAATCCTTCAATTCTCTACAATTCCAAACTTAAATTCCACTTTCCTAAGCTTCTGTCTCTCTCTCTCTCTCTCTCTTTCTCACACACACACGTTTATGAGTTCAAGAGGATGACAAAATGAGAGTGTTTTGTAATATCCTAGAATTAACTTAGCCTTTTATAGGCTTGGTTAAGCTAGATTAAGTAATAACTAATTAGTTGGCATTATTTATTCTAATTATTCGGTTCCAAATCAGATTTCGATTAAACCAACCATAAAATCCTAAAAATTCTAAATAACACATAAACTGAATCAATTTCGTGATTGGATGCTGATAAGGCCTTCAATTCGTATACCAAATCAGAAATACAGATAAATATTCCTACCATGAATAGAAATAAACATAATTCGTGCATTTAATGTATAATTAACACATGATTTCTCCTTAATTACTCATTAAGAATTCTTAATTAAGGATTATAGGCTAATCGCAGGTCAGAGTTGTTACAGTGAGCAACCTCTCTACCTAGCAAAAGGGCTAGGCAGACTCCACCCGAGTAGTAATTGGTAGATGAAGACTCCACCAGGCTCTAGGATGCTGAACAAGAATGGCATGTTGATTAGATTAAGACCGAGCGGGCTGAACACACTCTTTCTCCTCCAGCGTGGGTGCCTAAACTAAAGTATTAGGGTCGGGTGTGGCCACAACAAATTTCGTTTATACTGATAAGGACAACATGTTGGGCTTTAATCTGGCCAAGGCATTGCTTCTTCCCGTTGATATAGAGAGGCACCAATAACTGACCGACCTGAAAGCCATCAGGTTAGCCTCCAAGTTCTTAATGCTTGTAAGAACTGTTCCTCTTCTTTTTCTACCTAACTTTTTGCTTGGTTTCGCCATATTGACCACATTATTTGTAGGCCACGCAGAAGAACTTCATCGCACATGAGCGACTACTAGAGTTAAGAAAAACTCTCTGCGTTGCCCTCAAAGATAATGATGAACAAAAGGCCTCAAAGCTGCTTTTGTGAACATCACCACCGAGAATGATCAGTTGGCTACGAAATTGAATGGGGCAGATGAAGAGAAGGCCAAGGTTGTAGAAGCCAAGAAGGGAGGTATCTGGCCAAGTTGAAAATGCTTAGGGACCAACACAAAAATGAGCTGAAGGAGGAGATTGACAAGACAAAGGATCAAGGTTTCGAGGAAGGGGAGAAGGCATACACACGTCAAGTGAAAGCAACCAAGGATATCTTTTTTCAATGGAGCTAGAAGGCGGCAGCTAAAAAATTTGTCCAGGCTAAAGACTCAAAACTTTTCAAAAATTCTCCGTTTTACTTTATTTTGCCTTGCATGGAGGTATATAGTACTGTCGTATAGAAAAAGTTATTCGAGGCCGCCCAAGTAGACAACGCAGTTCAATAGGTGCCGGTCTAAGTTAGTAGTGCAACACAGCTAACGACCGCCCAGGCCGAAGATGCGAGCGCCACTCAACTCGACGTTACTACAAAAGAAGGCATCACTGATATGACTATTGATGAAAATGCCACAGGCGAGGAAGAACTTAGTAAACTTGTTGCTTGATCCTTTTTTTTTTTCTTTTGTTTTGTGAAATCGGGCTATATGCCTCACTTTTTGTAACCAGGCTACATGCCCTACTTTTGCAACTACTCCAATACTGAATGAAAGTCTCAAGTTTTTACAAGTGTCACTTTAACTTTTCCCCATATTGATATTGCCATTGCCTCTTAGTGATTTCAACCAAAATCCTCGGCAAGGAACTTTGAACTTGCTAAGCAAAAACAACTCGGCAAGGAACTTCGAAGTTCGGAAAAACACCAACTTTGGACTTGCCAAGCAAAATTAGTTCAGCAAGGAACTTTGAACTTATGGAGCAAAAACAGCTCGACAAGGAACTTCAGAGTTAGGCAAAACTCTAACTTTGAACTTGTCGAGCTAAATTAGGGTGGCAAAGAAGTTTTAAAGTTGGGCAAAACTCTAACTTTCACTCTGCCGTGTAAAATCAGCTTAGCAAGAATTTCAAAATTGGGCAAAATGTCAACTCTCATTTTGCCAAGCAAAATCAACTCAGTAAGGAAGTTTGAAGTTAGACAAAACACCTACTTTCACCTCGCCGAGCAAAATTAGGTTAGCAAGGAATTTTGAAGTTGGGAAAAACACCAACTTTCACCTCTCCAAGCAAAATCAGCTCGGCAAGGATTTTCAAAACTGGGCTACCCAACTGACTTTGCTGAGCAAAATCAACTCAGCAAGGAAGTCTGAAGTTGAACAAAACACCAACTTTCACCTTGCCAAGAAAAATCATCTCAGCGAGGGATTTCGAAGTTGGGCAAAATACCAACTTTTTGTTGCCTATGGGACCACACATATTCTGCTCAGTTGAACTTGGGAGTGCAACAAATCGGAAAGAAAGTTGTGAAAATAAAACAGTTTCCAAATAGGCAAACTACTTTTTTCATTACGTAAAGTAGGAAGGGGTTATACAAAAACAAAAAGAATTACATTTAAAATTAGAACAATTTTAGATTGGTCACGTTCTAGGATTTGGGAATAGCTCGACTATCCATATCTTCTACATGGTATGTCCCATTTTCAGCTAGACCAGTGACCTTGTATCGTCCTTCTTAATTTGCCTCCAACTTTCCTTCTTCTAGCACAAGAGTATTGCCCATTACTTTGTGCAAAATCCAATCTTCAATTTTGAACAATCGTGGGTACAATTGTAGACACCCCATTTTTGACCGCCCTTAATACTTAGGCGCCTCATGGTGAACACTCAATGATGAATTAGTACGTTGTACAATTGTTCAATTTCCTCAGCAAAAAGCTTCGGTTTTGAGTTTCAGAACTTAAAACCGTGCACCTTCTTCAGATCAAAACCTAATTTTTTCTAGCCTGACCACTCAAAGGCCTGTTGGCCAAAAGGTGGCCGGCAGGCCAATTTTATTGGCCGGTCGTCCCCTTTCTTGGCCATCCGGCCATGTCCAACGATAGACAGATATTTGCTGCCAATTGTCCCCCTTATGTGCATGCCTTGCACCAGCTGGTTCAATACAAATATTTCTGATAGAGGAACCTATTTTTCTATAAATAGATGACTACCCCTCTTGATTTTAGGTTAGAAAAATTTGCCAAGAGCCAAAACTTGTCAAACACTCTCCCTATTTGTCTTGCAATATGCATACACTATGAATACACTTCCTAAACCAAAAATTTGAGGCTCCTTGTTGAGATTATTGAACAAAAATTTCAGCCCTTGAGAGTGAACACTTTGTGGTTTATGAACCAAAGAGTATCTTCTCTTCAAAGGTATAACTTTTGCCTTATTTAAACTACTATTCTCTCATATTTTTCTTACTATTTTGCATACTATTTTGGACTGTTTTTGTGGGTTGAAACTTGTGATTTAAAAGCTACCAAAGGTGGAGGGGTTAACCACCCTTGAACCTTGTTCCATAGCTCATATCCTTGTGTTTCCCACTTGTTTCTTTACTTTTAGCTACTGATTTTTAGAGTTTTCAGAGGCTAAAACATATGATTTTAAGGTCCAAAAATGAAGGGGTTAGCCACCCTTCCTTTGGCTTGCTTACTAGCTTTATTATCTTCCATTTTTGTTTTACTTTTTTAGCTTTTCAAATTGCTTTTTCAGTACTGTTTTTGTTGTTTTGGGGCTATTTTAATGTGTTTACTTAGTTTTTGCTTTGAATCCTATGCTTGTGTTGTTGTAAGTCCTCCTGGATTTGGGGGTTTAGGCCATAGACACCAATTCATTAGAGTTGATAGCTTTTCATTCCTTCTTTTCCATGTAAAGAGTTTCACTTTAATATTCATATTTTTAATAATCACCTCTGCAACCCCCCTCATTTCTTGGTTTTCTTTGTTTAAGAGTTGTTTCAAACAATTGATTGTAGTTTAAGGTATAAGAAAGAGACCTTCCATGCTTAATGGTTTAACCTCTTCGAAGGTTCATTACCAAAGCATTACATCTCTCTCATGCTAAGCACAACTTCTTGTTTGACACTTCTCTTCATTAGTGGACGTAATTATCACTTTTGGAGAAAATGAATAAAGAATGGCAAAGTAATGTAAAAGAGGTTAAAATTGGACTAAAAGTGGTTAACAAAAGTAATAAAATTAGTTTGGATTCAATCCGACGTTATATTGAACCTATAGCGTCTCGAGTCATTACATATTCTTTAGTGATGTTAATGATTCAAGAAGCAATGTCTACCACTTCCCTTGAGGTAACTCTATGATAGAGAGATGGTTTTGTCAGTCTTTAATTTCCATTTATTGAGCATTTGTCCTATCAGCTCATAGATCATCATGCAACAACTTTGCAACAATTGATGATTTATAAATCGAGTCTACTCCTCCCTTGATCAGTTTCATGATAGGGAGAGGCAGAAAGGACAATCATCTCTTGGAAACACTCTACTTTTGCTCTGTTTCATTTTTGTGGCAGTAGGGCAGTACCTAAAAACAGTGGCCGGTCGGCCAACTTTCTGCCCAACCGACCACTTTATAAGGCCGGCTGGCTGCCCTATTTTGTGCAAGCAATGTTATTTTCATGACAGAACAGAGCTGAAGTTGGGGTAAAAACAGATTAATTTTTTGACTTCAAACAGAACAGTTTCCGACAGCGAAACAAAGAGGTTTCCAAGAAGACGTTCTCATTTGTGCGCATGTGACGCTTCATTTCCCGTAGCCTTTTAAATTAATGCTTTAATAGTAATATGTTGTGCTTAATTAGTAGCTTCCTTTAAAAATTGTAATAGCTAGTTAAATTTAGTTATTAGTAATAGCTAGTTAAATTAGCATTAATTCATTTATTTGGTGTTGTAATAATTAGTTTAAATTAGGACATTCACTTGGACCCTCTTGTGTGAGGGAAAACTTGTAATATTGTGTATGTCTTCCAACACCCATTCTTTCTCCCTTTTATTTACTTGCTTATGATGGTTACATATAGCATCATGTTTTACATTTTCATATCATTGCCATGCCTTGTAACCGTTTGTGCATGCATTAGGTTCGGTTCATCATTCTAAACTTGTTGTTATTTCCTACTTAATTGAATATGTGCGCTATCGCATGCTTTGAGTTGATACATATGCCATGTTTAATAAACCGAACCTATTAGTTGCATTGTATGTGTTGCATTAGTCACTTGCATATTAGAGCATGCATTTTTCTAACTATTTCCTTCTATATTGGCTTGCCTCGGTTAAGTGTTTGCTTTAGCATATTGCATGTATGTTTGTGTTGTCATATCAAGCATATTACCATGAGGGTACATGCTTATTTGATATATCTCTTGAATGCCTATGGATCAAAGCTTTTTCGCTTAAGTTGGGATGATTTGATTAATGTACATATGAGCTTGCCTTTTCAAGTAACACATTTTCAAAACCCCTTTTCAAAACAAACATGAAATCAAAGCATTCCGAATTGAGCAACATAGTCTATATTTGTTTAACATCACATAATAAAGTTAGCATTAATAATCGAAACAAGAGCATATAATGTATATAAAAATCACATCATGATTCGTAGAGGCCGATCTTTAATCGGGTGAGTGGGGTGCTCAATTCATGACCTTCCCCTTTCATACCTAAGTTCCGAGCCGAGACACTTTGGTGATGACAAACAAGTGGCCTTTGGCACGAGTCACGGGTTTTCTAAATTTTTCAAAAATATTTAGGTGGCGACTCTAAAATCTGGCAATGCATTCCATTTTCAGCATCTCCAATGATAAATGGATTTTCTAAAGATTTGTTGGATTTGGACTCATTTGTGTTCTTTCTATTTCACGTTACACTTGTGAAACCAGATTCATAACCACGGGAGTCCGAACTGTAGGGCTATCGTATCCAAAGAGGCTAAACCCCTCCGAGGAGCACGAAAAGCAAGCTATTTGAAGCAAGCTATATTCTTGTTATATTTTTTTGCCAGCTCTTATTGGTAAGCCACAATGTGAATTAATGCTCTTTCCCTTCTTTCTTCGATAAGGTCCAACTCTAAAGCAATGGCTTCACTGTGCAAATTTGGCTCAAAATTTTTAGTTCTAATGGTCGGCATGTCAATTTTGAACGGAATGACTGCCTCCATGCCATAAGCCAAAGGAAAAGGCATTTTCCTAGTGGACTGCCTTGGAGTAGTTTGGTATACCCAGAGAACATTAGGGAGCTCCTTGGTCCATCTCCCTTTGGCTTTCTCTAACCTCTTCTTCAGCCCGTCTAGAGTCATCTTATTTGAATCTTCGACTTGCCTTTTTGACTAGGGTTAGGTCAATGTGAAATTATAGAATTCTATTTTCAACTCTTCAATAAATCCCCTGAAGAGCTTCCCATCAAATTGCATTTCATCATCAGATATTAAAGCCTCTGGCACCCCGAACCGAGTTATCACATTTTGTCAAATGAATTTCTTCACGTCTTTTTCCTTGATAGATGCCAAGGGTTCAGTTTCCACCTATTTCATGAAGTAATCCCTCATTGCGATGAAGAACTTGTGGTCGCCCAGTGCGGTTGGCAGTGGTCTAACAATGTCTAACCCCTAGAAGGCAAACAACCAAGGGCTTGTCAAATGGAGCAACTCTTTGACTGGTCGATAAATTTGGTGTACCTACTTATGCGATTTCTCACATTTTTTGACATACTTCTACACGTCAGCCTACATGCATGGCCAGCAATAACCTTACGAAATAGCACGATAAGCCAATGATCTTCCCTCTACATGATTTCTCCACATGCCTTCATGAATTTCAAACAAAAACGCTTTAACCTTGCTAGAATGGACACACTTCAAATATAGCCCTATGAAAGACTTTTTATACAATACCCTAGATGGAGAGAGCCAAAATCGCTCTGACTTTGCCCTAATCTTGTTAGCCACATTCTTTTCAGTAGGTAGAATTCAATCTCTCAAAAATACTATGATGGGATCCATCCAGGATGGTCCTAGGTCGGCGCAAAGTACCTCAGTTTCTTTAGGCTTTCAATGCTGGGCCTTGGCAAAAATTCCATCAATAAAGGGTTGGGCGTTGAATTGTTTGCCATGGATGCTAGCCTAACTAGCTCGTCTGCTCTGTTATTTCCTTCACAACCAATTTGTTTTACCCTTATCACTTCAAACTTCCTTATTCCTTCTCTTACCAGTATCTGATACGTAGCCATTATGTCATCTTTTGCTTCATACTCCCCAAATACTTGATTGACAACAAGTTTGGAGTCAGTGTAAACCATTAACTTGGTTGTCTTCATTCAGAGAGAACTTTTTAGCTCGACTAATAGTGCTTCATACTCAGCTTTGTTGTTTGATGCTGGGAAACCAAGTGTGATTGCATGTTCCATGGTCAATCCTTCTGGTAAAATCAAAACGACGTCTAGCCCGGCACGATGCCTATTTGAAGCTCTATCTACAAAAAGTTTCCACATTTCTCCAATGAATAATTTTCAGCATTTTGAAGGGCCTTGAGATTTCTTGAGATCTGGGATTTCAACGGCTTCTTTGTTCGGTGCTATTGTTTGTGCGACCATCTCTTTGCTCAGTTGCCCTACCATTTTCTTTTTAGGCATATGATTATCTAACTCTATAGCTTGCATGACACCTTCCCCCCTAGCGACACATCATCAAGTTCGGTAGCCTAAACTATAATTTCCAAACCCGCTGGCGCGTTGCAAGAGTTTTCTAATTGTGGCTGATTTGCAACTCGTAGGGCAACGGTAGGCATTGTAATTTTCGCGACACCTACCCCATTTGTGCGGCTAATTGGGGGGCTGAACTTGTACAGCATCAGTAGGCTGTGCAACTTTCGCAACACCTACTTCCCCTTGTACAGCTGACACTATAAGATTAACTAGGCAAACGGGATGGGCGCTAGGTGTGAACTCGGCCATGAAGTCTACTAAGGTTTGCTCCTTAATCGCAGTCCTAGGCCGGAACTTGATGTCATATTGTCCTAGTTTGACCACCCATTTCAAGATATGGTCCAAAAAGTTTGCCTTTTCAAATAGCACTTTTAGTGGGAATTTTGTTAGTTGACTATTGTATGTGCATGAAAATAGTGTGTTAACTTTTTGGACGCCATCATAAGGGCCAACGCAAGTTTTTCTAGCGGTAGGTACCTCGTTTCAGTGAGGATCAAAGTTTTGCTCATATACAAAATGGACAGATGCTAGATGCCTTTAGCCTGGACAAGTACTGCACTGACCGCGTGCTAAGAAACAGCCAAGTAATGAAAAATCTCTTCACTGGGCTTTGGTATCGCCAAGAGTAGAGTGAAAGATAAATATGCCTTCAGTTCTACTAGAGCCCAGTCACATTCTCCGTCCCAAAAGAACTAGATTTTAAAGAATGGAAAAAAAGGTTTGCAACGATCTGATGACTAGCTAATAAATTTGTTAAGCGCAACTGCCATCACGACAAGATGTTGCGCGTCCTTTGTAGAATTCAGCCATTCTAGCTCTTGTATTGCTTTTATCTGGGCGAGGTCTGCTTCTATATCTCGGTTTGTCACCAAGAAACCTAAAAAATTCCCTGACCCTATGCCAAATTCGCACTTAGATGCATTTAAACGTAGCTTGTGGCGCTTAAGGATCTCGAACATCTCGGCCAGGTCATTCAGGGGGTCAGCTTCAATTTGCTTTTGACTACTATGTCGTCAATATAAGCCTCCATTGTTTGACCGACCAAATGGGAGAACATCTTGGTGATCATTCTTTGAAAGGTTGCCCTTTCATTCTTCAATGCAGAAGGCATGACCTTGTAGTAGTACAACTGTCTTGGGATCGTAAATGAAATGACTCTTGGTCTGGCTCGTACATGGCTATCTGGTGGTAGCTAAGGTATGTATCCAGGAAGCTGAACCTCTTATGCCCAGCTTTTAAATACACCAACTGATCAATTTTAGGAAGTGGAAAGCTATCTTTAGGGCAAGCTTTGTTAACCACCTTGTAGTCGACACAAACTCGCCACTTTCTATTCTTTTTCGGCACCACCACCATATTTGAAATCCACCTAGGATAGTGTATCTCTTGAATTGCACCCGCTTCCAACAAGTTTTTAACCTCATCTGAGACCACCTCGACGTGATGAAGAGCCGATCGTCGAGTTCTTTGAATAACTAGCCAAACGTTTGGGACTATGTTGAGTTGATGGCAAATGAAGCTTGGATCAACGCCAGGCATATCGTAAGGCGTCCAAGCAAACACTTCCATGTGAGAGATCAAAAAGTTCACAATTTCCACCTGCTCTTGGCTAGAGAAGGAGTATCCTAACAGAAAGAATTTGCTCGGATCATTTTCATCAATGTGGACCTCCACCGAGTCTTCCACGACTTTTTCTTTGGCTTTCTTACCAACGTCATCCAAGACCTTTTTATCCTCTGGTCCCTCAATCATCTGGATGAAGCCTTTAGCAGTTCGACTGTCGTTTACCACTACGAAACATTGCTTTGACATGACTTGGTCCCCTCAGACTTCTTCTATCATTCCGATCGCTGAAGGGAAATGCATCACTTGATGGTATGTTGATGCCACTACTTGCATGGCATGTAACCATCCTGGCCCAAGGATGAGGTTGTAAGTAGAAGGCACCTTCAATACCAAAACTTGGCTTGCTTGGTGATTGAGCTAGCTCTGACCAATAGGATGATTTTGCCTAACAGCCATTTTAGTTGTGAATTAAAGTCGACTAAAGAAGAAATTGTTGGAGCCAAGTCTTTGTCCTCCAACTTCAGTTGCTTAAACACATCATAATATATTATCTCAACCGAGCTGCCTTGGTTAATCAAAATCCTCATGATGTCGAAGTCTTTAATGCACAAAGTAACGACTAAAGCATCATTGTGGGGGGGGGGGGAGGGGGGGGTGGATTCTCTCTAAGTCTTTACTTGAAAAAGTCATAATGTCTTTCACTTCAGTTCTCTTTTTCTTGATGGCTAGCTAGATGGACAACACCTCTCTTATGTGTTCTACCTTTTTAATCATTGCCTTGAGCTCACAGACTTGTGCTGGCTTGATGATTCCACAGATCACATTGATGATTCCTTGAGGAGAGGAGTCTAGGATGGCTAAGCCATTAGATTCGACTTGCCCTTGTAGTGTCGCTCTTACGCTGCCATCCATGATCTAATCTAAGTGGCCTACTGTAACTAGTTCCTGTAAATGTTGTTTCAAAGGCATTCAATTCTCTGTGCGGTGCTCCCTTTCTTCATGATAAGTGTAGCGGTACCTCGAGTTAAATCCTCTTTGAGCATTTCCCAACTTGGCTGGCCATTGGACATACGCCTCATCACGAATTTCGCTCAAGATATAATAAATTTGTATTTTGAAAACCATGGTGATGTTGGTCCATGCCTTCAATTTTCTCTTGGCACCATCTTCTTCATTACGAGGGTTGTTAGCCTGATCGTTATTGCGATTCTTGTTCCGATTGTTTTAGTTTGCGCCGCGTTTATGTTCTCTTCTGCATTATCTGGTCAATTGTCCTCTCATCCGACTGTATAAAATTTCCTAGCCACTCGCTTGTCCGCCACTACCGGATTTGCCTTCAGGATTGTTGTGGCTGCATTGTCTTCGACTTTGATGTGTTCATTGATTCGTTGCATTAACAATTCCATAGTGGTGGGCTGGTTCATCATAAATGAGTCCCTTAGTTTATGTCCGGCTAGTAGACCCTACTTGTATTGGGTGATTGCCAAGTTTGTATCTCACTAAATGTTTCCCAATAACAGGCATTGCATGCCTTTAGTGAATTGCCTTGCTTATTTTCACCCCCAACAGATGGTCGACTTCTTTCGTCGTCTTTGTCTTTGTCTTAAATTTGGTGACAAACACTTCCGCTAGTCACTGCTATCTCTCAATACTTTTTTCTCCACTTCAGGCCTAACTTGTTCAGACTTGAAGGGAAAATAAGGCACATCAAAGCATCGTTCCGTTTGTGCCTAGCCATGACTTGGCGGTAATGGCTAACATGCATGTATAGATTGGTCTTCCCGTCGTAAAGTGCGAATTTTGGATGGTGAAGTTGGCGGGAAAAGACGCTTTCAGGTGTGTATGCTACAACACGTAGTGGTAGCATCACGACTTCTTCACTGCCACAGTGTCGAGGGGCCAAATATTTGCGTCCAAGCTCGTATTGCTCCAAATAGTGGTGGGCTGGTTCATTGTAAGTGAGTCCCTCAGTTTATGTCCGACTGGTAGACCCCGCTTGTATTGGGTGATTGCCAAGTTCGTATCTCACTGAACGTTTCCCAATAACAGGCATTGCATGCCTTTAACAAATTGCCTTGCTCATTTTCACCCCTAACAAGTGGTCGACTTTTTTCGACATCTTTGTGTTTGTCTTAAATTTGGTGACAAACACTTCCGCTAGTTGCTGCCACCTCTCGATACTTTCTACCCCACTTTAGGCCCAACTGGTCTAGGCTTGAAGGGAAAATGAGGCACATCAAAGCATCGTTTCGTTTGTGCCTAGCCATGACTTGGCAGTAATGGCTAACGTGCATGTACAGATCGGTCTTCCCGTCGTAAAGTGTGAATTTTGGATGGTGAAGCTGGTGGGAAGAGACGCATTCTCTATTTCTAGAGAAAAAGAGGTGGCACTCAGCCTTACCAAGTCCTTGTCTACAGGTGTGTATGCTACAACACGTGGTGGTAGCATCATGACTTCTTCACTGCCACGATGTCGAGGGGCCAAATATTTGCATCCGAGCCCGTATTGCTTCGAATGACGTCTTGCTTCTTGAAACACACTGAAGGTGAGCTACCCGGCGAGTGGTTTGCTGGAAAATCCCTCCAACGATCAAGTTGGTGGTCTGAAGAAAATGAGAGTAGAGAGAGTGAGTAGTGTAAGCTTGCTTATTCTTTTTTGAGGGAAGTCGTGCGCCTTATCAAGGCTATTGCCTTGCCTTCCAAGGTTGTGTGCGCACTGCTTCCTTTGTCCTATGTTGGATGCGTGGATGTACTTTTCTCTCTTCTCCTTTCACGTGTACTCATCAATACTACCAAACAGCATTGGCTAAACCACCAGACAGTATTAATGCATACTTTGAGCGGTCTTCCATATCTTCATTCAATTGGGCCACATGGTACATCCAGACCGGCCGACTTGTAACCAAATCTCAATTTTATTATCCTCAACCGCACCAACTTTGAGTGCTCTTACGCTGAGCCGACTCAAGTCGGCCTTGCTAGATACCAAATAGCTCGGCGAAGCCCTTCAGGACAACATGCGCTTAGGCCAGTCCGTGGTTGTTCCTTCATAGCTTGGTTAACTCTTTAGTTCACCATCCTAACATCCTTCTGTATAGTAGCTTAGCACATATCTTCAGCTCAGTCCTAGGACGTGGCCCCATCTCCATTTAGCCTAACCCAATGCCGAAGCATGGGCATAGCCCAATGCATGGTCTAACTCATGAGATAGCTCGGTCCGAACTTGTGGCCTCATCTCAACTGTGCCCCGGCCCACTACCGAGTCACAGGCTCAGCTCGACCAATAACTTAAGTCTATCATCCAACTAGGTTCATTATCATAGACGAGGATTAGTTCGGTCTTAGCACAAATTCCTCTCCCACTATTATAACCTTAAAAATAAATTAAAAAAACCTTAGAAATTCCACTTTCTACACCCCAAGTCTAATAGCTTTTTCATTTGGACATTTTGTGCTGAACAAATTATATATGTCCAGAAACTTAATTCTAAACCTATAAAGTTTTTTCGGATACTCAGTTCCAAACAATAGAAAATTGGTTGCAGCATTTTCATTTGGATAATGTCGAACAAATTATATATGTCTGGATACTTAATTCCAAACCTATGAAGTTTCTCTGAATACTCAGTACCGAACAATAGAAAATTGGTTGCAGTATTTTCATCTAGATACATAGTGCTAAACAAATTATATATGTTCGGATTCTGAAACTATGAAATTTCTTCAGATACTCAATTCCAAATAGTAGAAAAATGAAAAACAAAAAATGAAACTTCTTATATACAAAAATGCTTGGAAACATCTTCTTTATCTATATAAAACTGTTTGGAAACGTCTTCTTTGTTGTCCATTATTAATTTCAATATGAAGTAGAATGTAAGAATGATGGATTCAAGCAAATAGAGTTAGGTATGAATATGCAAAGTGAAGAGAGAAAAGAAATATTGGGATTGATGATGAATGGGGTGTCCAAAATACTTTGATTTATACTTTTTCAAAAAAAGAAAAAAATTTAAATAAATAAATAAATTTATGAAAAATATAAATAAAAAAACTCAATATTTTACTCTAATAACAAATTAAATCTTAACTTTTTAATTGTTTCAATTTAAACCCCTCTACTTTTAAAATGATATCAATTCTAATAGTTTGTTAGTTATAACTAACGAAACACAAACAACATAACCACTTTTTTGTTGGTGGTGCTAAACAACGACAATAGCTATGGATTAGATAAGGAATGTGAATGACAATAGTGAATTGCGAAAAGAAATGAGTAATGTTGGACAAGAAAGAGGGATTGAGTAATAGTAATAGATTGAGGAAGATGAGGGATGGCGATAGACGATCATAACAGTGGGAGGTAGCTGTTAATCGTAGTAAAGAAAAAAAAATTTATTAAGGGGGGCATTTGAAATGATTTAAATAAGTATACTTTTTGACTTTTTACAAAAAAACGTAAAATATAGGTTATATTTGAAGTGATGTGGTAGACAGGTGATATGATCCAAATAAGATGATTATGACGCAAGTAAGATAATGTATTAAAATAGCATGTGCCATTTTAGCACATGCTAAACACCCCCTAAATTGTCTAAATTGACCTTCTCCATTAGTTAACTAATGGATACAAATGGATAATTACAATTGATATCATTTTAAAAGTTCAAAGTCTAAATTGAAACAATTAAAATATTAAAATTTGATTGTTGCTAAAGTCAAACTTTGGGATTTTTTTTGTAATTTGCCCCAAAAAATTATAATCTTATTAATCTTTTAGTTTAATTAAGTACTTCTTTTAGGGTCATTATAGTAGACATCCTCAAAAAGTATGAACATATGTAAGTTAAGATATTTGTGATGTTGATTATTACAAATGTCATAACTAAACCATTTTCAATCATAACTACAAAAGAAAAAGAAAAAGAAAAAGAAAAAGAAAAAGAAAAAAGAGTTATAACCAAAATAATAATCACAATAGCACATAATTAATATCACTGAGTATAGCGATTCTGGTTTTAACCCGTTACTTATTGCATTCCGGACTCGGGTTGGTTTGGTTTTAAATAGTTATTCATATCTTTTTCTCTTGTCTTTCCCTTTTATTTTGGTTATCGGGTTGTACTTGTGCGTTTAGGACAGGTTGGTTACTTGTTTTTCCAAACCTTTGCTGTCCAAATTTTGGCTCTTGCGCTCGAGCGAGCATTCTTGCGCTCGAGCGGACTTTACAAATTTTGCTCCTCCACTCGAGCGGCCATTCTTGTGCTCGACTGGGATTTGCCACTTCTCAGCATTTCTTTTGCAGTTCTGAAAATACTGAGAAAGTGCTTTAGACGCTCGAGCGTCTAGTCCCACGCTCGAGCGAGGACCCTCGTCTGCAAAACTTTTAAAAATGTGTATTCCATGCTCGAGCGCCAATTTTCACGCTCAAGTAGAACCTTGTGTCTGATGCTCGAGCGGACTGCATGTATAAAAGTCTAAGAAGATGATATTGTGAATCACTTTTTCATATATCTCTCTCTCTCTCTCTAAAACTCTCCAAAAAGCTTGTTCTTGAGCCTCTCTCTCTAGAATTCACCTTCTCTCTTAAATTTCATCTAGATCCATTGATCTTTTCACCCTAGTGCCTTTAAGAAAAAGGCAGTGCTCGTCAAGATCTATATTTTGATCCGAATAGAAGTGGGTTTCGGCGCTCTTGGAATTTCTCTCTTGTTTGACTCATCTTCTTCCTTTGAGGTAAGGATCTTTTTTACACCTTCATATGATATTTAGCTTAGTTATTTGTATCTTGTGTAACAATGGTGTGTTTTGAGGGTGTTGTAAGCAAACCTAGGGTTTGGATATAATATGGAAAGAGGGATTGTTGATGAACATGAAATAAACGAATGTAGGTTGTGAAAATGAAATTATGTTGGGTCAAAATGGTTAAAAATGATATTTGGGTTAATAATTAGAAAAGGGAAGGTTTTGCCCTAAAATGACTATCATGATTATTTTATATAGATTATTAAAATTGTCATTGAAAATGTGAAATTGAGAGGGTATGGGTATGAATGGTAGGGTTGGTTATGTATTGACTCATCCTTCGAAAATTTGAATAAATTATCTGTCATGAGATTGAATCTCTGTTTAGAAATAACTGTATTGGGCTATCGGTGGAGGATAACTATGATTGTTGTAGAAATTGCATGAAGATTAGGTGAATTGAAACTAATCTCTTATTGTATGTCATTGAATATGACTATGTTTATATACATTGTACGTGTATGACTATGTGGGAGTGGAAAGGGGATGTGCTCCATTGTTTGATGTTGTGTTTAAATACATTGCATATGTATGAATGATTGTTTGGGAGGAGAGAGGGGATGGACTCCATTATAATTAAATTTGCCAGAGTGTCCTGGGTAAAAGTCCTGAAATTATACATGGGTGCCTAACCCGTGGACGAAATATCCGTAAAATGGCAATTGTAGTTCTTGTATAGCCTACGTTTACATGGGTCCCATTTGACGGCTGCCTGCGGACGAAATGTCCATGAAAGAAAAGTTTGAAGTGTTCATGCATTGTTGATGTGATTGTAGAATTAATGAGTTGAAGTCTCATTTAGATTGTCAAAAAGATAATGAATCTGGTCCATGTAATGAAATGAATGGAAATTGGTACTTTATGACTGTATAATTATGGATGTTTGTATCACTGATGTTGTGTATGCATAGTGTACTTATACCTTTGCCGTTTCATGTATGTGGAGAAGTGGTTTGGAAATACTCTTCGAATCCTGGGAGACGCTAGTGATCCTTAGCTAGTCACCTAAAAAGATACAAACACTCCGGTCGGGGGTGCCGGAATTAGCACTCCGATGGACAAGTCAGTTCAGACACTCAGGATAGCTTTCTTACTAAGTTAAGTGAAGTGATTTTTACATACCTACTAAATATGTTGTTCCTGTATTTATACTTGTTTCTCTCGATCCTCGGAGCCAGGGCCTACTTTTTGATCATTGTCCTTTACATTATCCGGCTCCAATACTACACACTTATTCGGCCCAAATAATATATTCGGCCCCCCTATTCTCACCGGATACAGCCGATTATTATCAGCCTTGTATTGCACGTGCCTTCTGTCTTTGTCAATAAATTCGGCTCCCACAATTGCCCCCCGAACTCCCTATTGACGGTAGTTAATCGGCGTGTTTGGTCTTGAATTGGAAAAGTTAAAATAGGTCAAGTGGCTTCACGTGCCCCAATATAGATGTCAGGATGCGCACGCCTTTTCGCTCATCATTACGCTTTCCTGCCTCAATCGTGCGCTTCGCATTTATTGTGATTTGAAATTTCAGTCCTTTCGATTGCACAGTTTGTCGAGTATTCGAGACTCTTAGACCGCCAGCGGATATCCCTTCTCTGACTTGTGTTTTCTGCAACTCTCCTCCATCTAATCTTCGTAAGTCTTCTTCTCCCTTCTTTACGATCCTATTTTCTGTTTGTCGTTTTGATTTCAGCGAAAACTTGAATCCCTGCGAACATGGCTAAACACTTGAAAGACCTCCTTTCTGAGGGTCGTATTTCCGAATTTCGGAGACATTTTTCCATTCCCGACGACGTCCACTTATCTCTTGTAACGGACAGTACCCTTGATATGGAGAGAGAGGATCAGAACACGATTGTCTTCCATCTATTATCCATAGCGGAGGGCGGAGTCTGTTTTCCCCTACACCCATTGCTTAGGGTCGTCCTTCGCTATTGGAGTCTGATTCCTTCTCAACCCAACGTAAATTTCTTTCGAATCATCATGGGGGTGATTGAGTTGAACCGACGTCTTAGGATCAACCTTGGCGTTCCAGCGATTCGGCACTGCTACGCTTTGGCCAAATCTTCTGGTCGGCTGGGGCGATACTTTCTCAGGGCCAAGGACACTGACCATCACTTGATAACCATGCTTGCCAGTTCTGGTAAGAGGGTTGATGACATAATAGTCAATGTCGAAGGTAATTGGGAGTTCGGTGAAGGCGAAGACCGCCTAGATCCTATTCCCAGACGGAAGGGTGATCCAGGTTGCCACGTAACGCCTTGTGTTTGTTGACTTACCCTTTACTCGGCTTTTTTCCTTTAATCACCCCTTGTTCTTTGTAGGTAACAAATTGAAGAAGATTCTTCCCTCAACCGACGGGGTAGTCCTTGAGGAGATCAAGTCTGCGCTCAGATACTTCGGCCGTCCAAACGTACAAAAGCAAGGGAGAGCGGCTCACATACTCCTCCGATATAAACCTACTTATACTACGTTCTCGGCTTCGGAAGGCATTCCAATTCCATCCGGCGATCAACAGCTTTCGGCTCTTATCTTTCCCAGCTTCAAGAGCCTTAGGAAAATTGGCCTCGAAGATTCAGATTCGAGGGCAGAGGCTGAGCCGGTGGTAGAGGTAGTTGTCGAACCAACTAGAGAGGTTGCTGAGGAGGCCGAAGAGGTCGACGAAGCGATACGTTCGGCGTTTGAGGCTGCCGGACTTAACCAGCCTTCACCGTCCATTTCGGGTGGAGCGGAGTTTTCGTCTGGAGATATTTTTGCAAATTTGAGGGACCTACCCGGCGATATTTTTGAAGCTATGGCTGGGGAAAGCCTTACGCAGATGGCGCGAAAGAAAAATGCCGAGCGAATGGCTGCTCGAAAGAAGACCGAGGCCGCCCATTCTGAGCCCATCTTGATTAAAACTTTAGTACCCGTTATTGAAGAGATGATTTAGGTCGCTGAGGCCAAAACGGGGGAAGAGGTTGAGGAACAGGTCATTGATGAACGGCTGATTCCGGAGGAGCGGGGCGAAAAGCATAGCGCCGAGGGAGAGGCTGGGTCGAAAATTAGCCTTTCTTCCAAACGGCCTCGTTTAGAAGAGTAGGACGTGGCTGCGCCTTTTATTGTTCAGCCTAAGATCAAAGATACGCCGATCTCCTCCGATGCTTCAGCCATTGAGGATCCAACCGTGGCGTTGAGCCTGGCGGCTTCAATTTCCTTCTTGGGGCCGACGTCATGACTTTCGCGCCGTCTTTGGATATTATGGCCGTAGCCCTATCTGCGCAGTCGGCATTCCTGGTCAGTGACCATCTCAAATTCTCTTGACTTTGTTTTTATTTAAAGATATCTGACGATCCCAACTTGTTTTGCAGACTGTTGGCAGGATCGCGGACCTAGGCCGCCGCCTCCATGATGCCCTCGGCAGAGTTGATCGTTTGCAAGCGGAGGCGAACGGTCAAAAGAGTAGGGCTGAATTTGAAAGGATGAGAGCCGCGGTAGAGAGTGCTCACTCGGTGAAAGAGAGGCTTCTGCTCGACGAGAGTAGGGCAAATGCGAGCGAAGAATCGCTCAAGTTAGCCAATGAGGTGCTTGCCGAGGCGGAGGTTCAGTTAGCGGAGCTCAAGGCCGCCAAGGAGAAAGCCGATTCTGAAGCTTCTGCGGCATTTGAGGCAGGAAAAAGCGCCGCCTTCACGGAATATGTAGATGAAGTCCCCAGATTCGAGAATCGGGGGTTCAAACATGGATAGCTCAAAGCCCTTGCTGCCGCTGGAGTTACATTGGCCTTGCCAATTCCCTACGAGTAAGTGGACGTTGAGCCACTTGAATCTAACCCCGAGGATTGATCTGGGAGTCATCTTGATTTTTTTTTTTAAGTGCTTCTGATTTTGATGTAAGTTTTTGTTCAGTAGACTTTTGTTGGCTCAAGCTAATTTTCATGTATAAATTGGTTACATTTGCGTTCAATTTATTAATGAAAACTGCCTTGGTATTTCTCCACTACTAGTTCATGGTTTGTGAAGTTATGTTAATGAAGAGTACTTTGCCTTTCACGAATTTGGATAAAATCATTGCTGTGTTTGAGCTTTCAGAAATTGAATATCCTATGACAATATTGAATTAACATTCATGTGCCGCGTATTGTGGGTACTGAGACAATATTGAATTATCATTCATGTGCCGCATATTGTGGGTACTGAGCCGAATCGATTGATGAATGTGCCCTTGCCCCAGGCGGTGTATGATCATTCGGGTGCCGGATGAAATGATCGTAAGATTTGTGATCGATCGATTCATGAGCCGACTGGGGTACATAAGCCGAATAGATTGATGAATTTGCCCCTGCCCCAGGCGGTGCATGATCATTCGAGTACCGGATGAAACGATCTTAAGATTTGTGATCGATGGATTCCTGAGCCGGCTGGGGTACATAAGCCGAATAGATTGATGAATCTGCCCCTGCCCCAGGCAGTGCATGATTATTCGGGCGCCAGATGAAACGACCTTAAGATTTGTGATCGATTCGTGAGCCGGCTGGGGTACATAAGTCGAATAGATTGATGAATCTACCCCTGCCCCAGGCGGTGCATGATCATTCGGGCGCCGGATGAAACGATCTTAACATTTGTGATCGATGGATTCGTGAGCCAGCTGGGGTACATAAGCTGAATAGATTGATAAATCTGCCCCTGTCCTAGGTGGTGCATGATCATTCAGGCACCGGATGAAACGACCTTAAGATATGTGATCGATTCGTGAGCCGTCTGGGGTACATAAGCCGAATAGATTGATGAATCTACCCCTATCCCAGGCGGTGCATGATCATTCAGGGCGCTGGATGAAACGATCTTAAGATTTCTGATCGATCGATTCATGAGCCGACTGGGGTACATAAGCCAAACAGATTGATGAATCTGCCCCTGTCCCAGGTGGTGCATGATCATTCGGGCGCCGAATGAAACGACCTTAAGATTTGTGATTGATTCGTGAGCCGACTGGGGTACATAAGTCGAATAGATTAATAAATCTGGCCTTGCCCCAGGAGGTGCATGGTCATGCAGGTGCCGGATTCATAGGCCGGCTGGAATGAGACGAACTCAGGAGTTTTGATAGATCTGTCTGCCTTTGCCCCAAGTAGGTCAATCTAATCGGCGCCGGGCGATTGAAGTTTTTTATAATTGATGAGATTGCCTCGAGGGTGCTGCCTCTGTAAAGGAGAAATGATTAAAGGTAAAACTTTTATGAGCGTAGTAGACAACTGACTCCAGCATTTGAAGGTATCGAGTGAATGTCGAACAGACTGTTCTTTAACAGCAGAGGGGAAGCGAGGACGCTGGCTGAGCTGGGTGGAGACATGGATCGAGGTAATGACCCTCCGCGCAAGACAAGGCAGGAGTTCGAGGATCGAGAGGCGTCAGTCCTCTCGGCGTCAAGGTGTCGCCCAGTGCGGACAAGCGATCAGTAGGCGTAACTTCTCAACCTCGAGTCGAGAGGAGATCTGAGGCGAATCCGCACCCATTAAGCTTCACGGTATTTGTGGGGAATAGACCCATGACAGAGGCGGACTCGATCGTTCGAGACCCAAATGTAGCGGTCAAGTTTGCTCGACAAATTTTTTCCTCCTGAGGTTCACCAGTCGATGGTAGGTCGTCAGGACTACACATATTGAAAGGCGTTCACAGGCGATGAAGAGTGTACCTTTGCCTATGAAATCGGCATCTTGATTCTGTATTTGCCGAGAAATGGAGAAGAATGAGGAACGTATTCGAAATTTGAAGGCTACATGGAGGTCATTGGCGCGAAGTTAAAGAAGGTCAAGGCTCAGTAATAACTCCACAACTGAAGAAACCCAATCGTGGAAGAGAGGGTTACCAGTCGGCTTATCAGTTTCGCGCTTGCCGATCGTGAGACGGCGAGTATGTTCGCAATGGAGAACGTGAAGGGGAGGGCCTATGAGAAAGGTTTCCATGAAGGCCGAAAAGTTGGAATCAAGAAGACCAAGGAAAAACTTGCCGAAAAAGTTTGCCGATGTGAAAATCGTGGATTTAGGCACAGTTAGATCAAGGCATCTCAAGCCACTGAAGCTCTTCGAGCGGCAGGCATCGATTCGGCATCGCCACTCTACCACAGTAAACATTTTTCGTTTTCTACTTTTGAAGTTGAGAAGAGTGATGATGAGGGTGATGCCGTATAAGTATATTTATTGTAAGGCTGAAACGCAGCTTACGTTCAAAACTATGTAATTTATTGCTTGTTTTGTTGAATAAAAAACGTTATGTTACAAATATTTTATTGTAATTCGTATTCGGCATGTATGTGTTTCGTTTTATTGTGCTGGAATGAACGTATAAGCGTTGACCGGCAGGGTCGATCCATACTTGATAGCCGTTTAATCCTGACAGGCTATTGTAACCTAAAGAAGCCGAAAAGCCAGTGGGTAAAATGGCTTTGGCAAATTCAACTCGGCTTGGGGCCTAGATTTTTAGCCAGTGCACGTGCTTCAAAAAGTCGTTTGGATAACTACGCCGTGGCAATTGTCAACCGACATTTTTCTCATGGAATTTAGTATTAGCGAAATCACCTCGGGATTGGGGTCTCGAGATCGCTGCCAGTATTGAAACTAAAGGAGTGGACGCTTTGCGCAGATAAACAATCACTTATGTGAGGTGAGATAAGTGGGGATGTTAGTTAGAGGCTGGAGTTCAGCCGAACTTGGTGTTGCCATGGATCGCGGCAGAGGATCCATCCGTATGGGAAGTAGGGCGTCCAAAGGTTGGCATGAATCTTCAAGTCGTCGGAGCAGATCACCCCGAAAGGAAAGGCAACGACCGTTGGGTTTATCCCTCCTTGTCCTGGATCTTTGCCTTGACATTGTCAATGGTATCAGGGAAGGACTTGGGCACAGTTGGCTCAAGGCATTGCAAACCACGGAGGACTTCCGGGTGACGGGAGTTGATTCGGCGCTGCCGCTTTACCAATGCGTCTTCTCCCCTTTTTAGCTTTTGAGATCGGACGTGGGTATTGTAATGCTCAAACGCAAGTTGCGTTTATGTAACAACTGTCTAATTAAATAAAAATTGTAATGCTCAAATGTGAATTGCGTTTATGTAACAACTGTTTGATCGAATAAAAAGCTTTATTTCACACATTTACGTCTTATTCTGAATTTTTGATATGCTCAGTTAAGGACCTTATTTGCGTCTTGCTCTGAATTTTTAATATGCTTAGTGAAGCACCTAGGCTTAATCGACCCTAAGGTGACATGCACCTAAGGGGGCTCCGAATCCGGAGGCTTAATCGGCCCTAAGGTGACATGCACCTAAGGGGGCTCCGAATCCGAAGACTTAATCGGCCCTAAGGTGACATGCACCAAAGGGGGCTCCGAATCCGGAGGCTTAATCGGCCCTAAGGTGACATGCACCTAAGGGGGCTCCGAATCCGAAGACTTAATCGGCCCTAAGGTAACATGCACCAAAGGGGGCTCCAAATCCAGAGACTTAATGTGGCCAATCGTGATATCCACGAAGGGCGCTCCGAATCCGGAAAGTTAATCGGCTCTAAGGTGACATGCACCAAAGGGGGCTCCGAATCCGGAGACTTAATGTGGCCAATCGTGATATCCACGAAGGGCACTCTGAATCCGAAGACTTAATCAGCCCTAAGGTGACATGCACCTAAGGGGGCTCCGAATCCGGAGACTTAATCGGCCCTAAGGTGACATGCACCTAAGGGGGCTCCGAATCCGGAGACTTAATCAGCCCTAAGGTGACATGCACCAAAGGGGGCTCCGAATCCGGAGACTTAATGTGGCCAATCGTGATATCCACGAAGGGCGCTCCGAATCCGGAGACTTAATCGGCCCTAAGGTGACATGCACCAAAGGGGGCTCCAAATCTGGAGACTTAATGTGGCCAATCGTGATATCTACGAAGGGCGCTCCGAATCCGGAGACTTAATCGGCCCTAAGGTGACATGCACCTAAGGGAGCTCCGAATCCGGAGACTTAATCAGCCCTAAGGTAACATGCACCTAAGAGGGCTCCGAATCCGGAGACTTAATCGGCCCTAAGGTGACATGCACCAAAGGGGGCTCCGAATCGTCGTCATGACAAGCGTCACAATGGGGTTTGTGAAATAAATTGAACGACAAAGAAAGATGGTTTGCATTGCAGAAGTGAAATATACACAAGTATCAAAGCCCACAGGTCGGGTCAGTGATAGGGTTTTCATAAAATCACTGCTTGTGCTGATTGGGGGGAGCCACGAATCTCTTCAATGCCATGGGCTATCGGGAAGCGCAGGAGCTAATGATAAGTGCTTGGAACGGCCTTCATAATATGTATCCAGGTTCACCTTATGATGACATTATACAGCGAAGGGAGCTTTACGACCAGGAATTCTACTTCGACCGTTCTGGAGCCCGCTCGGACAAGTAGTATGATCTTTCTTAACAGGTATTCGGGATTCATATTAAAGCCGAACAGTGAATGAGGCACCAAAGACAGATCTGACTCGTTGAGGCCGAGTTTGATGAAAGTTTGGTAATACATAACCTCTGAAGTACTCCTCGAGTCTATGAGAATTCGTTCAATGGTGAACCGGTTTATACATAAGCTAATGACCAACGGATCAGTATGGGAAGCTGTTGTGCCACTAAGGTCGGAGTCATTGAAAGTAATTGTCGGAGCTTCTTTAGGCCATTCAGTCGGAATACGTTGCTCCTGGGAGATTGGAAGCGATTCAATTGTGTGCACGGTTGGGGGTGCAGGCAGGCTGTAGATCACATGGATCACGCCAAGTGGAGAAGAGTCTTGCCTCAAGGCTAATGCCTTGGTTGGCTTTCCCTTTCTCACATACTGTTGCAGTCGACCATCTTGCACCAGTTCTTCCAGGTGATCTTTTAATGCGTAGCAGCTCTCTGTTTCGTGGCCGTGATCTTTGAGATATTCGCACCGCCTATCCTTTCTTCGCGTGTCGGGCGGCCCCACCATCTTCGACGACCATTTGAAGAATGAAAGGTGTTGGACTTTGGTCATTATTGCAGCGATTGGTTCTGACAACTCTGTGTACTTTTTGTCGACACGCCTCGAATGTCTGCTGTCGACTTGCAGTTGCTCATTCGTCCGGTGGGGACATTGATCACTTGTTCGGCGAGTATCCCGCCTTTTGTCTCGTCTAGTGTATTGCCGAGGCTCTGGGCTAGGAGGTGGCACGGAACTTATTGGTTGAGCAATTTCAGGGAGGGCCGTTTTATTAGACATTTGGCTGGCTTTTATTCTCAAGGCATCATCTTCCACTTTGCAATACTCCTCAACTTTTTTCATCAACGCCCATACTGTTTTGGGGGGTCTTCTGGTCAGGGAACTGCGAAGAGGACTATCAAGATGTAGTCCCATTTTGAAGGCGGTGATGGCCATGAAGTCATTGCAAGCGTTGTCGACGAGGTTGAAGCAGTCCCAATAGCGCGCCAAATACGCTCTAAGCGTTTCTTCTGACTGAATCTGCATAGCCCAGAGAGAGTCGGCCTACTTCGGCTGTACCTCGTTAGTGATGAACCTGGCCCTGAAGGACTTCTGTAATCGATGAAAGCTTTTGATGGAGGCCGGCTCCAACTTGTAATAATACCACCTAACAGCTAATGGCCCCAGGTTGCTAGGGAATATTCGGCACATGAGGGCTTCGTTGTCTGCATGCAATGTCATGGCCTGCTTGTAATGACGGATATGATCAGTGGGGTCTGATTTGCCATCGTAAAGAGTGAATGACGGAGCTTTGAACTTCTTGGATAGGGCCGCCCTTGCAATCCGTCGGACAAAAGGATCGTGCTGGCCTTCTTCGTCTGAACTGCTCCGCCTGCGCTTGTTCCTCGTATGTAGACTCTTTTCGGAGGAGCTGGAAGTTTCGGATCATCCCTTCTTGGTGAGCTCCGTGGATAATGAGTTAGAGTCGCTATTGGTATCCTTTGGTTGGGCTCAAGGTCGTTGTCCACCGGCCCTCGGAGGTCGTTCAGGATCTTGGCGCATGGCTTCTTTCGATTTTGCGACTTCGAGGGCCAAATCTTGACGGAGACGTTCATATTCAGCGATCATGTTCTCCAGCCTTTGTTCGTTCTGCTTCGCTTGTTCCATGATCGCCTGCATTGTCTCTTGCGCTGAAGTCGTTGGTGAATTGAAGTTCAAGACGCGTCTTGCAGCGACGGTTTCTTTTCCGAGCATATTTGCTGGAGTGAGGTCATCTTCCTGTGTGGTCTCGTCAATGGCTACCGGAGGATCTTCAGTCACGCCTGCTATGAATGTATTTGAGTATTCCCACAGACGGCGCCAATTGTGGAGAAGTGGTTTGGAAATACTCTTCGAATCCTGGAAGACACTAGTGATCCTCAGCTAGTCACCTGAAAAGATACAAACACTCCGGTCGGGGGTGCCGGAATTAGCACTCCGACGGACAAGTCAGTTCAGACACTCAGGATAGCTTTCTTACTAAGTTAAGTGATAGCTTTCTTACTAAGTTAAGTGAAGTGATTCTTACATACCTACTAAATATGTTGTTCTTGTATTTATACCTGTTTCTCTCGATCCTCGGGGCCAGGGCCTACTTTTTGATCATTGTCCTTTACATTATCCGGCTCCAATACTACACACTTATTCGGCCCCACTATTCTCGCCGGATACAACCGATTATTATCAGACTTGTATTGCGCGTGCCTTCTGCCTTTGTCAATAAATTCGGCTCCCACAATATATGATGCTAGATGATTTCTACTGGGCTGTGGCTCACCCTATTTGGGAATAACATTTTCAGGTATTAATAACCTACCTCTACCAGGGCAATAGCTTGGAGGGACATTTTAGGAGCAAGAGCTTCTTTATTTGAATTGTATATTTTTTGTAAAATCTAGGGCTAAATGTGTATGAGCTAGTCTCCTTTTTGTTGGGTCTGCTTGGAATTACTGGAGAAAGAAATGGCCTAAGGTTCCTTGGGCTGAAGTTGTTTGGGGCCCACACAATATACCTAAGGCTAGTTTTATTGTTTGGATGGCTATCTTGGGGAGACTGAATACTGGCAACAGACTTGTTAGCTTTGGCATAAAGCAGCATTCTATCTGCCAGTTTTGTAACCAATATGGAGAAGATCATCAACACCTTTTCTTCCAGTGTCCTTTTACCCTTAGAGTGTGGACTGCAATTCAAGATAAATGCCAAGTAAATTGGCATAATATTCTTTGGAATGACCTTCCTATGGTGGTGGCTACTGACTGTAGAGGGAGTTCTTTAGCCACAATTATAAGAAGATTGAGTTTCTGCACATCTGTTTATCATATCTGGCTGGAGAGGAATAATAGAACATTTTGCAAAGAAAATAAACCTGAAGAAGTTGTGATCAAAGGTATTGTTTCTTTGGTCAGATACAGGACTTTGTCTCTTTCCAACATTCGAAGATCTCAAACTGATGAGTGGTTTCTACAAGAGTGGAGGCTCTCTACGTCCATCCTTAAATGAGTGCATTATTGTGGGTTGAGGTTTGGTGAGAAAATACATGAGGGTCGAGTGGTGTGAGCCATATAGTGAGGAAATTTATTTTCATATATGTTGTACCTAATGTGTTTGTGCATGTTTGCAGGTCAGGACATGAGGGTTGAGTGAAGAGAGCATATAAGCATTTGAAATGTGAGGAGTGTTGCAAGAAGTGAGTTGAGTGAAATAGCCATAAATGATTTTCTAACATTGCTGTAGGTACATATGGCTGGTACAAATATAGGGAGTGCTTTCTGTTGAGGGTTGAGTGAAAAAGTCCATATATTTTTGTTGTTTGGATGTAGTTTTCCTAACTTGCTATCTTTGTTGAGTGGTTTTATATGTGGGTTGAGTGATTTAGCAATCCATATGTGTTGAGATTTGTTGCGGGTTATTTCTTTTTTGTAGTCTATCATGTCCTAATTTGTGATTGTATTTAGCTTACCAGCTTTTTACTAATCTGAATTGGTTCGGATAATTTATTTGGTTGACAGGTTTTATTAAATCTGTGGAGGATCTTTATTGCTGGGCTGTTTGTTTGCTGATGGTTGTTGGATCGCATGGTCGAGGCTGCATGGATGCGCCAACCCGTGTGGAATCCTTTGGAAAATTCTTTGTTTTTCTTTGTTGATCTGTCTATAATTGTTTTGGTTTTCACAGTTTTTTTTCTCTGTTAGGCCTTTTCCCACGGGCTATGATGGGGCGTTGGTTTTTGCGTGTATACGTTGGGCATGTTGCCTCCTTGGGTTACGTATTCTGTATGTTTTGGCTGGTTTTTTGGTGGTTCTGTGGCTTAGTTTGTATTTGGGCTGCTTTTGTTTTGTTCTCTCTTGTCCCTTGTTCATCTTCCCTTTGTGTTAAATGGTTGCTGAACAGGTGGTTTTCGTAGTGGATCCTGTTTCCTTTTGTTTTTATTTCCTTTTGTTGTCTGTTTGCTCGGTTTCTTTAGGGTTGTGCTTGGTTCACTTATCTGTATAGTTTGGTCAGGTCCTGGGGTATGCCCCTTGTATTCCTGTATATTTCCTTGTTTTATTTTATGACTTATTCACCCAAAAAAAAGTCTCCTTTTTGTGTAACCAAGTCAAAACTTGGAAACATGTAGGCCAATAGGGCATCTCATTCTGTTAAACTCTTTTGTATTATTAACTTCATATAATGAAATGATTATTTACTCTGATTAATGCTGTTATTAATATGTGTTTGGATTGTATTTACTGTATTATTTTGGGGGCGTTACATTGAGTCATAATTAAAGATTACAATATTATAACTAGGAGATGTGGTAGGGATATAATAGAATTTCCTCTTTTTTGAAATATTACTTATGTAAAAAATACAAACATATGAATGAAATAGTTCCCAATCATCGATGTCAAATGTGCTTGAATTTGAAATGCATAATTTTCAAAGCATATCTGTATATATTGTTGGCACCATAAATAAATAATTTATTATTATTGATAAATTGTAGGACACGTGACGCTCTCCTACTCATTTAGAGGTCATGAGAAGTTTTTTTTTTTTTTTTTGGTGAATAGGTTATGAGAAGTTCTAAATCATTAAACACAAGTGAAAAGATGATGGAGAATGTAGAGAATCATAGAGCATGAATTGGAGGTTAAAAGAAGTTATGGAGACATAAAGATGAAGTGGAAGATCATGGAGTATGAAGTGTGGGAAATGGAAAAATGTGGTAGTTATTAGGTAGTTTTTTTCCTACAAATGATTACCTATAAATAGCCATTCATGGCTACATTGTAAAAGGGGCATCCAAAACTCAAATCAAAGACGATTGATTTCTATTTTTCTTATCATTTATATTTCCTGCACTTAATTTTCTGCGCTTCATTTTTGAAACATAAGAGTAGAAGTAAATTTTCTGTACTTTATTTTATGCACTTCCTTTTCGAAGCATAGAAGTAGAGGTAAATTAATGATTAGTTTGATTGTTCACTCAATCACCCCGATTGTTCACTCAATCATCTTTCTCCATCTTCCTCTTTTTAATTTTTCTTTTCTCTAAACTTGACAATTTTGAAGTCCTTTTCACTGACGCAAAAGAATCGTCAACACAATCGCTTAATAATTGACTTGAATTTAGTCTGTATGAATTTTTTAATCCTTATTGGTATACTCGCATTTATGATATTTTCTTTCGTAGGAAAAATAAGCCAAATATATATATATATATATATGGATTATTTACACAAAGACTCTCTTAATAAATATCACTTTAGCCTCATAAATTATAAAACTTATAAATAAATCTCATAAATTATTGAGAAGTATAATTAACCCACTATAAAAGTACACAAATAGATGAAAATATTGACATGCTTCACTTTGATCTCTTTCGTTACTGCATTGACATTTTTTAGATGAAAATACCCTTCAACACTCTATATAACACACCCAACTATACTTCTTCTCAATTTTCCTTATTTTTCTATTTTATTATTGTTTTTTTTAAAAAAAAATATTCTTTCTATGAAATATGTTTATAAAGAATATTTAAAATAATAATAAAAAAAATAATAATGGATAAATGCTTATACTTAAAAAAAATTTAAAAAAATAATAATGAATTCGTAAATATATAGTGTTGGATGGTATTTTCGCTTAAAAATTTGATCCAACTCACGGATACTCTTTGTAACATACCAAACTGCACTTCTCAATTTTCCTCATCTTTCGATTTTATTATTGTTTTTTTTTTTTTAAATATTCTTTTTGCAAAAATATATTTACAAAGAATATTTAAATAAATAATAATAAAACAATTATAATGGATGAATGCTTATATTTAAAAAATAATAATAATAAATTTGTAAATATATAGTGTGGAATGGTATTTTTTTGTCTAAAAATTGATCAAAAGTTTGGTTTAAGTCACAGTACAATAACAAAAAGGAATCAAAGTGAAATACGCCAATAGCTTAAGGCCTCCATTTGTATGTTTTTATGATTTAGGGGGTCAAAATGTTGCTTCTCAATAATTTAGACTGTTCGTTTATACATTTTTATAATTTAGAGGGTTAAAATAATACTTTTTGATAGCTTAGTGGGTTTCCATGAAAATAACCTCCATATATATGACAAACAAATCTAACGAGTTAAAAAAGGAGGTGAGAGTTGTACGCAAGCACCAAAACAAGACAAAATTGATTAAAGAAATAGATATTTCATTAGAAAGCGAAAATATGAAAACATTCATGAATAGAATCTGGACAATTTTGGTGCAGTTGGCTGCAATAATTGTTATCCGCAAACGCACCCAAATGTTCATCAATTATTGCAAGATACCTGGTTGATGAAAAAAAAATTTATGCGGATAGAGTGCATGTCATGCGGTATCTTCTACTATTATAATTAATTTTGATAGTAAAATCCACTACATTTATGTTAAGTGTTTGAGAAACAATAATGGATATATAAATTTATAATTAGTAAAAAGTGTTACCACGTGATATCCTATTGACATACATGTTGATGGATGTTGTCCAAAGTCCCAATATGCTCTTAGCCACGCTAACACCGATACTGACACCAATGCCAAGGACTGTCCCCTTTGCCGTGTCCCCTTTCCCGTACTAAAAGGAACCAATAGGTTATTCGTAAAGGTTTGAGACATGCATCAGATAGGCAACACAAATCCCAGTTTCATTAAATTGGACACCGTTAATACTGATGGAGACGATTGCAGCTAGTCATCATCGTCGGGAACACTACAACACCTCTGGATCTGAGATATTAATTACATCTACACAAAGGCAGAAAATGTTTCAAAGATTTTCAAGTCATGGAAACAAGAAGCAAGTTATGTGTTTTGTCTGTTAAGCTGTTTGGGTATTGATTTGCTCCAACAGTGACAGGAGCCTCTCCTCAGAAACCTATGCATATAATGTTAAATCAAGCTTCTTGTTATCATGTGTTATTATTGTTGACTAGAGAGTTTTTAAATGACAGAAAAAGAAAACGAATATATATATATATATATATATGCACCAAGTACACTGCTACTCTACAAACTTCAACTTCTCAGCTGTCTGACCCATTTGAGCAGCCTTGGTTAGAACATCCTCAACTCCTCTTGCCTTCTCAGGCTTCACCAAAGCAATTCGAGCCACTGCACAAATGAAATATCAGTTGAAGACAGATATATTTCACTCGAAGTTAAATTCAAAATTTTAAAAGATGGATTAATAGGTACAAATCTACATTGTATTTCTTTTTTCATTAGATCCTAAATTGTTTTACTCAACTTTGTAATATGTTTCATATGTGTTTAAGCGATGGACACCTGTGTACCCCAAGTGTAGTCTAAATTAAAAAATAAATAAATAATGACATGTTTGGATGTGTGTCCGACACATTGGAAGTGTCTAATGCATGTTAGGAAGTGTCACGACTCCAACCCACCCCTAGAGAAGCATGTTGTTTGCATGTGTGTTGCATTGCATGTGTTTGAATCGGCCGTTAATCCAAACATGAAAAACGAGGGACGTTTCATACTTGAAGTGATGAAACGTGCCTCATTTCACAGTCGCCGTCCCCCTTGATTGTGCATGATAGGGTGGAGGCCTCTCGAGTCTTGTGTGTTACTTGTGCATTCATTAACTTGTACAAACTCGGCTTCTCGGCCATCGTGCATTGTGATGCTCGGTTAGTGGCCCCGAGAGTCGAGTACCGCACTCATTTGAGCTTGAGAAATGATAAGGAGGGTAGTTGTACACACATGCCCTGCAAATGCCTTGCTTTGCCCTAGTTGAACTCTGTTTGCAGCAAAATGGAAGTGTGCAAAAGCAACTGGCCGACCGGCCACTTTAAGTGGCCTACAGCCTCCTTAAGTAGCCGACAGGTGGCCTACAGCCTCCCCTGGTGGCCGACAGTCCACCAGCTTGAAGATGGTTCAAAGTTGTTCTGGTTCTGAAGTAGAAGCAGTCTGGGAATTGGTTTGGTGTTCAGAATCAAAGCGAACGCAAACAGAGGCAACCGGTAGCAAGGCGACGGGATTACGGGAAGAAGCAACCGAGCATGCATGCATTCCTCGCCCCAAGGCTCCTTTTAATTGCTTTGATTAACTAGTTAATTCGTCATTTTTGTACCTAATTAGTTAATGTACTTAGCTAATAGATTTGTGTTGTAATAACTAATTAGTTAACTAGAATAGTTAATTAGTTTTGTTTTGTAATAAGTAGCTTAGCTTAGTGTAGCTTAGCCTATTTATTCGGACCCTCCGTCAAGAGGGCAAATGTTGTAATAAGTGTGCGTGTGTGTGAATGTCTTCCAACCCCACGTCTTTCTCCCTTTTATTTACCCGCTTTCAGTAGTTAGTTTTAGGGCATGTTTCAATTAGCATACATGCATGCATCATTCATTCGTATTGCATGCACTGGGCTCGGCGCATCATTCAAACTGCATTAAATTTCAATACTTACTTAAATATGTGTTTCAAAGCATGTTATCGAGTGTTGCACTCATATGCCATCTTAGAATAGCCGAGCCTATTTAGCTGCATTTTACATGTGTTGCATTAGGCATTGTTGATATAGTTAGGATCATGCATCGATTACTATCTAGCTTCTGTTTTGGCTCGGAGTACTCGGTGAGTGTTTATGTTTTAGCATCATTGCATATGTGTAAGTAATTGCCATGATAGCACGCTTACCATGAGGCTATGTGCTTATGTGTTTAACTGCATGAATGGCTGTTGGTGAAGGCTTGATTGCTTGAATTGGGACAACTCGATGATTGTGAGTTTTAAGCCCACTTTGCGAAGTGACAAAATCATGTTTTAAAGCCCACTTGAGAGTGGCAAATCGGCGCTTTAGCCTACTTGCGAGTAGCACTTTCAAACCATTTTTAAAAACAAACATGAGTTGTTTTGTTCAAATCCGCGTGATTGAGTCTATACTTGTTTGCTATGCGCATCACGTAGTAAAGATTAGCTAATAATCAGAATAAGAACACGTGTATTTTCAAAAACAACATATCATGTTTAGTAGAGGCCGATCATTTGATCGGGCGAGCGGGGGTGCTCATTTCATGACCTTCCCTCCCTCGTACCCAAGTTCCCAAGCCGAAGCAACTTTAGTGATAACGGACACGTGACCTTAGGCACGAGTCAGGTTTCCTAAATTCTCCAAAACAAAATATTTAGGTGGCGACTCTGAAATCTGGTAAAGCAGTCCATGTTTGGTGCTTTTGATTCAAAATTGATTTTTCAAAACCAATTGTCGGATTTGGACTCTTTGGTGATTTATCAATCTTACATTGCACTTTGTGAGATTAGATTCAGAACCGTAACAGGAGTCTGAACTATAGTAGCTAGAACCCAATCCGCGCCCTCTCCGAAAGGGGGCAGCACGGAGAGAATTTTGGGCGGTCTACACCTCCAATCCACAATCCTCCAATGATTCCAAGCGGGAGTGCCTAGGTCTTGCTCCCGACCTAGGCAGCCAAGAGGGTGAATGCATGGGTGAGCCAAGGGCTTATCTCAATAGCTAAGTAAACATAGGTGAGCCGAACATAGGCGAGCCAAGAGTTCGGCTATTTTGCTATGGAGTTGGGGTGAGTGGATAGAGAATACATTTCTTGAATTATGAAGGGCCATGAAGAGCTGTGAGCTGGCTCCATGTGGCCTTATTTCATACTTGGTGGTGTGCATGCCCCTGCTTAGGCTAGGCATACAATCCCAACTCATCGTGGTGCCTTAGGAGTCTGCCACGTGGATACGTGATGGTGATGACATACTCATCATGGTGCCTCAGGGGTCTGCCGCGTGGATGTGTAGTGGTGCTGACATGACACCCATAGGCCTTGCCATGTGCCAAGTATAGTATAGATACCCACAATAAGAAAAAAAAAATTAACAAAAAAGTTTTTAAAAAGTTGTTGTCACCATGCTGTCAATATGCCATACATATTCCCATACTTGAGTGCAGATTGTAGGAGAATAGATAAAAATCTTAGGGTAAATTACACTGACCTTCCTTGAGGTTTAGAGAAAATACAGTAAGCCCCACAAATTTGGCATAATAAAAAAAGCTCCCTCCAAGTTTTAACTCACATAACACTTAGCCCCTTTTTCATCTCCTTTACATGAAAATGTATATTTTATATTGTTTTTCTTTGTATTTTAACACCATTTGCATTGGGTTTGGGCCATTTAACTTTACTAAAAGGCTTCAGGTTTTCATTCACATTACACTTGGCTCCATTTTCATAATAATTTGTTAGTTATATGGATGAAAAAATAATGTTGTCATTTCTTTTACATGAAAATGTATATTTTGCATTATTTATCTTCATATTTTCACACCATTTGCATTAGTTCCAGTCCATTTAACCTTACTAAAAGGGAGGTCAGTGTAATTATGTCAAAATTGTGAGGCTTACTATATTTTCTTCAAACCTCAAGGGAGGTCAATGTTACTTATCCAAAATCTTATTACAGGCATAGCAAAAAAGTTGAATTATTGAAGCAAGCCAATCTCCAAGGTAGACATCAAGAAAAAGGATAAATGTGCATCGAAACATTGGAATTACAAAAATGATATGAAAAAATACAGAACTTACCAGAGGCAATGATCATAACACAAAACTGAATACAAGACTAGTTCCATTATAGTTCTTCATGAGTGGAGTGTAAACCCAAAAAGAATCTGCCACAAGCCACCCAAGGTTAAAATCATATAAAAAAGGAGTCATTATATTCATACCAATCATGCAGTGATTAGTAGAACTGAGAGATTCATAATACTTACTTCATAAATTGACCCCAAAAACAATCCAAATAACCAGCCAAATGAAATATGAAAACACAAGTTGCAGGCCAACTAGATTCACAAGTAGATACTCTCTGCAATCAAAGCAAGTCCTGCCACATAGCACAATCAAACAGTAGCTTAAAGAGATGCTCATGTGCGGCAATGCCAAACCCTAAACTTCTAGCATTATAAGTTCCTAATCTGGTTCAATATGATTGCAAGTAACAGAGTTAATATTTACTACACTGAAGCTCTCTTTAAGGAGTGATTTCACAAACTGTCCCCAAAAGGTCCATTGTCAGTGCCACCAGACAACATTGAGCTGAGCAGATGGGTTTCAACCCCTCAGGGTTTTTATTAGGTTGAACTTAACCTGAAATTGTTTATCTACATTCTATACCAACAATGCAGTCCTCCACCTGTATTGAAACCTAAGAAGCACAAACACGGACATGCCAACACAAAAAATTTCAAAATATGCAGGACACAACACGTGTGGGACACATGAAAATTTTACATATTGATTATATGTCATATATAAGGATAAATAATTATTATATGTCATAAATATTAATATTTAACTCAAATATAATAATTTTTAAAGTCTAAAGAAGGAGAATATATATAAATTTACATTTTTTCTATTTTATCATTGAATTCCAAGTTATTTTATTCAAACTTGTATTGTTTCATGTGAGTCTAACTGTTGGGAAGTGTCCAATGAGTGTCATGTCATGTACACGTTACCTTCCTTGAATTGTCCAGGCTTCTTAGATTAAAACTTTAGAAGAATCAAAATGAAAATCTAATGCCACAAGAAGAACAATCCAATATCATAATTAGGATATAAATGCCTATTATGCTACCTGGCCTTACAGGTGATGTCCAAAAATAAAATTTCTTGCATGGTTTCTCTAAAACATGATTGTTTCCAATTTCAGTTCTGTGCCATTCCTTTGACAACTCCAGAGCAAATATTATCAACTTATTGGAAAATGTTTTAAAAGCCCAATCTCTTCAGTATCAGAATCTCCTTGTTAAGAATAATATTGTAATACTGAACATCTATACTGTTAGCTTTCCAATCAATCATTTCTTCATAGAAAAAAAAAAATGATGTGCACATAGAGGTGATAAATGAGGGAGGGGAGGGGGGGGGGGGGGGGGGTGAACTTTACAAATCAGAAGGTTAGAAAAATGTAACTAAGATTTCAGGTAAGCTAAACAAAGTGGAAAATCTTAGGCAATCAACTTCCAATTAAAATTCAGAAGTCACACGAGAACTCAACACAGCATTGAAAAGAATCTTATCCATTCCAATGAGATAGATTTTAAGATCATGATGACCAGACTGAATTTTCTCAAGTAAACTAATAGGACCACTGAATAGTTCCCAGAAGGCTCCTCAAGTGTTAATTTGATCATGAAAAACACTTTGAGGATCAATGCTTATTTTTTGTTCAACTTTTGACTGAAATGGAATTGCCTTTTCCTATATCTAGAGCCTTTTTTCTGTAAGATGTCACCATATTATTTACTCCAACCTTCCCATTTTCCTTGGTGCGTTCCAACATGAAACATATACCTCACTGGTGCAGTCATTTGTCTTCGTTAAACATGAGCAAGCCATATTATCAAACTTCATCTCGTCTTCTCTTGTTAATATTATGTCTGGTTTCTCATAGATACATTGTGGTTCTTTTTCTGTTTATCCTTTTTTCTTTTTTTTTTTCTTTTTTTCTTTTTTTGATGACCAGGAACCCCCTCCAAGGCTGGGCCCTTTGGACCCATCCCTGCAGGATAAAACTAGGATAATTCTATCATTTTTCATGTCTTGACTCACCTTGTTCATTTTACAAGCATGTTTGTTCTCAATGGCAGACATTTAAGCATCCAAACAGTGGGAAATTTTTAAGAATTCAAAAGGATCCAAAGCGAGTGATTCTTAGTGTGCAACTGACCTTAGTATGTTGAGGCAGGTGGACAATTCACGTGATCCTTCTGTGGAAGCCTGCTTCCAGAGACCACCTACCATTAAGTTCCTTTGAGGAACAATCTGATTTTCTGATTCCATTACTGAATTTATGGTGGAACCAATACACTCTTTGAAGCATTTTTCACTTCTTTTTCACAATTAGACAAGAAGCTCCGTACTCCAAGTGTTTTGCAGTCCCATAAAATCTGAGATATCTCATCTTGTGGCATGCTTAAACCCTCTTGTTTGACTGATCTGTGCAATTCACAAAAGAATTTTGGATCTTGTAATCTGATATGCTCACGCAACACCCTCTCATGATCCGGGACCCAATTCCTTGGGAATGGAGTGTAATCACAAGAAGGTATCAAAGACATGTGAGAGAACTGTACACCTTCAATGGTATCAACAAGTCCCATCCTCAAAAGATCCGAATATTCAGGAACAGAACTGTTACTAATTGCCCTCAATGGACGACTGAGATCACGTGAAGCTATCTTGTACACCTTGGCACGAGATTTCAGTCTATACCTTGCAGCATATAGTTTAGCCAGAGAACTACGAATCACATATGCAAAAAATGCAACAATTTTTTTGCGGTTATCCGCAAATCTGTACCAATCTGCCATGGTTTCAAGGAACTTATTCATCTGTGCATTAGTATGAGCTTGACCTGAATAGAGCATAGGAGTGCACGGCAGTGGCTCGGGATCCTTATCACCCTTAATGAGCTGAAGCTGCCTAAATTGACGAATACATTGTTGTAAGCTAGCTGTGACTGAAAGCAAAGTACCGACACCTTTCTTACTCACAATTTCACCACCAGTTGCAGTGTAATGAAGAGTTGGGTGTATCACCCGGAGAGAAATTATATGGTCCAAGAACTGAATTCCTCTACTGATGTGTTCTATCTCCACCTTTGAATTATCCAACCTCAACCCATATTTCTTCTCACAAAACTCAAATATTTCCTTGCGAATTCTCACTGCCTCTTCCCTAGGTCCTCGAATCCCAATTAAGAAATGACCACCATACCGAATGTAATCCATTTTCCTTGTTCTGTCCTTCCCACTGGAAGGAACGAATTCTGGCCAAGAAGGGTTATGACTAGCATCATCAATTGAATCTTTCCAAATCGAATCAAGCTTGGATGCCCTAAAAAACTCAACAATTTTCTCTTCCATCATGTGATCCAATTCATCAAGACATACATTAGCAAGTAAAGGACTAAGAATTCCACAAAAACCATAATTGGGTACCTTTGCAGCTTCCTCGGGTGCAAAACTATAGAAAGTTCTCAACCAATACGGGTCTGGTTTCGGCTCATTTTCATTTAGGATTGTTTTCTTCCTCGAACCAATTTTGTTCTTCTTCTTCTTCCTCCTCTTTGCAAACTCTTGTTTACCTCCACTACCACATTGTGATGATCTATTATTCTCTTTTTTTACAGGGGTGGATGCTCTACAACTAAGTGCCAATTTGATCAAACCCAGAACCCTCTTATCCTTGACAGCCTCTTGGACACAACCCATCAACACATTGACATCGATGTCTTCAAAAATTTCAGTAACATCGCCTTTCAAGAACCAAAGGAAGCCGGCGAAGTTGCTCCTAATAGTGCGAATAACGGTATGAGGGTTGCGGCCAGGGCGGAAGGCGTGTGATTTGGAAGAGAAGCGAGACTCGAAAATGGGTTCGAGAATTAGCAAGAGGAGTTCCTGAACAAGGTGGTCTTGAAAAGGGGGATTGGTGGGTTTGTGATTTGGGCTGCGAATGTAAATGTGGAAGTCGATGTTGGCGTTCCAGATGAAGTGGCCTCGGAGGACGGCGTTGCGAAGAGATAGGAGGTGGGGGAGGACGTGGTGGGAGTGGAGGGCGTAGCGGGGAGGGAAGGAGCCGGTGAAGTGGGCGCAACTGCGCTGGTAGGCCAAGACCCACAGCTCCAGCTTTGCCAGGAATCCAGTCAGGTTGGTGAAAGGTTTTTGTGGGGTGGTTTGGTGGTGGTGGGCTCGGACCCAGAGCTCTGAGATCACTTCAATTGGGTCTTCTTTCAAAACTGATGATGAATAATAATACAGATACGAGGAGAGGTGTGCGAGGGAGGGAGGGAGATGATGGTGCGAGGAGAGGTGCGCGAGGGAGCGACTAGAACAAGTGATGTGTCTCAGGTGTTTGACGAATGTCCTCACTGACATATTCTCTTTTTGTTTTCCTGTCCTTCTGATAAACTCTGTGTGTGTGTGTGCGCGCGCGCGCGCGCCTCCCTGCCCTGCTAATTTAATTGGATGTTTATGGTTCTCGCCGGCGAAACCTTTGAATTTGAATGTTTGTATGGTTTGGTGACTGACACTTTTGAGAGTGCTACCCACTTCTACTGTGATGCTGATCTGCCCTTCCTGCCATTAAATGGTTGTTTGAGATGTACTTATTTAATAATTTTTTAAATTTTTTTTTTATAAAAATATATGTTAAAAAGTAAAAAGTGATGTAATTAAATAAGTACATTTATGCCAATCACAATAGGATGGCTAAGGCATCTCCAGCAAGAATAGGTAAAATAACTGTTTAAAATTTTACTTTACTATTTTAATTAGTTATTTTTTTAATATACACTTCAACAAGGCTATCTACTTTAGCTATCTTCTATTAAAATATTCTTATACTTTAACTACCTTCTTTTCAATCTAAAAAAATAAAAATAAAAACTAACTTCTTTCAAATTATTATTTTTTTCATTCTTCTAAATATGATTATATTTTTGTGAAAATTACATTTTTTTACTATTGTATTTTTCAAATGGTCATATTTTTACAACGGTCATATTTTTACAACGGTCCTATTTTTATACTTTTCCATTATAAATAAGACATTCCCTATCATTTGATCTTACCCTCAACTCAATTTTCTACTTCATCCAAACTTCCATTTCTCTCTCTATGGCTTCCAATTCTCTTTATGATATGCTTGTAAATGACTCTGACTTCTCTGAATCTGATGATGATTTGGAGATGCTCAAAGCTGTTACTATGGATGAAGAACTACTAGATAGTGAGATAGGATCGAGCTCATGTCGTGGTTCTGTTCGAGGTTGTAAAGTCATTCATCGTGATCATATTCAAGGTCATGAAAGGCTTTTTCTCGACTATTTTGCTGAATCGCCTGTATATCCTCCTGAGCTATTTCGAAGGAGGTTTCGGATAAAACGTTCACTTTTTCTTCGAATTCAAGCTGCAGTAGAAGCGCACGATCCATACTTTCTCCAAAAAAGAAATTGTGCTGGAAAGCTTGATTTGTCTTCTCTTCAAAAGATAACTGTTACACTTATGATGCTTGCTTATAGAGTAGCCGCTGATTTTATGAACGAATATGTGAGAATTGGAGAAAGCACTGCAATAGAAAGCTTAAAATATTTTGTTAAAGTAGTTGTTGATATTTTTTCTAATGAGTATTTGAGGTCACCAAACAGCAATGACATCGCTAAACTACTAGCGGTTGGTGAAAGTCGTGAATTTCCTAGAATGCTGAGGAGCATTGATTGTATGCATTGAAAATAAAAAAATTATACGACTGCGTTGAAAGGTATGTATAATGGTCACATTCATAAACCAACAATTATTTTGAAAGCTGTTGCATCATATGATCTTTGGATTTGGCATGCATTTTTTGAATTACCTAGGTCTCATAATGATATCAACGTGCTAGAAAGGTCTTTTGTATTTATCGAACTTGCTCAAGGGCATGCTCTTGTAGTCAATTACACCATCAATGGTAATGAATATACAATGGGATACTATCTTTCCGATGATATATATCCACAATGGTCAACATTTGTGAAAACAATTCCTTCTCCTCAAGGAAATAAAAAAAAACTTTTTGCTGCAACTCAAGAGGCGACAAGAAAAGATATAGAACGTGCATTTGGAGTGCTTCAAGCACGATTTTCAATTGTGCGTTGACCGGCACGTTTTTGGAATACTAAAATGCTTAAATATATTATGAAGGCGTGCATAATTCTACATAATATGATCATTGAGGATGAACAGGATGACAATGGAGTAAAAAACTTTAATTATGATCAAATCAATGATAGTCCCCATGTAACAGTGTTACAGGAGAGAACTATTGAACTTATGGAATTCATTCAATGTCATCATAACATTAGAGACAGGCAAACACATTCTCATCCCTAATCGGACCTTGTCGAACACTTGTGGCAATTACACAGCAAGTTGTAAAAGTTTCGAATTTGAAGTTTCATTTTATGTAGTATGCTATAAGTTTTGAATGTAATCAGTATATGTTTTTAATTTATGTGTAATTTTATAATTCTATATGCCTTTTAATTATATGGTTATTGTACGGGGGCGAAATATCCTCTGCTTTCCGTACTCCTTGGACGTCAAGCTTCTCGTGACGGCGTCAGTTCCTGCGACACAGAAACGGTGAGCTGCCCGGCGGTGGTGTGCCGGATAGACCCTCCGACGATCAAGTCAGACCACTTGAGGAAGAAGAGGACTATCAGAGAGAGTGATTGTGGAGGAATGAATTCGCGTACCTCTAACGTTTGTCTTCTTCCATATTTCTAGGCTGGCCATACAGCCCCAAGATTGTGCGCTCACTACCTCTGTTGTCCTTCCCTGGACAGGTGGCAATGCTCGCCTCTCACCACCTTACGCGTGTCAAGGCCCTGTACTCCCACCAGTACACACAAAACTGTCCAACGGTATTGAGGCGTGCGTGGAGCAGATGTCCTCTCCCTCGCGCCATTGGCCCAGGTGGCACACCTAACCGAAATGCCATAACTGGCCTGTCCCTTGGCGGAGAATTGCCATTACATGCACATAACCGAGCTATACGTCACCGACTTATAACTTGGAATCGGGTGAGAACCTGACCACCTCAGCCGAGCTATTATTGACCGATTCACCACAACCAACCGGCTGCGAGGCATGCCGGCCTCCAACCGTTCTCTCTTCAATCTCGGTCACATGAAGCCACTTTATATCGACTGATCGGTCCAAGGCGCGCCGGCCCTGATCGCGCCCACGGTCCAGGTCCAGCTACCTTTTAGCTCGATCAAAATCCGCTACCCTGAGCTGCGTCTAATACGTGCAATCGCAGCTTCTAGGCGATCCATGCTCGCGATCAACTTCTCCGACCGCAAGTCGTCATTGGCCGTCAATAGGAGTTAGCTCGACGCCGTGCGGTCCTTCACGTCTGACGTTGACTTAGCTCGGCCGTACTGTCTGGTGCAAATCTCCCCTCTCAATTGCCCCTTAAACCCATCTGAGCTATCGTGATTGGGTTTATCCCCGCGACCAAGCCAACAGTCCATTATTTACATCACCTCAGAGCCGGGCACGATGGGGTCATTTGTAAGCCGAGCACGAATAGGGTCAAAAGCCGTCGCCGAGCAATCCCCCTGGTCGGTAATCACTTCAGCAGTCTTGTCAATGGCCGTACAGCCGTACTGACAGCCGCTTTCTCAGTGCCACATGTCACCACGCCATTGGGTCGTGCAAATGCGGCCTAAGGGTCATTCGAACCCTTCATTGTCCATTTTCTCACAGAGCTTCAAACCCTAGCCCCCAAAGCTTTCGAATCTCTCCATTACTGTCTTTGAGCTCCAATCCCCATTTCCATTCCTTTTGAAGGCTGCAGTCAAGTTCTTGAGGTTGCACTAACCCTCTCATTTGCCTCTGGTAAGTTTTCTACCCCTTTACTACTTTCGGTTTCCATTTTCCAGTGCTCCATATTTGTACTATCGTGTTCTTCATCTTTCTTGTGTTGTCCTTTATTTGTAGAACCCTTACACCCTAAGCCAAATGGAAATGAAAGACTGGATGGGGCCTTCGTGCCCCTATTCCCTTTAGTTCGAATGAATGCCTTGAACATAGGATGAACTAGATGAACATGATGAACACTGTGCAAAACCGAGCTAAATGATCATTTAGATCCGTAATTAGGGCTTCAACCGATCAAAAAATGGTTCGTGGCTTCTTGCTGAGGCCGCAGCCGAGCTGAAAACTCAGTCTGATCGGTAAGCAAGACGGAACCGAGTTAAAAGCCTGAGATCTTGACACGGGGCCTTGACCGTGCTGAAAGTTCAATTAGATCCGTAAATTAAACTGGACCGAGCTAAAACTTCCCTTGATCGAGCCGAAACAACAACAAAATCGGGAAGGCTAAATCAGCCATGTAGATGAGCCGAAATAGGGGGGTTAGCCCGGCCATACGCCTAGAACTTTCTTTGAGCTAGGATTTCCAATATGGGCCGTGCAATTTATGCCGTGCTAACCCTTGGCCTTATTTTTTAATATGCAGAACAAATAGGACCGACCAATCCAGTCCAGCATTATAATTGGTGGAGCTCAAAGTCCGAGCAAACACAAAACATTTTTGACCGAGATACAAAACCAAATAAGACCAACATAAATGAGGAAGTACTGATTTATGGTTAGCACGCCCGGTGCGATGGCCGAGTTCCGTAGGGAGTACAACGTCCCGGATGACATAGTCTTAGAGCTTGCCAAGAAGGGGGACACTCCTTGGGGAGATCTAGATCGGTGCCCCTTCACCGTGGTATCTATAGTCGAAGGTAGACTTCGCTTCCCGGTCCAACCCTTGATCTGCGAATTTTTGAGGCAAACAAGGCTTTGCCCAACCCAAGTCTCCAACAACACGTACAAGATAATAAATGGCATTGCCGAGCTGAACCGAAGGCTCGGTCTCAATCTCGACCTCGCTGAAATTTTCCATCAGTATAGTCTAAGTGGAAATAAGAGTGGGCTTTGCTGGTACCTCAAAGTCAGGAAGGGCCGAGCAAAACTCATAGAGGGCAACCCGGACAAGGAGACAAACGACGACGACTTCTTGTGGGTGTCCGATCGCTATGAAGACACCGAGGCACCCATACCGGGGTGGTATATTAGGAAAGACTTTGGTAGTGCTGGTAAGTAGCCCGGCTGACCGCGCTATCTTCATTCTGCATTTCATTACTATTATCTTTCACCGGTCTAACACTTGTCTTCTTTTTGCAGATAAGTACCTAGCAGCGGACTACCACCAGGCCAACCAAGAGGCCATCAGAGTCCTATTGCGCCATCCTGCCGAGGAGAGGGAAGCTTCGAAGCTGCTCGGTTTCGAACAGACCTATCACTACCAAGCACCGCGCAAGAGCAGAGTCACCGACTTCCTTCGTGCGCCTTCTCTAGACCCAGATCCAAACTTGCCACCGATCAGACTAGTCCCCCTCACCGCTGAGCAAGAAATGGCGAAAAATCAGGGCCATCAAGTCCATGATAACCGGGGAGGAAGGCGAGTCCCAACCTCTAGAGGCAACTGGGGGAACATCCTCCACCCCAGCCGGGCAAACAGAAGCTGTGCTAGCCCTTGCCAGTGAACAACCGGTTGGCCGGTCAAAGAAGAGGCCGAGGAAGGAGAAATCCGGACAAAACCTCGTCGACGAGGACTCCACCGAGCTAGCCTCCACCGAGTTGGGAGACCAGACCGAGAAACAACAGCCCGGCAAATCCAAGGGCAAGGGCCCAGCCACCCCCCCGGTCTGGGCGCCCGAGTTCAAATACTAGGGCCGGCCAGTTTCTGCCGAAGACTCGGTCTACGCTGATAAGGATTATTCTCTTGGTTTCAACATGACTAAGGGGCTAATCCTTCCAGTCGACATGAAGAGACATGACGAGCTGTCAGATCTGAAGGTACTTCCCTCGGCAACAAAGTCGATCGTTTTGGTAATATGTTCACTTTTTCTCCAAGTCATTGCTCAGTTTTTGCTCGGTTTCTCGAATACTAACGATTTTTCATTTGTTTGTAGGCCGCGCAGAAGAACTACCTTGCCCACGATTGCATAATCAAAGTGCGGCAGAGTCTTCGTGAGGCCATTGCCGAAAACGAGGCCCAAAAGGCCGAGATATCGAAGCTGAAGGCCGCGCAAGATGCTATCGTTGCGGAACGGGATGATCTGAAGCAGAAAGTTGACCGAGCAGAGGCTGACAAACAGCGTGCCGTGAAGTCAACCAAAGTTCGGTTTCTCGCCGAACTCCGAAAGCTGCGTGATGCCCACAAGGAGGAAAGGGACAAGGCGGTTGAGGATGCAGAGGACCGTGGATATGCGCAAGGGGAGAAGACCTACAAGCGTCAAGTCCAAGCGACCAAGGACATCTTTTTCCAGTGCGGCTGGAAAGCTGCCGTGGAGAAAGTTGGCCTTGGTCAGGATTCTGACATGTTCATCAACCCGCCTGCTGCCTATATCCCGGTCTATATGCAGGCGTACTCCAAGGCCGCACAAAACCGACTTATAGTAGAGGCCAGGAAAGAGGCTGAGGAAGAAGCCGCCGCCGTGCAGCAAACCAAACAAACTTCTTCTCCTACGGCATCTCAAGATGCCGAAAATGAAGAAGTTATCGATCGGGAGGTTTTCACGGTGGTAGGCACTGACAATGAAGCCGAAGAGAACCTGCCCAAGCAGACAATCGTCGCCGCCGAGCAAATGGAGGAGACAACCGAACAAAACCTTGGACTGGATTGAAGATTTTCCTTTCATTTTCCTGCTTTTCTTTGTTTTTGTTTTCTTTGGTTTGGAATGTAACCGGACTATGTCCCCCCTCTTGTACTTAACTTTCTCGTATCAATGAAACTTTTAACTTTTTGCTCGTTCATTGCCTATTTCTTTTCGGTCGGCTTGTGCATAAATTTCTTGATTCAATTATTGACAAATCACGACTACCAGGTCGGCTTCTAGCACTTTAACCGGGCTAAAATCACTTTAACCTTTTTCTAACTGGCAGTTCGGCTTCTGGCACTTTAGAATGGACTGATATTTTAAGTGGACCGGGCCAAATCTGCTCGGCCTTGACAGGTTTGCAGACTACATAGAATTCCAATACTCCAATGTAACCGAGCAAAATTAGTTGGATAAACCGCCAACATTTCCTTTCCGCCGAGCAAAGTCAGCTTGGCTTCTTATCGGTTAGATAAAACGCCAACACTTCAAATTCTGCCGAGCAAAACCAGCTCGGCTTCCATATTGGACAAGACACCAATATGCCAACTGGTCCGAGCAAAATCAGCTCGGCCCTTACATTGGGCAAATCACCAATGTTTTAGTCAGGTTGGTCAGGATGCCAACATTTCAACAGGGTTTTCATATTGGACAAGACACCAATATCCCAACTGGTCCGAGCAAAATCAGCTCGGCCCTTATGCGAATTGGTCTATACTCCATTCCAACTGTTTGTGCGGCCAGCTTCCATTCTGGCAAGGGGAAATCAGTCCGGTCCCATTCAGATCGGTCTCCTTGCCCCTGGCATCCCGAATTGTCTTGTGTCTTGTTATGTCATTGGACAAAGATGTAATACCAAACAACAAGAGGGCCATTTTTCATTACAAAAGCATTGCTATCTTTTACATCAAGTGCCAAAAGGCTAAGGGTCTAGAAAAGCTAAACAACCTAAGCAAATTACATTTCAAAAGTAAAAGACCTTAAGGTTGGCCGCATTCCGTGGTCTGGGGACAGCCTTGCCATCTAAATCTTCCAGATGGACTGCCCATTTGCCAGCCAGTCCAATCACCTTGTATGGTTCTTCCCAATTTGCACCGAGCTTTCCTTCACCAGGGACCACCGTGTTGCCAAGCACCTTTCTTAAGACCCAGTACCCAATCTTGAATAGCCTGGGATGCACTGCCTTGTTGTATTTTCTGGAGAGTTCTTGTTGATAAGCCGCAATGTGGATTAGCGCTCGCTCCCTTCTTTCCTCAGCAAGGTCTAATTCCAACGCCACGGCTTCATTGTTCAGATCGGGCTGGAAACTTTCAGAGCGAATGGTTGGCATGCCAATTTCCAATGGGATGATGGCCTCCATGCCATAGGCTAAAGCGAACGGCGTTTCCCCTGTTAACCGTCTGGGCGTAGTGCGGTACGCCCAAAGCACATTAGGGAGTTCTTCAGCCCACTTTCCCTTGGCTTTCTCAAGCCGCTTCTTCAGTCCGTCTAAGATGGTCTTGTTTGAGGCCTCCGCTTGACCATTTGACTGAAGATAGGCCGGCGTTGAGTTGTAGAACTCAATCTTCAACTCTTCGCAAAATCCACGAAAGAGTTTCCATCGAATTGGGTGTCGTTATCTGAGATGAGGGCCCTGGGTACACCGAAGCGAGTGATTATGTTTTGCCAAACAAACTTCTTCACATCATTTTCCTTTATGGTCGCCAGTGGCTCGGCCTCCACCCACTTGGTGAAATAGTCGGTGGCGGCGATGAAGAACTTGCGATTGCCCGATGCAGCTGGGAGTGGCCCAACAATATCCAACCCCCAAAGCGCGAACGGCCAAGGACTTGTGAGGGGGAGCAAATATCTAGCCGGCTGGTGAATCTGGTGGGCGAACTTCTGACACTTTTCGCACTTGCAGACATATTTCTGCGCGTCCGCCTGCATGCACGACCACCAATAACCTTGAGAAATTGCACGGTAAGCCAAGGATCTGCCCCCAGTATGGCTGCCGCAGATGCCTTCATGGATCTCGTAAAGAAAAGCTTCCACCTTGGCGGGGTGGACACACTTCAAATACGGCCCAGTAAAAGACTTCTTATACAAGGCCCCAGACGGGGAGAGCCAAAACCGCTATGACTTCGCCCGGATCTTGTGGGCCGCCTTCTTTTCTTCCGGTAGAATCCTATCTTTCAAGAAGGCGATGATGGGATCCATCCAAGAAGGACCTAAGTCGGTGCAGAGTACCTCGGTTACCTCCGGTTCCTCTATACTTGGCCACAGTAAAAATTTGATCATCAAGGGATTGGGAAAGGCTTTCTGAGTAGAAGCGAGCCCAGCCAATTCGTCAGCCGTGTTGTTTTCTTCGCGGTTGATCTGTTCCACTCTTATCGCAGAGAACTTCTTGATCTCCTCTCGCACCAACGCTTGATACTTGGCCATTCTTTCATCCCTTGCCTCATACTCCCCTGAGACCTAATTGACAACCAGCTTGGAGTCGCTGAAGACCATAAGGGCTGTGGCTTTCATCCTCAATGCGCTTCTCAGACCCGTGAGGAGGGCTTCATACTCTGCCTCGTTGTTGGACGCCGGAAAGCCGAGCGTAATTGCTTTCTCAATAATCAGCCCATCTGGTGAAGTCAGCACAATTCCCAGCCCGGCCCCCATGCCTGTTGGACGCCCCATCGACAAAGAGCTTCCACATCTCGCCAATGAACAGCTTCCAGCAATCAAACGGGTTTTGGGAGCTTCTCAATTCAAAGTCTTTGGTCGGCTCATTCTAGTCTTTTTCCTCGTCTCTGTTGGGTTCATCTTCCAACGAGTCGTCCGACTTTGCTAGTTCGGTCGAGCTTCGCCCTTCTCCCACTTGCGAGCCAACACTCGTCTCCGTTGCCAAAACCATGGGTTGTGCTAAATCCGTACCAACCAAATCAATCGGGCAGACTGGATGCGTCCCAGGGGCAAATTCTGCCACAAAATCTGCAAGAGCTTGAGCTTTGATTGCGGTGCGCGGGCGGAACTTGATGTCGTACTGTCCCAATTCCACGGCCCATTTCAGAATCCTCCCAGTGAAGTCGGCCTTTTCAAAGAGCACCTTGAGAGGGAATTCGGTCAGCACGATTATTGTATGGGCATGAAAGCAGTGTGCCAGCTTCCTTGACGCCATCATCAAGGCCAGCGCCAATTTTTCCAAAGGGAGATACCTCGTCTCGGCCGGGAGCAAAGTCTTGCTCACATAGAAGATGGGTAAGTGTTGGACACCTTCTGCGCGAACCAGGACGGCGCTCACCGCATGTTGAGAGACCGCCAAGTAGAGATACAACTCTTCGCCCGGCTGAGGAGTTACCAAAATAGGGGCCGATGAGAGGTATGCCTTTAGAGCCGCCAGTGCGCGGTCACACTCGTCATCCCAAAAGAACTTAGCCTTCAAAGTCTTGAAGAAGGGCCTGCAACGATCCGAAGACCGGCTGATAAATTTGTTCAGCTCAACTGCCATCCCAACAAGATGCTGCACGTCCTTCGTGGAGTTTGGGCGCTCCAATTCTTGTATCGCCTTGATTTGAGATGGGTTAGCTTCGATTCCTCGGTTTGTGACCAAAAAACCAAGGAACTTCCCGGTGCCAACTCCGAAGGTGCATTTGGAGGCGTTCAAACGAAGCTTGTGGTGCTTAAGTATGGCGAACATTTCTGCTAGGTCGGTGAGGTGTTGGGACTTCTCCTTACTCTTTACCACCATATCGTCGATATAGGCTTCCATAGTTCGGCCCAAGAAGAGAGCGAACATCTTTGTCACCATACGCTGAAAGGTCGCCCCAGCGTTCTTCAGTCCGAACGGCATGACCTTATAACAGTACAAACCTCTGGGGGTGGTGAACGACGTGATCTCTCTGTCCGGCTTATACATGGCTATCTGGTGGTAGCCGCGAATGCATCCAAGAAGCTAAACCTCTGATGGCCAGCGGTTAAGTCCACCAGCTGGTCAATCTGAGTGAGGAGAAAACTATCCTTAGGACAAGCCCGGTTGACGGTCTTGTAGTCAACGCAGACTCGCCACTTGCCATTTTTCTTGGGAACGACCACCGTGTTGGATATCCACCAAGGGTACTGCACCTCTTCTATGGCCCCGGCTTCCAACAAGTTCTTCATTTCTTCTGCCACCACTTCGGTATGGTGCAAGGTTGAGCGGCGCGTCCTTTGGATGACTGGCTGCGCATTGGGGAAGACATTCAACTGATGACAAATAAAGCTTGGGTCGACGCCAGGCATGTCGTAAGGCGTCCAGGCAAAGGCCTCCAAATTGGAAACCAGGAAGTTGACATAGTCAATCCGCTCGGCGCTAGACAAAGATGATCCCAGGAGGAAGAATTTAGTTGGATCGTTTTCGTCAATGCGCACTTCCACCAAATCTTTGACCGATTTTTCCTCGGCCTTTCTTCCCACGTCTTCAAGGACCTTCTTTCCCTCGGGCCCCTCGATCATTTGGACAAACCCTTTGGCTGCTCGGCTGCCATTTACCGCAACGAAGCATTATTTTGCCGTCACCTGGTCTCCCCAAACTTCCTCTATTTGCTCGCTTGGTGCCGGAAAGCGCATGACTTGGTGGAAAGTTGACGCTACTGCTTGCATGGCATGTAACTAACCTCTGCCCAGGATCAAATTGTAAGTGGATGGAACTTTGAGCACCCAGAATTCTACTTGCTTTACAACCGATCCCGCTTTGACTGGCAAAATAATCTTTCCGATCGGCCATTCTAGTTGCGAGTTGAAGCCGACCAAAGGAGACGTTGCAGGGTCCAAGTCCTTGTCTTCTAACTTCATTTGTTTGAACGCGTCATAGTACATTATCTCAACCGAACTCCCCTGGTCGATTAGGATTCTCTTGATATCAAAGTCCTTGACGCGAAGAGTCACCACCAAGGCATCATTGTGTGGCATCTGAACCCTTTCCAAGTCTTTGGTCGAGAACGAAAGGATGTCCCTCTTTTCGGTTTTTCCCTTCTTTACGGCGGGCTGGACAGAGAGCACTTCCCTCATGTGCTCGGCCTTCTTAATCATCCCTCTAAGCTCGCAGACCCTTGCTGGTTCAATGATGCCGTGGATGATATTGATTACACCTTGCGGGAGCGCCTCTAGGGCTTCTGTATGGCATTCATCAAGGCTAGCTCTCTGTCAGTAACAATAACTGTTGGCACAACAAACCCATCCATGACATCACGCAATGTAGCTAACACCCACGAATAGTTATCGACCCTCTCATACTGTAAGTATGCAAAAGCTACAGAGAATGTCATTTCAGTTGATGTCACTCCCACAATTTCAAGAAGAGGAAGCCGATATCTGTTGGTTTTATATGTGCAATCCATAATTAATATACGTGGGAAAGACCGGAATAAGTCCAAACTGGTAGGATGTGCCCAAAACAAGTCTGTCACAGTCATCGTGGACTCTTCAGACCGATGGCGCTCAATGTAATTATACTTGGCCAATTCACCCAATAAGTATTGCATCTGTGATCTTCCAGCTCTCTGTACCACCCTGTTTCGATGGCGTACATTGTAAATGGTTTTAAGTGTGCTTACATTGAGGGCATCTCGCTGTTTCAAGGTTACTATGATTTCTTTTGGCCGAACCATTGACATATCCATTAACAATGCTTTCTCATCTTTTGATAGCCTCCCCGCATATGAATGTCCCTCGAGGTGCTCCGCAGGTGGATGATTATGCAATCCGCATACTACAGTCAATGTCCATTCATCATGTGTGGTAAACCTGTGAGCCCTCATATCAAAAGGACAACCACACTTCTTCGTACCAGTTACTTTTGATGTATTGTTGCCATCATGTTTTAACTTCTTTGTTGCTCTATATTGGCCACTCCTCTCACAAGCAAGATACATCCTGGGTCTTTTTTTCCCTCCACCATAGTCTGATGTTTTGATTACAATAACCAAACCATTTCTCTTTCCAACTTCACGTACCCAGTTGAGCAATTCATCCTTACTTTTGAATACCTACAAAGTTAAATAAATATTATCAAACATTCACATTTGGTAAGCAATTCGAAACATAATCATTATAATTTCGTAGACTGAACCTGTTCAGTTGTGAATTGAGTGGTGTAATCTAACAAATCCGCACAAACCTGACTTCCTTGAGTTGACACATATTCCTGCATGTTTTGTATAACATTACAAATTTTTAATGGCATTATAATGATTAATTTGCAATTTGAAACTGTAAATTTGGTATGCAGTTTGCAAATTTGGAATATAAAATAGAAAAAAAAAATTTACTTCATTCGGAAGTAGTTGTCCAAATTTTTTTAAAAATTTCGGAAGTTGATTGTTGTATAAGTTAACTTTGTTCGGACAGCAACTTCCGAATTTAAATGATTTTTTCGGACAACAACTTCCGAAACTTTTTATTTCTTTCGGACATCAACTTCCGAATATACATACTTATTTCGATAGTATACTTCCGAACCAAATAACACATTTCGGCTCTAGTTATCCGAATGACGCCGGGAAAAAAAAAAAAATTTGAACTCACATTTCCTTCGCTTTGCCTCACATGAACACTAATTTTCTGATTTTCAGAAGGCAAATCCTCCATCACAGTGATGTTTTCCCTACGAATGACGAAGGTTGATGAACTTGGAAATGCCAAAGCCCTTTGGTTTCACTTCTACCTCAATGAACATCATATACAGAAATCAATGGTGTCACTAGCTACACAACAGATAGAAGCTATGAATGATTACACACACTCCCTGGAAGAAGCTATGAATGAGCATCCACAAGCTTCACACATGATGCAACAGATGTGAGGTGTGCATTGAGATGTTTTCAAATAACAATGGTGTCTAAAATAGTAATTTCACTTAGGGATAAAATTGTAATAATATTAAATATCATTAAGTGTGTGTATTAAGGGGAAAGGGTGTGTGTATATAGAAGGTCCCTCTCTTTTGTCATCGTCCAACTACTAAATTTGGCAAATAAGTTCGACTGCCCATTACTAATAGTCACCACATCTGTCTACCCTTCATTTCTGTCCATTAAATTTGGCAACTAATCATCACACTGTTAATTTTTTTATTTAAACCCTCTCATTCTATTTCAATGCGATGTTCAAACTTTTTAATGTAAATTTAAAATTATTTTATTTAAGCCTTTCAACTTCATAATCAAGTTTGTGTAATCTAATTTATAACTAAGGCCTTACACTTTTTTTGTCTTTAACATTTTTTAAAATTTATATATAAAAAATTACTTTTTCAGTTAAAATAATTTTAAAATAAAAGAAAGTTGAAAATATTGAAATCAAAAATAAATAAATAAATAATAAAAACTGTATATTTTTAATCTTTTGACGAAGTCCCTCTCATTCACTTTCTGCCCTTATTATTTTTTTTTTCTTTTTATCTTTTTGTTCGTTATGGGGATATAAACTGAAGCAACGTAACTTTGAATAGATCACAGAAGTGAAATGATTTATTTATCGAATTTGTTGTCACTCGAATCGTTTGAATTTGTGCCAGTTGGACGATTGGTTTCACCTTCGTCTATCGCATTTGTCATCCTGTCATCTAGATGACTAGTGTGAACAAATTCATGCAATTCATCTGACACCAAATTAGATGAATGTAACATTCTCGATCACGAAAATGGGTCAGGATTTGTGGGCGGAAAACCGAACCCCATTAGAGGCGAGACGATTGGAATAAAAATGGTCTTCGTTGGAGATGAGGAATGGAAATGGAAAAAAATAATAATAATTGGAGATTGGAAACAGAGAGTATAAAACTCACCCTTCTTGTCTCATTGCCATTCCTATTTATAACTTCTCCAACTAGTCGGGTAGGAGTTGGGCATTGGCCGGGTCGGACCGGATCAAAATTTTATCACTTTATAAGCAATTTTTGTTGAGCTGATATAATCAATTTAAGTCAAATCTAAAATTAATAGTATAATATAATTTGGAATTCCAATTATTATATATATATTTTTTAAATGTGAGCGAACTAATTTTTATGAAATAAAAATTGTATTAAAAAGTCATCCAATCTAACGTTCCAACATACATAAAAATATATAATAATATTTCACTTATTACAAATACTTTAATAATTAAAATATCATGTACTATAATATTATGCATTGAAGCACGAGGATGGAGCATAGCTTGCTGTCGAAGAGTTGAGATACAGGTTTGTAAAATTAATTTAAATTGAATAGATTACAATTGTCCTTTTCTTTTCTTTTTTTGTGAAAAATGAATTGAATAAATTCAATTTCGGGTTCTGTGGCCGATAAAGCCTCCAATTTAATTTCCAAAGCAGGTTATTCAAACAGATATTCCTACGATAAACAGATAGGAATTCAAAACCACATATTTTCACATAATGGCACACAAAATCATATCAAAACATATAATTGTAGACGCGCCCGCGTGGGCTTCACTCTACAGTTCGGACTCCCTTTTGTTTGTTGCGGTTCTAAATCTTGAACCAAAGAGTCCAAATCCGGCAAATTGTTTGAGAAAACAGATTTTTGAAAAGTAGTGCCAAACATGGACTGCTTTGCCAGATTACAGAGTCGCCACCTAAATATTTTTAAAATGGGAAATTTAGGAAACCCTGACTCGGTGCCGAAGGCCACGTGTCCGTCATCACCAAAGTTGTCTTGGCTCGGGAGCTTGGGTACGATCGGGGAAGGTCAGCTATGAGCACCCCCTTTCGCCCGGTCCGAAGACCGGCCTCTACTAACCGTGATATCCGATTTTGAAAACATTACATGCTCTTATTCCAATTATTAGCCTAGAATTACTATGTTATGCGCACAGCAAACAAGTATAGACTAGATTGCCTAATTTGGAAACAAACATTGCATATCCGTTCATTTTGAAAATGCTTTGGAATTTGCTACTCGCAAGTAGGCTAAAACACGGATTTCAATGAGTTTTCCCTACTCAAGCAATCCAACCTCCACCCACAGGCATTCAAACAGTTATATCACATAAGCACTTAGCCTCATGGTAGTCATGCTATTATGGCAACACTCACACACATGTGATATGCTAAAGCATAAAAGCTCACCTAGTACTCCAAGCCAAAACAGAAACTAGTTAGTAATCACGTGCATGATCCTAGTTCATGTTAAGTGGCTAATGCAACACATACAGAGGTGCAGTTAGAGTAGGCTCGGTTATCCTAAGATGGCATGTGAAATGCTACAAGTAACAAGTATTCAATTTGGAAATTGAAATACAATGCAGTTTGTATGATGTACCGAGCCTAGTGCATGTTAGACAAATGTATAGATGCACGCATGCATTGCATAAGGTATGCTAATTTTAAAATATGCCCTAATCTACCATCATAAGCAGGTAAATAAAAGGGAAGAAAGAAGTGGGGGTTGGAAGACATACACACACTCACCCACACTTATTACAAATATGCCCTCACACGGAGGGACCAAATAATAATACAGACCGAATAAATAATTAACTACTCTAGCTAATTAAATATTACAAAACTCTATTTAATTAATTAACAAATTCACTAAGCTACGGAAAGACAATAAACCGCCTCGGGAAGAGAGTCCAATGCAATGCATGCTCGGTCTTGCTCGGAAACTCACTGCCATGCACAAGTTGCCTCTGTTTTCACTGTTTGGCACCTCTAAAGACTGCACAAGTCCCAAGGTATGCTCTCTGCACACTGTGGAGTGCCACCGGCTAGGAGGAATGTCCATCGGCTATGGGAAATGGTCACCGGCCGCTGATGAAGTTATCGGCCATTTATTTATGAATTGCTTGCCGGCATCAGATGTAGCCGATCGCCAAAACTTCCGCATAAACCGCTTGACAAGAAGAGAGGCAGACAAGGCATGGCAATGCATTTTCAAAGCAATGTTTGCACCACCACACTCCATATCATGTTTAAGACTCAAGGGAGTATGGTGCTCGACCCTCGGACCACCAATCACGCATTTCAATGCATGATGGCCCAAGAAGCCAAAGTGTGCAATTTCAATGTGGAATGAAATGCACATAAACAAACAATCAACTCAACCTCTATCATACTCAATTCAAGAGGCAAAGTATGCATGCCAATGTAATGCAACCTAGGCATGTGAGCTAAGTGTGCAACATGATCATGCAAACAACAAAACCATGTGCAATGAGCCATGAACTAAACAAGTAAGCATGCAAGGCATATAACATCAATGTTAATGACACACATGCAACAACATGAAAGGCATAACACATGTAAATATGCAAAGCAACTCAACACAAGAAACATGCCAAATGCGATGGCACTTAAACATACAACATGTTAATAGACTAAGTACCTAAACATACAAACATGTATAGCATGCAACAACACGCCCAAGGGATGGTCTTAAACTAATTTGGACAGCTCTCTACTAGGTCCAAAACAGTGGCCAAAATGATGCAAGTGAGGCAACAAAATACATGGAATGCATGCACAATGCGTTAACCAAGCTTAAGGCACAAAAATGCAACTCTACCAAAGCATGGCAAGGGATACAAGATGGCATATAAGCATGTGAATTTCAGTACCAAAATATGATGCTAAAAAGCCCCGAAACATGGAGATATTGCACCCGATGCATGAGATGAAACCCGAAATGCAAAACTAGACACATGGAATGACTTACAGCTATACAAAGCATGCATTATTGGACTATGAAGCATGAAGACAGAATCTTGGCAGTCCCAAAACATGGACTTTTCCAGTTCTAAGCATGGCCAAAAAGTGCTAACAAGATGGACCAAATTAGCATGCGAATTTGACTAGCTAACATGGTTTACATGGCAAGTGTATGATGCACATGAAATCTGACCAAACCATCAAAAATCAGTGAATAAACCATGCCAAAACATGCTCAAATAACCACTGAAATGAAGCCAACACATGCAAAAATGATGAGCTCCTTTAGAGGGCTATACAAGAGGTTATTAAGCACATACATGATGGACATTCAACAAGGCCAAACCAGCTCTGGAAATGGCCTATAGGGGTCCTAAAACCCACTGAAAAATGCCTGATCTGATCTCAAGAGGTGTGCAAATAAGGGCTCCTTTGAAGGGCCAAACATGCTAGTAAACAAGACAACAAGGAGAGGGGATGGCCCTCTCCTTATTAGGACCTCAAAACACCACCCCCACCACTGAAATCCCTCAATATTTCAGTGGTGGGAGGGCCAATACAAGGTGGTCCCGAAGCTTACAAAAAATGCACAAATAAGAGGCCAAACAAGGCTTAAGAGGGGGTAAACGACCCCAAACACAAAAGTGTCCTTAATGAAGTATCTTAAACACAAAAAAACAGAACTTTTTTATGTTATACAGAAAGCTCAAAACTGCAAGAAAGATGGGCTAAAATCTGATGCAAAAACGGGGAATAAAAGGGGGTTAGATGCTCACCCTTGTAGACCAACGTGGACAGCAGCCTTTGGTCCCAAAAACCAGTTCCTTAGCCTCTGAAAATGGTCTCCAGGAAGCTTAGATGGATGATGGAGAGGTGTGGTTGAGAGGTGGTGTGCAAAGGGGCCAAGAACTAGACCCTTTTGAACCTTCTAACCTACACAAATGTAGAGAGAGAGGGAGATATAGAGAGGGAGTGATATATATTGATATATATCAGATTTTTCTAACCCCTTGAATGGAAGGAGAAGCTCTCCTTATATAGAGCAAGACAAGGTGCTAAGCTTCTTAGAGAAGCTAACACAAAAAGGGTCAAAAGGGGCAAGCTTCCAAGGGAAGCTAAGCAAAGGGGTCAAGAAGGCCAAGCTTCTTGGAGAAGCTAGACAAAAAGAGCCAAGCTTCTTGGAGAAGCTAGGCAAAAGGTTCAAGAGGTGCAAGCTTCTCTTGAAAGCTAGAAAGGTGCAAGCTTCTCCAAGAAGCTAACAAGGTTCAAGCTTCTTGGAGAAGCTAAAAAGGTCAAGCTTCTTAGAGAAGCTAAAATGGTTCAAGCTTCTTAGAGAAGCTAAAAAGCGTCAAGCTTCTTGAAGAAGCTAAACCAAGAGTTCAAAAGGGTCGAGCTTCCTCAAGAAGCTAAAACAGGGGATTCAAAAGGTTCAAACTCCCCTCAAGAAGAGGTCTCGGCCAACCAAATAGGTCATCGGCACAATAAAGTGCCGGTCGGCTAAACATAATGCCGACCGGCCATTATTTTTGAGAAACAATGGCCGGTGGCAAACATGTGTGGCCGGTGGCAAACATGTGTAGCCGGTGATGATAGGGGAGGGCCGATGAGGTGTGAGGATGGCCAAAAAGCCATTCCCTGCCCTTCAAGGCAAAAACACAGGTGTTTGGTGCCAAAACCGAACACGAAGCAGTCGAGTCAAGAGGTCCTGAGGCGAGGCGCGCTGCCAAGGCCTCCGGGAACTCGAGACAAACACAAACACGGATAATCACTGAGTGTTCAAACGGTGACGTCCAAGTCTTGAGGACGGTCAAAAATGGGGTGTCTACAATAATCACCTTCGTATTAGGGACCAATTAGATTAATACAGAACAGGGGTATCACACTTGTATCCATGGCTGCCATGGTGGTCAAGAATACGTTAAGGGGACTGTTGGAGTGTTCGGGTGCATGTTGACGACGGTTCTGGGTTCATCACTTGAGACAAGCAAAACATCTCTACCCGTGGTGTTGCTGGTGCCGTCGGTAAGACAGCGTAGACAATGTGGCCGGGTGTGTGCCTGACGGTCAGTTATGTGCGTGAGTTCACAATTTTTTCTGGCGGTACTATGTTGCTCTGGCGTCCTTTGCTGGGCACGGTACATGCTTTTTGGGTTGCTGGTGTTTTTGCTGAGTGACGTTGGTCGCTGCGGTCACCGTGTAGGGCTGCATTCTAGGCCGTCGCGGCTGGAATTTTTATTCTCCCGGCGGCTACAAGTGAAGTGTGCCACACGCTCTTTCTTGGGTGAGTGGTCTTGTTGCTGTGCATTTTCCCACCAGTGGTTTAGTGTGTCTTGATTAATTTCGTAGGTAGTAGATGTCTGACTAGATGTTGATGTTGTTGCTGCAGAAGTGGCTCACGTGGGTTTCTTGGCCCACGGTTTTGTTGAAACCAGCAATGGGTTTTGTTAGCATTATTATAATATTATAATGGCTTTGCATGTGGTGCAAACGTGGGACAGGTTATGAGTGGTATGTATAATATTTATATATACCTTTTTATTAAGTGGAATCCACCTGTAGCTTTGTGGACTTTTGAGAGTATTGGTTGAAGTGGGGCCCAATGTTGAACCCACGGTTTTATTTAGTGACTGGGCTGGTGAAATTGAACTAGGCCGTGGTTGTTTGCTCATTTTGGGATTTTTGTAGAGAAATCAGTGGTGCCCATTTTGAAATTCAGGGTTATATTATTAAATGGGCGGGGTATTTTTTGTGAGTACTTCTGTTTTAGCCACAATGCAGCGAACCATTTATAGTTGATTTTCTCGTGATGTTTGATTTTGTGATCCTCATGTGACTCTTTATGAGGATAGTTTTGAGCCATGTCTGCCAAGAGTGATTGGGGAGTCACTGCTATGGGGAAGAGTGGTTCGATTACTATCCAAGTTAGAGATTGGGAGATGAGCGGGAGGATAGCTACCGGTTTTCTGGTGCTTCTTGTCTTCATGTGACCCATCCTAATTGATTGTTCGCCACACCTGACATGGAGTGATGGGGACACTGCCGTGCTGTTTGAGGCTTGTTATCTACCAAGGAAGAGACTGGGAGATGTGCCGATTACTCTCACGATATTTTTGGCTATATATTGGTTTGTTGTTGCCAGGTTATAGTTTTTCGCTACAACTCCCAAGACTGTTGCTTATGGTGATTGATCGTGTACGCTTCATGTGACTCTGTCGGGATTTCTCATGGAGTATATTTTTTCCTCCATCATAGCTTTGGATAGTGGCTTGGATGTCACGGCTGTGAGGAGTGGAATGCTTATTGGACTCCATGCTTTTATCTGCAGTAGTAACTTGGGACCTGTGCGTTTGGTTATTATTTTTGATTTGGATTGCGGGATGTTGCTATGTGAGTATATCTGTTGTGTTTTTTGTTTATTTGCCCATATATTCACCCCTAGTTTCCATCTACTGTCTTTGATGGTGAGGGTTATTTGGGGACAAAATGGATATATGAGCAAAGTTGGGCTTTGTAGTTTGTTTTCTATTTTCCCCCCTTTCTTAGGAGATGCAGTGATGGTTTTGTTCGTTAGGTAATTATTTTTATTTGTTGTAGGGCGTGCCTGGGGTATGCCCCTTGTAAACTTGTAAATTTCATTGTCTTTATTTTATGACTTACTTACCCAAAAAAAACAAGTGTCTCACTTATGCTGGCAGAGCTCAATTGATTCAATCTGTGTTATTCTCTATGCAAGTGTAGTGGACCTCTCTTTTTATTCTTCCCAAGCAAGTCATTAAATCTATTGAGAGTCTATTCAAAGCTTTTTTCTGGTCTGGTTGCGAGCTGAAGAAGTATGGGGCTAAAGTCTCTTAGGATAGGATTTGTTCTCTTAAAAGTGAAGAGGGTTTGGGGTTTAAATCCCTCACTGTTTGGAACAAGGCTGCTATTGCTAAGCACGTCTGGTTCCTTTTCTCGGGGAGTGTTCAATCTATGTGGTGTCTTTGGGTTAAGGCTTACATCCTTAAAGGTAGAAGTTTCTGGAAAGTTAGGATGCCAAATGACCCCTCATGGGTTTGGAGGAAAATTCTTTCATTGAGACCTATTATATACCCTTTAATCAAACACAGAGTGGGTGATGGCTCTAGGATTTTCCTGTGGTTTGATAACTGGCGCCCTATGGGGTCTTTGTGGGATAAATTTGGGGATAGAATTGCTTATGACTCTGCACTGGGTGTCAATGCTAAGGTTAGTGAGATTGTGGAAGGTACAACTTGGAGATGGCCATTCCCCTCTTCGTGGGAGATTATGGACCTCATCAATAGTATCCCATCCACATTTCTCCCTACTGGTGGGTCTGATGCTGTGGATTGGTGTCCTACTGCCAATGGACAATTCACCATTCAGTCCACTTGGAATTCCTTAAGACATCATTTTAATAGGGTTGATTGGTCTAGAATTATTTGGGGTCCTTATAATATCCCTAAAGCTAGTTTTGTGGTTTGGATGGCTATTCTTGGCAGATTGAACACAGGTGATAGATTGAAAATGTTTGGTGTGTCTCAATCTGCTGAGTGTGTTTTTTGCCATCATTCATGTGAAGATCATAACCACCTCTTCTTTGAATGCCCTTTCTCTGAAAGAGTGTGGACTTGCATAAAGGGTAAAATAAATGTTGATTGGCCTTCCACTCAATGGAATGATCTGATCCAGATTATCGCAAAATCTGTGAAAGGGAAGTCACTTGGTGCTGTTATTACTAAGCTTGCATTTGCTTGTGTTGTGTACCAGCTGTGGATTGCTAGGAATAACAGAGTTTTTAGTAAGGATATGTTACCCGAAGAGGTGGTTATAAAGTGTATTGTTGATATGGTCAGATTCAGGGTAATGCATATTACCAACTTGAATTTGCACCATACAGACAGATGGTTCTTAAACTCTTGGAGGTTACCTCATACCATGTTGAAGTCTGCTGCAGCTGGAATGAGGGATGTGAGTTCACAAAATGTGGGTTGAGTGATAATTAGCAAAACATTGTGGGGTTTCCTAATGGTTTGTTTTTGTGATAGGTATTTGGACTGCAGTGGAGCCCACTGTGTGTATAAGTGTACTGATATGAGGGTTGAGTATAGTGTGAGGAACAAACAGTCCCCTTACCCATTACCACTAGCCATATTGAGAGATACTAATTTTTTTGTTTTTTATATATCTTGTATCTTTTCATCTGCAGGTACATGGAGCATTGTTTTCTGAGTGATGTGAGCATCTATATGAGTGATTTACATTGCAAATTGAGTTTGAAAGTCAAATGGTACTTGATGGCTGATATATTAATCATGTCTTGGTCGTTGCTGGTGACAGGGTATACTATAATGTTTGAAAAGCATGGGGAAGGCAGCAATATACACTCCTGGGTGGCTGCTTTTGTTTTGGTAAACAGTTCTGGATCCGTGTCTGGAGCAGGCTGTTTTCGTAAAGATGGCTGCTAGAGGCGCCTCTTGTGTGAAGGAATTTTCTCTTATTTTGCTTGTTTACATCACTGGTTTGGTACTTACTTCGGTAATGATTAGATACTTTGATGTTGGGTATTTCTTATCAGTTAGTTTTTTCGCCTACCCGTGCGGGATGTGCATGGGATATATAGTTGTTTTTGGTTGCGTCCTGTGACTTTACAGATTTTAGCTATTTGGGTGTGTTCATGCTCCTCATTCAAACTGCATGCGGCCCATGAACATATTTTTGTTGGTTTAAAATGGCTAATCTGTTTGGGTATTTTTGGTTTTGTATTTGGTTGCACCTAGTTTTTCTTTTTCTTTTTTTATTTTTATTTTTGGTTTCTATTGTTTTGGCTAGTCTACATTTTCTTGTTATGTTTCGGATTTTCTTTTGTTCGTTGCTTCTTGTATAGCGTTTTGGCTAGGGCCTGGGATATGCCCTTTGTAGTGGTGTAAGTTTTTTGTCTTTTATTTTATGACTTATCCACCCAAAAAAAGCTTAATAATTGGCCAAGTTTAACTCAAACTAATCTTGCCTAGCCTGTAAGAAAGAGAATCTTCTGTGTAACTATAGCTCAATCGTGTTAGTTTAACTTAAGCAACCCATTAAATATTTTCTAAATCACCTTAGTGTTCAATTCTCACGTCCAAAATGATGAATTTGAATTCCCTTTGATTCTTTTTTGTTTTCTTTTCCTTTCTATTTCTCATTCTTTTCTCTAACTTTCTCTTCTAGCTCTCAAGAAGACAGTTTATCTGTATCTTTCTCTGTCCATCTTCTTCCTTCTCCCTTTTGTTCTAGAAACTAATTCGCTTAGGTAACTAACTGTTTCATCAGCTTAAGTGGCCAAGTTTAAATCAAACTAATTTTCCTTAGCCTCTAACGAAGAGAATTGTCTGAGTAATTGTAGTTCAACGATATTAATTTATAACTTAAACACCTCATTTAAGGCTTTCTAAATCACCTAAGTGTTCAATTGTCAAGTCCGAAAGGATGAATTTGAATTCCGGTTGATTTTCTTCCAATTTCTCTTTCTTTTCTATGACTTTCTCTTCTTGCTCTCAAGAAGAAAGTTTCTCTGCAACTTCCTCCGTACCACTCCTTCCTTCTCTCTTTTGTTCTAAGAACTAATTAGGCTTGGTAAATAATTGTTTCATAAGCTTAAGTGACCGAGTTTAACTGAAACTAATCTTGCTTAGCTTCTAAGATACAGAATTTTCTAAGCAATTGTAACTTAACGATACTCGTTTAAGTTAAGTACCTCATTTATGGTTTTCTAAATCAACTGAGTGTTCAATTCTCAAGTCAGAAAGGACGAATTTGAATTCCTTTCGATTTTCTTCATATTTCCCCTTCTTTGCACTAACCTTTTTTTTTTTTTTTCCCAGCTCCGAAGAAGAAGGTTTCTCTGTAACTTTCTCCGTCCCTCTCCTTCCTCCTCTCTTTTGTTCTACGTACTCATTAGCTTACTTAAGTAACAAATTGTTTCATAAGCTTAAGTGGCCAAGTTTAACTCAAGCTAATCTTGCTTAGCCACTAAGATAGCGAACTTTCTGAGTAATTGTAGCTTAACGATATTAGTTTAATAGAAGCACCTCATTTAAGATTTTCTAAATCACCAAGGTATTCAATTCTCAATTTCACAAAAATTGAATTTGAATTCTCTTTGAATTTCCTCCTATTTCTCTTTCTTTTCTCTAACTTCTCTTCTAGCTCTCAAGAAGGAAAGTTTCTCTGTAACTCTCTCTGTCCTTCTGCTTCCTTCTCTCTTTTGTCCTAGAAACTAATTAGCTTAGGTGAGTAATTGTTTCATAACCCTAAGTGGCAAAGTTTAACTCAAACTATCCTTGCTTGGCCTCTAAGAAAGAGAATTTTCTGAGTAATTGTAGCTCAACGATATTAGTTTAATATAAGAACTTCATTTAAGGTTTTTGAAATCGCCTAAGTGTTCAATTCTCGAGTCCAAAAGGTTGAATTTGAATACCCTTTGATTTTCTTCCTATTTCTCTTTCTTTGTTCTAACTTTCTCTTCGAGCTCTCAAGAAGAAAGTTTCTCTGTAACTCTCTCCTTCCTTCTCCTTCTTTCTCCTTTGGTTCCAGAAACAAATTAGTTGTGGTAACTAATTGTTTCATAAGCTTAAGTGGCCAAGTTTAACACAAACTAATCTTGCTTCCCTCTAAGAAAGAGAATTTTCTTAGTAATTTTAGTTTGACGATATTAGTTTTACTTCAGAAACTCATTTAACGATTTCTAAATCACCTAAGTGTTCAATTCTCAAGTTCAAAAGGATGAATTTGAATTTCCATTTTGTTCCAATTTCTCTTTCTTTGCTCTTACTTTCTCTTCTAGCTCTCAAGAAAATAGTTTCTCCGTAACTTTCTCCGTCCTTCTCCTTCCTTCTCTCCTTTTGTTCTAGAAACTAATTAGCTTAGGTAACTAATTGTTTCATAGGATTAAATGGCCAATTTTAACTCAAACTAAGGCCTCTAAGAAATGGAATTTTTTGAGTAATTGTAGCTTAACGATACTAGTTTCACTTAAGCACCACATATAAGGTTTTCTAAATCACTTACGTGTTCAAATCTCAAGCCAGAAAATGATGAATTTGAATTCCTTTTGATTTTCTTCATATTTCTCTTTCTTTTCTATAACTTTCTCTGCTAGCCCACAAGAAGAAATTTCTCTGCAACTTTCTCCGTCCTTCTCCTACCTTCTTTCTTTTGTTCTACGAACTAATTAGGTTTGGTAACTAATTGTTTCATAAGCTTAAGTGGCCAAGTTTAACTCAAACTAATCTTGCTTAGCCTCTAAGAAAGTTTCTCTGTACCATACTCTTTGATAAAGAATAATGCATTCAACATGTGGAAAAGTAAAGGTCTTCTTGCGGTCCTAATGAATGAAGATGATTTTGTCTTCTTTATTTTTGAAAATCAAGACTGTTACCCTAATGTGTTGGATGGAGGTCCATGGTATATTGGGGGTTTTCTGATCATCCTCAAATTATGGCACCAGATGATGTAATTATCCAAAGAAGATAAGAAAACCATTCCAGTTTGGGTGAAATTCTTTAATGTCCCCATGGAATACTGGGATGGTAATGGTCTTAGTGGGATAGCAAGTGCAGTTGGTGTACCTTTGTTTATGGACCAATTGACTTCTTCAGAAGACAGAATCTCCTTTGCTAGTGTTTGTGTTAACATTGAAGCTGATTCTTATCTTCCTCAGAGTTTCAGGATTACGAGTGAAGGAGAATGTGTGGATATCAGAGTTGAATATCAATGAGTCCCAATGAGATGTGCACATTGCAATGTTTTTGGCCACGAGACCAAGAGTTGTTTGCCTGCTCAGGTGACCAATCTTATTGAACTACAAAAGATCACGGAGGAGAAATCTATTGAGGATGATGGATAGACTAAAGTGAAGGATAAGGGTAAAAGGAAAGTTGGAGAACCTCTTTGTGAGAGTGACCATGTTGAAGTGACAGAGGTTTCTAGCTCCTCTGTTGAAGGGGCAGCTAAAGTTAGGGCAGAAGTAGTGGGTGATATCATCACCAAAGCTACTGATCAAGTGGCTAATTTCCATTCTGAAGTGCTGGATATTGTGCAACTTATTCACCCGGAAGCTGAGGAAATCATCAAAGAAGCGAAGTTGGGTGGCGAAAGGGGGGCAGAGTCACCTCCAGTTGCTGGGAACATCTTGAAAAGGAATGTTGAATCTGGGAGTTCTGCAAAAAATAAGTCTTCTGGCAAATCAGCTAGGTAGAGGAAGAAAAAGAAGTAAGTTTTGTGGGGATCTGGTTGTGTTTTATTTTGTAATTTCTCATGTCTATTAAAATTGCATCTTGGAATGTTCGAGGGTTCAATGACCCTTCGAAACACAAAGAGATTTTTGGTCTTGTGCATAAAGAGGACATCAAAATCATGAGTATTTTGGAGACAAAAATTAAAGCTGAAAATGAGGAAAGCACTTTTGCAAATTGTTTTAAAATTTGGAATTTTTTGTCTAATTCACAACCAGATTTACATGCTAGGATATGGGTCTGCTGGGACCCAAATTTTAGTGAAATCCTTGTTATTAAGATGTCTAATTAGTTTTTGTTTTGTAAAATAACTGTGTTTGAGGATACTGTGTTTTTTGCCATCTTTGTCTATGCTGAAAATAAAAATGAGTTAAGAGTCCCTTTTTTGATGAGATGAGTACCATTGCTAAACTTCACCACAGATCCCCTGTTATCTCTTTAGGGGATTTTAATGTTATCAGGCTTTCCCATGAAAAAAGAGGGGGTAGCTTTGTCTGGAATAATTCTAAGGAAATCTTCAATGTGAAGATTCTGGATGCTGAGTTGGACGATTTGTCATATAAAGGCTGTCAATTTACTTGGTCCAACAAAAGAGGGGAAGGAGATTACATCTCCTCTAAGTTGGATAGGGTTTTGGTCAATGAATCTTGGCTTGAGTTTTATCCTAATTCTTGCTAATTTCCTGCCTTCTGGTGTGTCTGACCATTCTCCTACTATCGTGACTTTGAGTCCTAATCTCCCAAGCTCCAAAAAACCTTTAAATTTTTTTGATTTCTAGGCTGACCATGGGGATTTTATTCCTAAGGTTGATGAGGTTTGGAGACAATATATAAAGGGCTCTCCTATGTTTAGAATTTGTCAGAAGTTGAAAATGTTGAAACCTATCCTCAAAGGTCTTAATAAGACAGATTTTAGTGACATCTCTACCAGAGTTGCTCACGCTAAATCTCATTTAGAGTCCACCCAAACCAAACTTAATAGAAATCCTTTGAATCCTGGCCTTCAGGGTGAGGAGAGGACTGCCTATGCTAAGTATGTGGAACTTAGTAAAGTGGAGGAAAGTCTTGCTTATCAAAATTTGCTGGAAATCTGATTATTATTGTTAGTGGCTGTTAGCGGGTTATGATAATGTCTATATACACTATGTTAGTGATCTAGATAGTGGCTATAATGGATGTATATAGTAATCTAGATAGTGGCTATAATGGATGTATATATTATGTAAGGTAGTGGCTCTTAGTGGTGATAGTGGATCTCTTAGTGGTGATAGTGGATCTTAGTGGCACAAATAGTAGCTCTTGTTCTCTCCTATATAAGGAGTGTAGTTTTCTCTTCACAAGATAAGAAGTTTTGAATATAACAGCAATATATTCCTTCTTCCTCATATTTTCTGAGTTCTTCTTCCTCATATTTTCTAAGTAAATTCTAGAGTTCAATGGCTGGGATTGGGTGACAGAAATTCTAAATTCTTCTTTAGAACCATCAAGGGTAACATAAATAAGGCGAGAATTAGCAGTGTGTTGCTCAGTAATAGGGATAGAGTTACTAAGAGTGAGGATATCTACAGTACCTTCGTAGATTCTTTTGCTAACCTTTTTGGGAAACCATTTTCTGATAATTATAATGGCTATGAAAGAATCGATAATCTTGTTGCTAATAGAGTCACATCTGATCAATATAGTGTCCTAGCTAGAAAGGTTACTAATAAGGAGATTTGTGATGCCTTTTGGTCTTTAAAATCTAATAAAGCTCCTAGTCCTGATGGTTTTTCGGCTGGTTTTTTCAAAAAAATCTTAGGGGGTTGTGGGTAAAGAGATTTTTTGGGTGGATATGGGTAAAGAGATCGTTAATGCTGTGAAATCTTTCTTCAAGTCTGGTGAGCTCCTCCAAGAAATTAACAGTACCACTATTGCTCTCATACCTTAAGTCCCTAATCTTTGAGAGAGTTAGTGAGTCTGCACCTATTTCTTGTTGTAATACTCTGTATAAGTGCATTTCTAAGATCCTTATTGACAGAATCAAGGTTGTCCTCCCTGATCTTGTTAGCCCTGTGCAGTCTGCCTTTGTCTAAGGTAGGAGAATTTCTGATAACATCTTTTTGTCTCGAGATTATGAGAGGTTATCATAAGAAGTCATCCACTAACCCACAAAAAAAAAAAAAAAAAAGAAGTCATCTACTCCTAGGTGTACTATGAAGGTGGATATCATGAAAGCCTATGATAATGTGAGATGGGATTGTGTTTTGGATATTCTTAGAGCTATGGGTTTCCTCCTAATTTCATTCAGTGGATTAAGGCTTGCATGACAAGCCTTTCTTTTTCCATCTATATCAATGGGAGTCTTCATGGGTATTTCAAAGGGGCTAGGGGTCTTAAGCAAGGTGATCCCATGTCTCTTTACCTTTTTGTTCTTGTTATGGAAATCTTGGCCAGGATCTTGGTTGAAAAATCTTCTCATCTTGAGTTTAAATTCCACTGGAGATGTGAGAAAACTAAAATGGTGAACTTGTGCTTTGTTGATGATCTCATGATCTTCTGTAAGGGTGATCCTTTTACTGTTAGAGCTATCAAAGAGGGCCTTGATGAGTTCCAAAACCTGACTGGTCTCTCCCCTAGTCCTGGTAAAAGCCACATTTTCTTCTCTGGCTGTGAGAAGAAACTTTTTTTTTTGGGTGGATAAGTCATAAAATAAAAGACAAAAAACTTACACCACGACAAGGGGCATACCCCAGGCCCTAACCAAAGCACTATACAAGAACCAAAGAAAAAACAAAAAGACTAAGCCATTCCAGAATTACCCAAAAAAACTGACGCACAAACCATAACTATCTGGACAAAATAAATGAAATAAGCCCTAACCTAAATAAACCATACATAATAGGAAATAACCAAAGTGTGTTCATGTGCCACATGAAACTGTAATGAGGAGCATGAACACACCCGATATCAAGTAGCAAAAAGTCAGATGAAAACAAGAAAATCATGGACACCCGTGTACATCCCACACGGGTAGGCAAAAATACCAACACACTCTAAGGAAAACAAACATAATAGAAAGTCACACTTCACACACGAGGCGCATATAGCAGCCATCAACACAGTCAGATCCAACTTCGAGCTTTGAGTCAACCCGATCTGAAGAACAAACCAAGCAGCCCCGTCCAAGAGCTGCTGCCAACACATGTAACCCGAACAGATTCTACACATTATAGTAGACCCTGTAATCCAGCAAAGACCAAATAGAATTAAATAATCAACAACAGAGTACTTTGCAAAACTCAGAAACCTGAAACAGTTAACACCACACATATAATTGCTCACTACACTCAACCCACAAGTATCTATGCTCACATCACTCGGAAAAAACCAGCTCCATACACCTGCAAAAGAAAATATACAGAGAATATATAAAAGCATGTTAGTTCCTCTCAATGTGGCTAGTAAGTTGGGGGTTATGGAGTGTTTATTCCTCACACGAAACTCAACCCTCAGATTGATTGGCATACACTCATCCATCGGTTTTCCAGGACTCCAAGCACCTATATGAATAACAAACATTAGTAAACCCCACAATGTAGTTTCTAACCTTCACTCAACCCACATTTTGTGAACTCTCATTCCTCACATCAGCAGCATCACGCTTCAGCATAGTATGAGGCAATTTCCATGAGCTAAGATACCATCTGTCATTATGGTTAGTCTTCAAATTGGTAATATGCATTACCCTGAATCTAACCATATCCACAATACACTTTATAACAACCTCTTCAGGGACCATATCTTTACTAAACACTCTATTATTCCTAGCAACCCATAACTGGTACACAGTACAAGTAAATGCAAGCTTGGTAATAATAGCCCCCAGAGATTTCCCTTTCACGGATTTAGCAATGAGCTGGACCAAATCATCCCAAAGGAGGGATGGCCAATCAACATTGATTTTACCTTTAATACAAGACCACACCCGTTCCGAGAATGGACACTCAAAGAAAAGGTGGTTATGGTCTTCATTATGGTACTGACAAAAGGCACACACAGCAGATTGCGTTACACCAAAAAGGTGCAACCTATCCCCAGTGTTCAGACGGCCAAGAATCGCCATCCAAACCACAAAACTCACTTTAGGGATATTGTGGGGGGCCCAAATTAAATGAGACCAATTCACATGATCAAAGTGAGTCCTTAACGCATTCCAGGTGGATTGAATGGTGAATTTCCCATCATGAGTAGGACACCAACTAACACTATCATGACCACCAGTAGGGAGGAAATTTGAAGGAGTGTTGTTAATGATGTCCATAATCTCCCAAGGAGAAGGAAATGGCCATCTCCAAGTATTACCCTCCACAATCTCACTAACCTTAGCATCTATGCTTAAGGCGGTGTCATACACAATACGGATCCCAAACTTATCCCAAACAGAACCCATAGGGTGCCAATTATCAAACCATAAGAAAACTCCATATCCATCTCCCACTTTATATTTGATTAAGGGGTAAATTATAGGCCTTAGGGAGAGAACTTTCCTCCAGACCCAAGAGGGGTCATTTGGCACCCTAACTCTCCAAAAACTCCTACCTTTGAGGAGGTAAGACTTAACCCAGCTACACCACATAGACTGCTCACCCCCAGAAAGAAAGAACCAAACATGCTTCGCAATAGCAGCTTTATTCCATACAGAAAGAGACTTAAACCCCAGACCCCCTTCCTTCCTGGGAGAGCAAATTCTATCCCAAGAAACCTTAGCCCCGTGAGTTTTCAACTCACAACCCGACCAAAAAAAAGCCCTAAAAAGACTCTCGATAGACCGAATGATCTTCTTTGGAAGAATGAACAAAGAGGTCCAATACACTTGCATAGAAAACAAAACAAGTTGGATCAATTGAGCTCGGCCAGCATAAGCAAGACACTTATTTGTCCAGCTCTTAATCCTTTTAGTTATCCGATCCACAAGTTGATCACAGTCAGTGGCTTTAAGTTTCATGGAAACTAATGGAACCCCCAAGTATCTCATAGGCAGCTTGCCTTCACTGAATTGACAAACCCCAAGAATCTCATCTCTCAACGCATTATCACAACCAGAAAAGAAAATATAACTCTTAGCGGAGCTAGGTGACAACCCAGACAAGCTCCTAAATTCTTCTAACCCCAGCTTAATGGACCGAATAGTGAACACATCCCCCTTACAGAAGATCATTAAATCATCTGCAAAGCACAAGTTAACAATTTTAGGTTGATCACATCTCCAGTGGAATTTGAAGGCAGGATGCGAAGCCTTCTCAGCCAAAATTCTTGAGAGAATTTCCATGACTAAAACAAATAGGTAAGGGGACATAGGGTCACCTTGTCTCAAACCTCTCTCCCCCCCTAAAATAACCATGCAGACTCCCATTAATGCAAATGGAATAGGTGGGACTAGTCATGCAAGCTTTGACCCAAAAAACCATGTTAGGGGGGAAACCCATAGCATTAAGGACATCAAGAACAAACTCCCATCTTACATTATCATATGCTTTCATAATGTCCACTTTCATGGCACACCTGGGAGAATGAGAGAATTTATGATACCCCCTCATAAGTTCCTGTGAAAGGAAAATATTGTCAGCAATTCTCCTACTGGGGACAAAAGCTGATTGCACAGGATCAATAAGATCATTCAGAACAGATTTGATCCTATCAGCAATGATTTTAGAAATACACTTGTACAAAGTATTACAGCAAGAAATGGGTCTAAAATCCCCCACTTTTTCAGCATTGGGGATCTTCGGGATAAGAGCAATGGAGGTGCTATTTATTTCCCGAAGAAGCTCTCCCGATGAGAAAAAAGATTTGATGGCTTCGACAACCTCTCTCCCCACAATGTCCCAGGCTTTTAGAAAAAAACCCGCAGAATAGCCATCAGGGCCGGGGGCTTTGTTGGTTTTTAGAGACCTGAAAGCTTCAATGATCTCTTTTTCAGTAACATCCCTAGCAAGACTATGATACTGAGTTTTAGACACTCTCTTAGTGATAAGACCATTAATCCTTTCAGACCCATTATAATTGTCGACAAACGGCTTACCGAACAAATTAGTGAAGTAATCCACAAAAGAGTTATGGACCTCAGCACTGTTAGTCACCCTCTTCCCATTTGGAAGCACAACACTATGAATACGCCCCTTATTCACATTCCCTTTAACAATTCTAAAGAAGAACTTTGAATTCCTATCCCCTAATCCGAGCCATTGGACACGAGATTTTTGATGGGCAAGGCTTTCCTCAGCTTTACTGAGATCAACATATTTAATGTAAGCAGCCCTTTCCGTTTCCTGAAGATGAAGATTCATCGGATCTTTATCAAGCTTAATTTGTGAATTAAGAAATTGATCCTTAGCAGCACCAACACGGATGGAAATCTCACTATACTCCTTTTTGTTCAAATCTCTTAGGATAGGCTTAAGGGTTTTAAGCTTCTGACAAACCCTAAACATAGGGGATCCCCTAATGTATTTAACCCAAACACCATGCACTCTAGGGAGGAAACTAAAGTGATTAGCCCAAAAGTCAAAAAACTTAAAAGGCTTTTTGAACTTAGCCTCCTCACCCGCAAGATGCACAACAACTGGAGAATGGTCAGATACACCAGGAGGCAGAAAAAGAGCATAAGATTTAGGGTTAGCAGACAACCATCTCTCATTAGCAAGAACTCTATCAATTTTTGAAGTAATAAAATTACCACCCCCCCGCTTATTGGACCAAGTAAATTGACACCCCTTGTAACAAAGATCATCCAACTCAGACTCCAAGACTAGTCTATTAAACAACTCATTTGCTTGACTCCACGTCTCCTTCCCCCCCATTTTCTCATGAGAGAACCTAACAGCATTAAAGTCACCAAGGAAAATGGATGGGTGACTAGCATGATTGAGAGCAATTTTCTTTAAATCAAAAAATAAGGGAACTCTCAACTCATGTTTATTTTCAGCGTAAACAAAAGTGGCAAAGAAACTGGAATCTGTATCAAAAACATTAACTTTGAAAAAAATATACTGGTTTGATTTTTGAAGCATCAAAATATCACAAAAGTTTGGGTCCCAGCACACCCAAATTCTAGCTGGCAGATCTGGTTGTGAATTCGACAAAAAATTCCAATTTTTAAAGCTATTTGCAAAAAATTTAGCCTCATTCTCCATTTTAATTTTTGTCTCCAAAATACTCATTATTTTAATGTCTTCTTTTCTAACAAATCAGTAACTTCTTTGTGTTTAGATGGGTTGTTAAACCCCCTAACATTCCACGATGATAGTTTAAAAGACATGATAAACGTAATAAAAATACAACCAGATCACCACAAAAACAACAAAAGATAGTTACCTCCTTTTCTTCTTCTGGCTGCCTGATTTGCCAGAAGACTTCTTCTTTGTTGAGCTACTCACTTTGAGACCATCATCCCCCGTGCCTCCCAGAATTTCAGGAGAAGTAGCTCGCATTTCCTCTTTTCCCACATTTCGGACAATATCCTCAGCTGCAGGGCTAGCATTTTCTACAACCTCAGGAAGGGGAAGATCAATAATTTCTGTATCAACCTTAGCAGAATGGAAGTTAGCCCCCTCAGATTGGATCTCAGGTTCACCCCTCTTAGTAGCAAATGAACTGTTGGCTTCAGGAGGGACACTGTGAACATCAGAGGAAGGATCCCCCACTTTTTTCTTTCCCTTATCCTTGACTGTGGTCCACCCCTCATCATCTTCAATCCGTTCCTCTGAATTCTTCTGTAATTCAATGAGGTGAGTTACTTGAGCAGAAAGACAGGTCTTAGTCTTATGTCCAAAAACATGGCAATGTGTGCATCTCGAGGGAACCCTTTGGTACTCCACATGAATATTCATAGAAGCATCACCATCAGTGAGAAGAAAACTGTCAGGGAAGGCCGATTCAGCTGATATATCCACACACAATCTAGCAAAGGAGATCCTACTTCCAGAAGAGGTAAGTTGATCCATAAACAAAGGGACACCCACAGCACTGGCTATTCTCCCTAACCCTTCCCCATCCCAATATTCCAAAGGAATGTTAAAAAATTTCACCCAGATAGGGATGGTTTTCTTGTCTTCCTTTGACAGTTTCATCATACGATGCCACTGTTTCAAGATAAGCAGAAAACCACTTACATCCCAAGGTCCCGATTTTCAAACATAAAAAAGAAAAATCCATCATCATTCTTCAGAATTTCTACCAACCCCTTATGCTTCCACATATTATTAGCATTATTTTTTATAAGGGTGTATGGAAGATTTTTGTCAATAAAGTACCCTACCAAGTAAGCATCGCATTTCACCGTGGGGGAGAGGGGAGGCATCTCAACCACAATTTTATCTTGATCCATTTTGGGGGGATAGTATTTGAGTTTTACCTCTGATCGGACTAAAGACCATGCCACGTTAGCCCACGATCTACCCTCGGGGTCGATTACGCCCTCGTCCTCCGACCACCCCTAGTGTTGGTATTTGCACCTTGACCACGGTGTTGAAAACCACCACGAGTGTTACCCTCGAGATCCTTCAGGATTGAAGCCCGAATCCTCAGAACCACGATCATTTTGACTACCTCTAGGGCTGCCATGTGTACCAGATGCATCAACACCCAGATCTGGGTCCTCCATAACAGGATCCCATCATTCAAATTCTTCAATTCAAGGAGAGATCTCTTCCTGTTAGATATTTAGGTGTTCCCTTGATTTTTACCAAATTGAAAGCTACTGATTGTAACCAGTTGATTGAGAGAATCACTAAGAGGATAAAAAGTTGGACCAATAAATGCCTCACATTTGCTAGTAGAGCCCAATTGATTCAATCTGTTCTTTTTTCCATGTAGGTTTACTGGTCCTCCTTATTTATCTTGCCTAAAAAGATCATTAAAGCCTTCAAAAACCTTTTCAGATCCTTTTTCTGGTCTGGTAATGATCTTAAAACTCATGGTACCAAAGTTTCTTGGGAGAAAATTTGTTACCCTAAAAATGAAGAGGGTTTAGGTTTTAAATCTTTAGATGTTTGGAACAAAGCAGCTATAGCTAAGCACATCTGGTTCCTATTTTCTGGGGGTGAGGAGTCATGTTTTGCCAATGGGTCAAATCATATTTGCTCAAAGGCAAAATTTTTTGGAGGGTTAAAATGCCTAGTGACCCCTCCTGGGTTTGGAGGAAAATTTTGTCCCTTAGGCCCATTATTTATCCTTTGTTTAAGCATGAAGTGGGGGATGGGGTTAATATTTTTTTGTGGTTTGATAATTGGCATCCCCTTGGGTCCTTGTGGACTAGGTTTGGGGATAGAATTGTGTATGATTTTGCTCTTGGGTTGGATTCTAAGGTCAAGGAGATTGTTGATAATGGTAACTGGAAGTGGCCTAGTGTGTCTTCTTGGGAGATTAAGTAATTAATTGATAGTACCCCTTCCAGTTTTACCCCCAAGTCTAGGAATGATTCTGTTAGGTGGCTGCCATCTCCTGATGGCAATTTCTCTATCATTTCCACGTGGAATTGCTTGAAAGTTTAGGAATAGAGTCTTGTGAAATTTGGCATTCTTTGGGACTCTCATAATATCCCCAAGGCTAGCTTTATTACGGATGGCCATCCTTGGTGGATTAAACTCTTGGTGACAAATTGAGATTGTTTGGTATATCGCAATCTGGCGATTGTGCCTATACATCGACATCCTTGTGAAGATCATAATCACTTGTTCTTTGAATGCCAATTCTCCTCTAGAGTTTGGCACACCATTGAACCAAACTTAATGTGTCTTGGACCCGACTCACGATGGCACGATATAAGTCCGCAAGTGATCTGATCTGCTAAAGAAATCTATTGGTGATATCATTTCTAAACTCGTTTTCACTTGTATTGTGTATCAATTGTGGATTGCTAGAAATAATAGAATATTTAGAAAAGAGATGATTCCTGTGGAGGTTATAATAAAAGGTATTGTTGATATGATAAGATTTCGTATGATGTCCATTACCAACATTGCCAGGCACTCTAGCGACAACTAGTTCTTGCAAACTTGGAGGATCCCCCATTCTATTTTGAAGACTTCACAGTCCCAATTGAGTGATGGGAGTTCAGTACATGTGGGTTGAGTGAATGTGAGCACACAGTGTGGCTTTATCTCATATGCTTGTTTTTCTGAGTTCATGGGCTATTGCTAGTTTCTGTGAGTTGAGTGATAGATAAATTGAGAGTTTAGTGAAATGAGAGCAGAAAATCCAACCTATATCAATGGCCTTAATGAGTGTTACTAACTTTTTATTCTTGTTAATCTTATCTGTTTTATCTACAAGTTGCATGGATAGGACTAAGTCTTTGTGAATTCCTATTTTGTGGGTTGGAGTGCATGGGACATCCGTGGACTTCAATTTGTAGGTTGAATTTTTGAATTATTGGTCTATTTTTTAAGGGTTTGTTTGGCTTTTGTTTAGTCACTTTGCAGCGGATCATTTATAGTCGATTTTTTCATGATGATTGATCGTGTGATCCTCATGTGACTCGATATGAGGGTGATTTTGAACCATCTCCGTCAAGAGTGATTGGGGAGTCAACGCTATGGGAATAGTGGTTCGATAACTAGCCAAGTTAGAGGCGGGAGATGAGCGGGAGGATAGCTACCGGTTTTCTGGTTGCTTCTTGTCTTCATGTGATCCATCATAATTGATCGTATTGCCACGCCTGATATGGAGTGAAGGGGACACTGCCGTGGGGTTTGAGGCTTGTGATCTACCAAGGAAGGGACTAGGGGATGTGACGATTGCTCTCATGATTTTGTTGGCTATGTATTGATTTGTTGCTGTGGGGCTATTGTTTTTCACAATAACTCCCAAGATCGTGGCTTATGGTTACTGATCGTGTTAGTTTTGTGTGACTTTGTTGGGATTTCTCGTGGGATAGATTTTTTTTCCTCTGTCACTGCTTTGGTTAAGTGGCTTGGATGTCACGGCTGTGAGGAGTGGAACGTTTATTGGATTCCATGTGTTTATCTGCAGTAGAGACTGGGGGCATGTGAGATTGGTTATCATCTTTGATTTGGCTTGAGGGTTGTTGCTTTGTGAGTGTGTTTGTTGTGTTTATAAGCGTTGTGGTGTTTATTTGTATCTTTGCCCATATATCTACCTCAAGTTCCCATCTATTATCTTTGATGGTAGGGGTTACTTGGGGACGAAAATGATATATGGGCAGAGTAGGGTTATTTTGTTTTCCGTTGCTTTTGTTTACCCCCTTTTTTTCTTAGGGGTGTAGTGGTAGTTTACATTTGGGTATGCAATCGTTTTTTATTTATTTGTTGGGCATTCCTGGGGTATGCCCCTTGTAAACTTGTAAATTTCATTGTCTTTATTTACCCAAATAAAAAAATGCCAGATATTGTGTACACAAGTTACTTTCTTTGGTTGTAGGGAAATCACTACTTTCAAGTGTTGTGAGATCATAAATTGTGGGCTGAGTGTAGTGAGACAATATATTTTGTGTTTGTGCCATTGTCCTGTAATGTTTGTGCATCTTTTTTTGCTGCATAAGTGTTGTTTTTGGAACTCATGTAACTGTCATTCTTGGGCAGGTTCAGATGATTTTTAGAAGTTGGCAGGTAGCAAGGATGCATTTGCTTTATCGCCTCAAGTGTAAAAAGTTTTTCTTTAATGTGTATATCTGAGTTGAACTTGTTTCTTTCTTTGTCATGTAGTTAGGTTGGTTTTTGAATCTCATTTTGTGGCCTACCTTTATGGGTTGTGTAAGGGACAGCTTTTTGTTTTCCATTTTGTACCAGATTTTTGAGCACATGGAATGTGTTCATGGTCCACATTCTTTTTGGACGGGGATCCTGAACATGTTTAAGCTTTCAAAATCTGTGTTGGAGTACGTCTTGGAGTTGTTCTTCGTAAGAATTATAAGGTATTTAATTGTTTGGAATATTTATATCCATCCAGTTAATTGCTTTGGTTATTTCAAGTTCTTTGTTGATTTTGGTTTGGTAGGTGTAATGTATTTAGCTCAGTTTCATCTTTGAATGGCCTTTTCATAGGCTGCTTGTTTGTATAGCTGTTGTTAGGGCTTGGGGCATGCCCCTTGTATTTGTGTAAATTTCTTTGTTTTATTTATGACTTATCCACCCAAAAAAAAGAAAAAAGTTTCTCTCTAACTTTCTCTGTGCTTCTCCATCCTTCTCTCTTTTGTTCTAGGAACTAACTAGCTTGGCCCCCTAATTGTTCCATTAGTTTAAGTGGCCAAGTTTAACTCAAACTAATCTTGCTTAGCCTCTAACAAAGAGAATTTACTGAGTAACTGTAGCTGAACAATATTAGTTTAACTTAAACACCTCATTTATGATTTTTGAAATCACCTAAGTGTTCAATTCTCAACTCCAAAAGGATGAATGTGAGTTCCCTTTGATTAGCTTGGGCCCCCTAATTGTTTCATTTGTTCAAGTGGCGAAGTTTAAATCAAACTAATCTTGCTTAGCTTCTAGCAAAGAGAACTTGCTGAGTAATTGTAACTTAACAACATTAGTTTAACTTAAACACCTCATTTAAGGTTTTCGAAATCTCCTAAGTGTTCAATTCTCAAGTCCAAAAGGTTGAATTTGAATTCCGTTTGATTTTCTTCCTATTTCTCTTTCTTTTCTCTAACTTATTGTCTAGCTCTCAAGAAGATAGTTTCTCTCTAACTTTCTCTGTGCTTCTCCATCATTCTCTCTTTCGTTCTAGGAACTAATTAGCTTGGTCCCCTAATTGTTTCATTAGCTTAAGTGGCCAGGTTTAAATCAAACTAATCTTGCTTAGCCTCTAACAAAACGCATTCTGAATGGCTTGTAGCTTAAAGAAATTAGTTCAGTTTAAACATCTCATCTGAGGTTTTCAAAATCACCTAAGTGTTCAATTCTCAAGTCCAAAAGGATTAATTTGAATTCCCTGTAATTTTCTTCGTATTTCTCTTTCATTTTCTCTAACTTTGTCTTCTAGCTCTCAAGAAGAAAATTTCTTTCTAACTTTATTTGTGCTTCTCCATGCTTATTCTAGTAACTAATTAGCTTGGGTCCCGTAAATGTGTCATTCACTTAACTGGCCAAGTTTAACTCAACCTAATCTTGCATAGCCACTGAGCAATAGAATTTACTAAATATTTGTAGCTTAACGATATCAGTTTAACTTAAGCACCACATTTATGGTTTCTTAAATCATTTAAGTGTTAAATTCTCAAGCACAAAAAGATGAATTTGAATTCCCTTTGACTTTCTTCCAATTCCTCTTTCTTTTCTCTTACTTTCTCTTCTGGCTCTCAAAGCAGAAAGTTTCTATCTTTCTCTATGCCTCTCCATCCTTCTCTCTTTTGTTCCGAGAACAAATTAGCTTGCGTCCCTAATTGTTTCATTTGCTAAAGTGGCCAAGTTTAACTTAAACTAATCTTGCTTAGCCTCTCAGAAAGAGAATTTACTGAGCCGTTGTAGCATAACGATCTTAGTTTAACATTAAACACCTCATTTAAGTTTTCTGAAATCACTTAAGCGTTCAATTCTCAAGTCTAAAATGATGAATTTGATTTCCTTTTAATTTTCTTCCTATTTCTCTTTCTTTTCTTTTAACTTTCTCATCTAGCTCTCAAGAAGATAGTTTCTCTATAAGCTTAGAAGCAATTAGGGGGAGCTTCTCTCTCTAAGCTCATTCCCGTTGGTAGCTGTGGAACTCTTGTGGGTCTTGTGGGGGTTTGTATCTGGGTTTACCTATCACATCTTCGTGGGTAGAGTATCTACTTGATGAGGATTTAGTGGGTTTTCTTAGATTCAGGTGGGTCTCTTTTGTTTCTCTGGCGGGAGTTTTCTCCGGTTGGTGAGCATGGGTTGCCATGGTTTACGATTGGTTGTTCCTGGTCTGATTTTGTCCCTTTTCAGTGGGTGTGTTTGGGTGATGTTTTCAAGGTGGTTGCGAAGCCGTGATAGCCGTTGGTGGTGGTCCCATGTTTTAGCGATGAACTAGTCCGGTGGTCTTACGATTACCAATCTGGTGGTTGACATTTGTGTTAGCCATCCGGTGGTGTCTCAGTCGTTGGAGTCAGCGGAGGTGGTGCGTTACGTGTTTATCTGTGTAGCTGGAACTGAGTTACAGTGTGGGTGGTTTTGGCTTCGCCGATGGCTGATTGATGCAGATTTCTGGTTGCCTTGCTTGTTTTTCCGGCGTTATTAAGTTACGTTTTGCGCCGGAGGTGTTGTTTTCCACCGGTGGTGGTTCCGATAGGTACCTCGACGATGGTGGTATCTGTGCGTCATGGTCTGTATTTGCAATAGGCGATACCGCTGGAGCTGGCATTTTTCTCCAGTGTTGGTTTTAGCGAATCATTGGCACTGATATTGTGGGTTTTTGGAGACGAAGACGTTACAGCCCACGTTTAGCTTCATGGCTGGTGTTCGAGTTGAGTAACACGCTTAGGCGCGTAATGTGGATCCAACGTGTTTGGCTATAGAAAAAGAGTGAGATACTCGCTGGTTTTTCTTTACCGTCGCTGGTTTTGTGTTGACCGACGTTGTTGCTTTTGTGGAGGTTCTATAGCAGAGCGTGTAACCCACGAATTCTAGAGAAATTTCAGTGCGTATTTTGGGTGCAAAGCCGGTGTCATAATCGTGGTGCAACAGACCATGTGTTATGCAAGTTGGTCTCAATTTGTTTAAAATTACCGCCGGTTTTATGGCCCATGGTTTTCCAAAACCATATGTGGATTGGTTTCTGTTTGGAGGTCACGTGTGGAACTTCTGCTGCAAGTGCATCACGTGGAGAGTTGGATTTGATTGCAACTTTTTGAGACAGACAAGTTGAGGTATGATTTGTTCGTACGTGGTGGGGCTACCCAATGGATTTTTATATTTATATTTTACATAAATATATTGTTGAAGACTGTTTGGTGGAATTTTATTTCAGCAAACTTGGGCCCACGTACTTTATTCTATGGGGCTCATGGTGCAAGAGGAATGCTGCCCTACAAGTTTAATTTATGGGCTAAGTGATTTTGGCTAATGGGTGCTCCAAGTGAGCTTCTGTGGACTGAATTGTGGCCCACGGTGTTGTATTTTTTATTGCCAAACCGTGGGCTATTTGATTTCGGTGGGCTTGCTTGTCTCACTTGTGCTGTTTGTGTGGTACTTACATTAGTGGCCTATTTTTTGGACTTCAAATATATTTTTAAGTGGGCCCACTAATGAGGTTCTTTTGAGATTTTTGCTTGTTGAGCCACTTAGCGATATACATTGGTTATTGTCTATTTATTCATGATTGTTGATTGTGTGATCCTCACATGACTCTATATGATGCTGGTCTTGTGCCATTTCCACCAAGGGTGTTTGAGGAGTCACTGCGTTGGGGAGTTGTGGTTCGATGATTGGCTAATTTAGGGACTGGGAGATGGGTGGTTATCGATTTATTCCTGTTGCCCCTGTTTTCATGTGATCTATCCTGACTGGTCTTTAAGCTGCTCCTGACATGGAGGGTTGAGGACACTGCCATGGTGTTTGAGACTTTGTGATCAGCGAAGAATGGGACTGGGGGATGTGGTGATTGCTTTCATGATGGTGATAGGCCTTAATTGTGGGTGCTACTAGTGGCTGTTGGTGTTCTGTTTCTGTTGCATGTTTCGGCAGCTTCACACTATTTATATGGACTCACTTTGTATACTTGCCCATATATATTTCCCAAGTTTTCATCTACTATCTTTGATGATAGGGAATACTTGGGGACAAAAAAGGATATATGGACAATTTTGAGTTTTATTTTTGTGTTCTTTTGTTGGGTACCCTGCAATTGCGGGAATTGTTTACTTAGTTCTTTTTGTTTTATTTGTATTAGTCGTCCTCCTTTCGTTGGGGGCAAAGTGAGCTTGTATTACCTAGGGTATGCCCCTTGTAAATGTGTAAACTTTGTCTTTAATTTATGACTTACCTACACACACAAAAAAAGATAGTTTCTCTCCAACTTTCTCTGTGCTTCTCCATCCTTCTATCTTTTGTTCTAGGAAACTAATTCGCTTGGGACCCTAATTGTTCCATTAGCTTAAGTGACCAAGTTTAACTTAAACAAATATTGCTTAGCATCTAAGAAAGAGAATTTACTGAGTAATTGCAACTGAACGATATTAGTTAAACATAAGCACCGCATTTAAGGTTTTCCAAATTGCCCAAGTGTTCAATTCTCAAGTCCAAAAGGACGAATATGAATTCCCTATGATTTTTTTTCCTATTTCTCTTTCTTTTCTAACTATCTCTTTTGTCTCTTAAGAAAAAAGTTTCTCTCTAACTTTCTCTGTGCTTCTTCGTCCTTCTCTCTTTTGTTCTAGGAACTAATTAGCTTGGGCCCCTAATTGTTCCATTAGTTTAAGTGGCCAAGTTTAACTCAAACAAATCTTGCTTAGCCTCTAAGAAAGAGAAGTTATTGAGTAATTGTAGCTGAACGATATTAGTTTAACTTAAACACCTCATTTATGATTTTCGAAATCACCTAAGTGTTCAATTCTCAAATCGAAAATGATTTTTTTTTTCCTGTTTCTCTTTCTTTTCTCTAACTATCTCTTCTATCTCTCAAGAAAAAAGTTTCTCTCTAACTTTCTCTGCGCTTCTCCATCCTTTCTCTCTTTTGTTCCAGGAACTAGTTAGCTTGGGCCTCTAATTGTTCCATTAGTTTAAGTGGCCAAGTTTAACTCAAACTAATCTTGCTTAGCCTCTGAGAAAGAGAATTTACTGAGTAACTATAGCTGAACGATATTAGTTTAACTTAAACACCTCATTTATGATTTTCGAAATCACCTAAGTGTTTAATTCTCAACTCCAAAAGGATGAATGTGAATTCCCTTTGATTTTCTTCCTACTTCTCTTTCTTTTCTCTAACTTTCTCTTCTTCTAGCTCTCAAGATAAAAGTTTCTCTCAAACTTTCTCTATGCTTCTCCATCCTTCTCTCTTTCGTTCAAGGAACTAATTAGCTTGGGACCCTAATTGTTCCATTAGCTTAAGTGGCCAAGTTTAAGTCAAACTAATCTTGCTTAGTTTGACTTAAGCACCTCATTTAAGGTTTTCTAAATCACCTAAATGTTCAATTCTCAAATCCAAAAGGATGAATTTGAATTCCCATTGATTTTCTTCCTCTTTTTGTTTCTTTTCTTTAACTGTCTCTTCTAGCTCTCAAGAAAAAGGTTTCTCTCTAATTTCTCGGTGCTTGTCCATCCTTCTTTCTTTTTTGTTCTAGAAACTAATTAGCCTTGGCCCCCTAATTGTTTCATTTGTTCAAGTGGCGAAGTTTAAATCAAACTAATCTTGTTTAGCCTCTAACAAAGAGAATTTACTGAGTAATTGTAACTTAACAACATTAGTTTAACTTAAACACCTCATTTAAGGTTTTTGAAATCTCCTAAGTGTTCAATTCTGATGTCCAAAAGGTTGAATTTGAATTCCGATTGATTTTCTTCCTATTTCTCTTTCTTTTCTCTAACTTTCTTGTCTAGCTCTCAAGAAGACAGATTCTCTCTAACTTTCTTTGTGCTTCTCCATCATTCTCTCTTTTGTTCTAGAAACTAATTAACTTGGGCCCCCTAATTGTTTCATTTGTTCAAGTGGCGAAATTTAAATCAAACTAATCTTGCTTAGCCTCTAACAAAGAGAACTTACTGAGTAATTGTAACTTAACAACATTAGTTTAACTTAAACACCTCATTTAAGGTTTTTGAAATCTCCTAAGTGTTCAATTCTCTTGTCCAAAAGGTTGAATTTGAATTTTGTTTGATTTTCTTCCTATTTCTCTTTTTTTTCTCTAACTTGTTGTCTAGCTCTCAAGAAGATAGTTTCTCTCTAACTTTCTCTGTGCTTCTCCATCCTTCCCTCTTTCGTTCTAGGAACTAATTAGCTTGGGCCCCTAATTGTTTCATTAGCTTAAGTGGCCAGGTTTAAATCAAATTAATCTTGCTTAGCCTCTAAGAAAACGAATTTACGGAGTAACTGTAGCTTAAAGATATTAGTTCAATTTAAACATCTCATCTGAGATTTTCAAAATCACCTAAGTGTTCAATTTTCAAGTCCAAAAGGATTAATTTGAATTCCCTATAATTTTCTTCGTATTTCTCTTTCATTTTCTCTAACTTTGTCTTGTAGCTCTCAAGAAGAAAGTTGCTCTCTAACTTTATTTGTGCTTCTCCATGCTTCTCCATTCTGTTCTAGTAACTAATTAGCTTGGGTCCCGTAAATGTGTCATTCGCTTAATTGGCTAAGTTTAACTCAATCTAATCTTGCATAGCCACTAAGCAATAGAATTTGCTGAATATTTGTAGCTTAACGATATCAGTTTAACTTAAGCACCACATTTATGGTTTCTTAAATCATTTAAGTGTTAAATTCTCAAGCCCAGAAGGATGAATCTGAATTCCCTTTGACTTTCTTCCAATTTCTCTTTCTTTTCTCTTACTTTCTCTTCTGGCTTTCAAAGTAGAAAGTTTCTATCTTTCTCTGTGCCTCTCCATCCTTCTCTCTTTTGTTTCAGGAACAAATTAGCTTGCGCCCCTAATTGTTTCATTTGCTAAAGTGGCCAAGTTTAACTTAAACTAATCTTGCTTAGCCTCTCAGAAAAAGAATTTACTGAGTCATTGTAGCATAACGATCTTAGTTTAACATTAAACACCTCATTTAAGTTTTCTAAAATCACTTAAGCATTCAATTCTCAAGTCTAAAACGATGAATTTGAATTCCCTTTAATTTTCTTCCTATTTCTCTTTATTTTCTTTTAACTTTCTCGTCTAGCTCTTAGGAAGATAGTTTCTCTCCAACTTTCTCTGTGCTTCTCCATCATTCTATCTTTTGTTCTAGGAAACTAATTCGCTTGGGACCCTAATTGTTCCATTAGCTTAAGTGGCCAAGTTTAACTCAAACAAATCTTGCTTAGCATCTAAGAAAGAGAATTTACCGAGTAATTGCAACTTAACGATATTAGTTTAAAGTAATAAAATACTATAAGTATGCTTAATCACTCAATGCGTAGAACAAAAGATTACCATGCGTAAGCAAGTTGTGACTCCTTATATTCGTTTTGAATATCAATTGGCTGATAATCTCACCAAACCTTTGGCTCGGTCTTTATTTCATCGCTTATCTGTTAAGCTGGGCATGTTTGATCTCTATGCTCCAGCTTGAGGGGAAGTGTTAGAATAGTTATTTATGTTCTGTTGTTAATATTTATTTAAGTTGAGGGTGTGACGATCATATTGCAATATTAGGGTTTGTATATATATTTTGCTAATGTATTAATGTAAGATATATAAAAATTCCTTCCTCTTCTCTTTTCTCTTCTTCTTCCTAATCCTAATAAATTTCCTCATTTTACATTCTAACTACGGTGTTTACATTCAGCTCGACCATTTAAGGTAAGTGTATCAGTACTAGAAGTTTGGTGAATGGTACCCAAATTGGCTAAATATTTACAGAACTCAAGTGTAACGGGTGCAGTCATCAACAAATGAAACATAGTATCCAGAACCCCATTCAGTGAGAATAGGAGAAGGATCCCAGACATCAGTATGAACTAAAGAAAATGATGTATCAGATATAAAGGTACTTTTACGGAAAGGTAAGGATGTCATTTTGGCAAGTTTACGCCTTCGACACTCGGTAAGTTGACTAGAAGAAAGTTTACCCAATACACCTGACTGAGCTAAAGACTGTAACCGGTCAGCAGACAAATGCCCCAATCTGGAATACCACAAATAGAAAGGACTTGACGAAGAATCTAACTGAAAAGAGAAAAAAGCAGTCGGAGAGGTAGTCATAGGCAGATGTAGGCTCTCTCCACCACATACAGGTCTCTAACTCTATAACCAGTCCCAATCCACTTGTTGGACATCCAATCCTGCATAGAATAGATAGAAAAAGATAAGATAAAGACGAAATCGGAGGCATCAAGCTGACTGATAGGTAATAAACTGATAGATAATTAAGGAACATAAAGGACAGATGGAATAGAAACATTAGACATAGCAGACAGCAAGACAAACCCAACAGATATAACAAACATACCAAACCTATTAGCAGCATTAACAGTAATAGGAAAGGGAGGAGGAGTACAATTTTAAAGTAAGGAGAGATGGGAAGCGATATGATGAGAAGCACTAGAGTCAAAAATCCTGATAGACGAAGAGATACTTGAAGAAGACCCAAGCAAACCTGAATGAAAAGGGAAAACAATGGAGGCAGATGGAGATGGTTATGAGGTAGACAATATATGCTGAAGCAGACTAATATGAGCATTTAATGAAGCCAAGTCAGGATCGGAAGCCAAAGCAAATGCAACATCAGCAGCGGGAGGAGCTCGGAATTGGTTCTGAGACTGCTAAAAAGATGAGGTAGACAGACATCTCTTTTTGGGACAGTGGTACTTCCAATGGCCCCGCTGATGGAAAAATGCACACTCATCAAAAGCCAGAGACATCGTAATAACCAGAAAGTTGAGGCCTAAGTGTACTAAAGCAAAATAGCCAAACCAGATATCAAAGGCTAATAACTAAAAAGCGGGGGTTCAAACTATAATAAACCCAAAATAGACCACAATAACCAACCGGTGTCGAGTATACTAAGCGAGGCGGGGAATCTAGTGCAATGAACCTGAAAGGGTTTTAAGTGTAAATACCCAAGAAGTAGAATCACAGAACCAGCCACGTAACAAGTAACCAGCAATATGAGGCTCAGACGAAAGAGATTAGAGAACCTCGTGAGCGAGAAAGGATCGAACTAGAAAGAGATCGTGACGGAGGCGAGAGACTCTTCGCAATCGCGATCAAACTAAGACTAGAATGTCACGACTTTAGACCACCAGTTAGAGGACCTTCGCTACTTCAGACCAGATAACTAGAGAGAGAGATAGAGAGATCACAAACTAGAGTTAGCGAGAATGAACCAGAGCTACACAAAGTCCTTGCGAGCCGAAAATCGAACCAGATAAGGGGCGAAATATCGATCGTGAATAAACGAACCAGATGAGAGACAAAGATTTGATCGAAACAGACAAGAGAACCAGTTGAGTTCGAGAGCGGAGAATTGTTTGAACGGGCAATTGACGGATCAACTTTGAACCAGATGGGTTGATGTCGAACCTAGGGTTTTGAACCAAGCTCTGATACCATGTACGTTTTTTGAGAGATCTTCGTATATTCCGTTGTGTTTTTTATACAAGAATACATCAGTATATATAACAATCCAAACCCTAGAACTAAGAAAGGAAACAAAATTATATGCTCAATCCCTAATATATACAGAATATATATACTACTATATATACACATACCTAATATTCTCATAGGTTAACCTTAATAGGTGAATCAACTGGTTTGTAGCCTAACATGCCTATTTCTTCAAGAAGATCTATAATGTACTTCCTTTGAGAAATAAAGATGCCTTTGTCAGATACGACAACTTTAAGTCCAAGAATATACCTCAACGGGCTGAGATCTTTGATCTGAAAGTCCTTGGCCAACTGCATCTTCAAATGTATCATATCATCTTCATTATTCTGTATCACAACTTTATCATCCACATATACAATAAGCATAGTTACCTTATTTGCATTGCGTTTGACAAACATGATATGATCTGCATTGCTTTGCTTATACCCAAACCTCAACATTGCTTTCACAAATCTGTCAAACCAAGCCCGAGGAGACAATTTCAAACCATATAACACTTTCTTCAACTTGCAGACTTTCCCAACTGTAGATTGAGAGGAGAATCTTGGTGGCACATCCATATAAACCTCCTCCTCTAAGAAAGGCATTCTGCACATCTAGTTGTTGCAAAGGCCACTCCAGGTTAGCTGCACATGAAAGGATGGCTCGAATGAAATTCATCTTTGCTCTGAGCAAAGGTTTCTTGATAATCCATTTCATATGTCGAGTATATCCTGGCCCCTAGTCTTGTTTTTTACAGCTTAATGGTGAACACCCACTTACATCCTTGATTTTTTTTCCACTTGGAAGAGACTAACTCCCAGGTATTATTCTTGCTTAGGGCTTGCATCTCTTCTACCATAGCTCCTTTCCACTTAGGATCATTTACAGCTTCCTTCCAACCCCGTGGGATACGCACAGAAGATAGAGACAAAACAAAAGCACGATATACACAGGAGACAATGAATCATAGGAAACAAATTTAGAAATAGCGTGTTGAGTACAAGACTTAACCCCATTTCTAATAGCAATAGGAAGACTCAAATCATCAATAATAGGATTGTCAACTACTGATGAAGAAATAGAATGAGGTAAATTACCTGTAGAATCAGTGATGGTGATTGAATTGGTAGCACAAAGGATGGTTGCTCTTTCTAGCGTCATGAATAAGTCATAAAATCAACCTTGTCCAAATGCCCCCCAATGTCAGGCTTAACACCAAAACCACTCTTAGGCTTCCCCTTACCACAAATAACAGCTCGCTGACTAGGAGTGAAAAAAGATAACTCATGCTGATATGACATCATCTCATTCGTAATCTCATCTATAACACTCTCCCCCGGAGGAGATGGTAGAGAATAAGTAAAAAATGACTCAAATTCACGGAAGGTGACATCCATACTGACATACACTTTTTGAGTGTGAGGTTCATAGCATTTGTAATCCTTCTAAGTAGCAGAATAGCTAAGGAAGGCACAATGCACAGCTTTAGGATCAAGCTTTCCACGAGTACGAGGTTGCAAATGAACAAAACAGACACACCCAAAAACCCGAGGGGGAAGGGAAGACGTGAGATAAGCCACATGAAGAAGTGCAAGAGGAATTTGGAATTGGAGGACACTGGAAGGCATACGATTGATGAGACAAGCATCAGTAAGAACAACATCATCACAAAAACAATTAGGAACTTTCATGGTAAACAAAAGGGAGCGAGTAACTTCAAGAAGATGCCCATTCTTGCGTTCAACAACTTCATTCTGCTCAGGAGTGCCAACACAACTAGTTTGATAAAGAATGCCATGCTTCTCATAGCATGCTCGGAAAGCTCCATCAACATACTCAGTCTCATTATCACTCTTAAGAATTTTAATGGTAGCATTAAAGAGATTGCGTACCATTTATGAAAAAGGCTAAAACTGGAAGAAAAAAAAACCTCACTTTTAGTTCGAAGAAGATAGACCCAAGTCACACGGGAACAACAATCAATAAAAGTGACAAACCAACGATATCGAGATATAGACACTACGGGAGAAGGCCCCGACACATTAGTATGAACAAGCATAAAAGGAAAGGTACTACTTTTATTAACTGAAGGATAACAAGTACGTTTATGCTTAGCAAGTTCACAAGCATCACAAACTTTCCTAGAGCAATCTCGAACTAAGGAAGGAAAAGTCTTTCTAAAATACTAAAAGTGGATGACCTAAACAACAATGCCATTGATGAAGGAGGGGAAGAGGAGAACCAGTAGTGCACTGAATAGCATGAGTGTTGGACAATGGTAATGGAGGAGGAACAACATCCAGAAAGTATAATCCACCATGTGCTTTACCACTGCCAATCGTTTTTCCCGTAGCCAATTCCTGAAAGACACAATAAGTAGGAAAAAAATGTCATTGAGCAGTTTAGGGAAATAGTAAGGCTACTAACAGAAAGTAAGTTGGTAGAAAAATTAGGAACATGAAGCACAGATGAAAGAGAAAGTAAAGATGAGCAATGAACAGAACCCTTGCCGAATACAGAAGATAAAGTGCCATTAGCCACTCTAACCTTATCCCGTCCAGAACAAGGAGAATAAGTAGAGAAAAGACTAGTAGCACCTATCATGTGGTCGGTAGCACCATAATCAATAATCCAAGAAGGCGACAAGGATGTACTAAGAGCACTAGCAGGAGTACCTGTGTAGGCAAAATTAGAAGAAACAGGAATCGAAGGAACTGTGGCAGATGGAGAATCAAGCTGAGCCATCAAACGCCTGAGAGTGTAACTCATCTGGGAAAATCTTGGGCACACAGGAAGTACTAGTTATAATCTCGACACACATGCTTGTGGACGAGCTGTACTACCACGGCCATGACCCCGAGTAGGGCGACCATTCAATTTTTAACAATGCTCACAATCATGTCGGTCTTTTCCATAATAATCACACTTCAAATGATCCTGATCACCTATGATACCCTTACTACCAAATTGAATTGAACTAGGCTTAGGATCATGAGTGGTAGGAGCCACAACCAAAGCGGTCGATCTTGAATAGAGGATGTACCTATGTTACCTAGCTAGAGCGTGGATCGTTCAATACATGGAGCAGGCAGGAGCGTGGTATGCTATATGTTCTAAAATATGGTGCGATAGGAGTAGACTTATATATATTACATTTAAGAATTTAAGATACTTCTAGAGTAATTTTCTTTTAACTATTAGGTATCCAAATTTTTATTTTTATTTTTTATTTTTTTCTGTAGCAAACCCATTTCTATGAAAATTATGACTAATTATTTATTTTTTTTGTCTTGTCAAAACTTAACTCACCTTAGATTTTATTTCATATATTTGATTGTATTTTCTCCGAAGGTAACATTTAAAGAAATAGATAGGAAAAAACTTTTAAGATCGCTTGGATCACTAAATTTACTATTTTGGAGCGAAAGTGTACCATGTTTCGATACCATGTCAAATATATAGATGAAGAAGAAGAACAAGAGAGAGAGAGAGAGAAGATTTTATTGATATCTGATTGTGTTTTACAATGAGATGAAGTAGCAATAGATCAAGGCTTATGTCATGGATTACATCATAAAATAGGGTTGATGTCACGGATAACATTAGGATAGAGCTGATTGCATGGATGACATCAGAGTAGGGCTGATGTCATGGTGTGTCACTGATGACATAGACACTAACACCTAACAGTTACCAGAAATGAAAATATGTTATTAGATTAGATCTGGTGGCAAAACATAATTTTCAATATATTTTGCCGTAGATTAGGTCTGTACCCAACCTATCCCTCTCAGACTCCCCAATTCAATGGAGATTAAATTGGGCGCTAGTTTTTTTTCCTCTATTTATCCTTTTTGATGTTGTGATGTAGAGCTTGATGCTTTGGAGCACATAGGCATGGAGACAAAAGGTGATGGGGGTGCCTGCATATCCTCAACCTGATCTGGAAGCAGAGCTCATCTTGCCTCCAACATCGATAGGGTATGTAGCACTAGCAGTCCAGTTGGCGGAGTCAACAAACCTTAATCTGGAAACAGAGCTCGCCTTGCCTCTGGCACCAATAGGGCATGCAGCACCAGCTGTCCAGTTGGTAGAGTCAACGACCAGGTATTTTTTTATTCTCAGTTATCGGGAGGAAGTATAGCTGAGCGACGACTCTCCTCATTTGTAACATAAGCAAATGCTTCCTAAAGGGAATGGAGAACATCCATCCCAAGGACATAACTTCGAACAGGATCAAACTCCACATTGAGACCCTTCAAAAATTTGAAGACCCTCTCCACTCAATAAATTTGTGGTACCCACGAGAATCGTCGAAGCGGTGGTTTGTAGTCTCAAAGGTGATCTAGGTATTTCTAGCCATTATTGAGGGAGGTAAAGTACTGAAGGATGGTCATCTCGCTCTATACTTAGCGCTTAATTGAGCGGCGCAACTCAAAGGTTTGCGAAAAAAATGCCTTTCTGGGAAAAGGTAGCAGTCACAGCATCCTAAATTTCCTGAGTTGTAGCCATAGATAAGTTACCCTTACCAATATCAGGAACCATTGAGTGGATGAACCACCCCATAATCAGAGAAATTGTAATCTCCCATCATAACTTGGATCAGTGGTACTAGGTGCTTGGATTCACCCATCAACACAATCCATCTTTCCTCGGCTTTTCAAGAAGAGTGTCAAACACTACGACCATGGAGATATACAATCAGTTAAGGCTGAGTATTAGGGCCATATATTGACTCAAAAAATTAAACAAAAAAATAGAGAAAAGGTACCGTCAATCAGAATAGAGATTGAAATACTCTTAGTAATAAAGTGAAGACTTGTAGCAAGGGAGAAACAAAAAACAAGATGGGTCAATCAAAACATAGACTGGAATGAAGAGAGGCTGTCGAAACCCTAATCTAGCATCAAGGGAGGTGCCAAAATTGTCCTGTTCAAGTCATGAGGCTTAGACAAGGTTGTAGAAGAGTCGAAATAGGCTCTAGTGATGTCAGCTGATCCTGGTGGCTGTTGACTGGATCTAGGTGGCTCAGTGGTGTGACGTGGTTCAACGATGTAACGTGGTGGTACTATGGTGGTTGGGTATAGGTGGATGATGAACGTAGCTCTGTTACCATGTTTATTTGAGGAGAAATCAAACTTAGGGAATGATGAGACTATCACAACTAATGACAGCTAAGTAGAATCACAATCACAAAGATATTATTCTAACACAATCACAAAGATTTTATTCTAACATAAAACTGGTCTATGCAATTGGAAGATGATATATTTAAGGTTTTTTTTTAATGACTCCATTGTTTATTGATGACAACCAAAAGATTGGGGTGAGAAGCTAGAGGTAATGAATATTGCATTACCAAACCATCTTTGCTTTTTCCTGAATTCATTTGACTATTTAGAATATTGGTTTTGCAGTTGGACTGTAACATTTTCTTGTTTTCACAGGGTTATGATGATATCCCAAAGGAGGTTCTAGATCCTTATGCCAAGAAGGTTATCATTTAAAATTTTCTTGCTATACTTTGCATTTAGATTTTCTTTTACTTTGTTTATTAGCAAAATGCTATCAAATTGGTCTATGCATTTGGAGGATGATATATTTAAGGTTGATCAATCAGAGGACTTTTTTTTTTTTTTACTTTCTCTATTGGTATTATGGGTGAGTACTTCTACTTATAGTTTCTTCGAAGACCTATGAATCCTTTCTGGATTTATGCTTTTGTTCTCAATTTAAAGCCCTCAATTCCAATCATTTTGGTAGAATCGTTACTGATTTTATGCTTTTAGTTTTTAGAGTTTTTTAGTTTGATAGAATCTATTTTTTTAATAAAAAAAATCATTAAAAGAAAGCAATTGTCACAACTCAAATTCAAACATGACCATAAAAGAAAGGCTGTCAAGTTGGCAGAGATGGTAATTGGAGATGTGCTATGCATGTGTATATATAGGCATGAATTTTAGTTTGATAAATTGTTTTGTGTTGACTTGGCCATGGTTTGAACTTAATTAACTACTATGGTCTATAATCAAATACATGTAAACTTGGAGGCCAATCATGATTTTATTTTATTTTTTTATATTAACAAGCTTTCATGGTCTGTGGTTTGCTTGATTAGTAATCTACTAGAGTTATTACAAGAGTAACAAGTCTTCCAATTGCAGTAGTAGACCACCAATTCATGGTCACTTCAGATTTTTAATCGTCTCCCTATCCTTTCTTTATGAATCCCCCAAACCTCTCCCCCTCTCTCCTTGTTTGAGAGAAGGAACAAACAACCTCAGTTATAGGCTTCTCTAAGATTTTATTCTTCAAGTAGAATCAACATATCGCTTTCAGAGCTTGTGATGCACTCTCTCTCTCTCTCTCTCTCTCTCTCTCTCATTTTCTTGTTGTTGTTCCCTGAATAATTGCTTTTTAATTATTTGGTTTTATTGTGTTCACAGAGTTAGTTAATAAGCAATCCTCTAGTTATATCAACTGTTAATAATTATAATTCTTATGAATGTGCCTATGTTTGTTTGAGATATTTGTCTGTGTAGAAAGGTCTATAGTATAGAATCAGGTGTTATCCTTGCTGGGCCAACTTAGCGAAATCGTTCCAAACCACCTTCTTTCAAGAACTGGATTGGCTAATAATGAGTTTGCTCAGTTCATCACTTTAGTCAAATATCTGTAATAATTTCTGCAATTGTTAGGGTTAATTTTGAAAATTTTCAAACCCTTTTGTGGGTCAATAATAACAAATTTTGGTATGCTTTTGCAGCCTAGCATGTGAATCCAAGATTTAAACTTTAAGAAGAAACATTGAAGTCAATTGTTGGAAGAATTGTATAAAATGGAAACCGACAATCTATACCACTCCTCCAATTTTCTCACATTCCAAAGCATAATTGGTTTTTATGGCGTTAACAACATAATCAATCATTAGATATTGACCATACTTGTTCTGCTGAGCTCGATTATTCATTGTTATTTTATTTTATTTTTATTTTACTATGGATTTGTTTGATTCCCTTGAAAAATTGCTTTCTAGTAAAGATTGGTCTATTTTGTATGGGTATTGTTGTTCACCTGATGTTGATGGAGCAAAGCTTATATATGCTTATTTGTTTTATTTTTTTTGGTAAGGTCACCTTTCAAGTGAACCCAAAAGGCCTTACTTAAATCCTTTTATCTTGCTCACCCTTTTTGGTTGAAATGTTTGAATATTCAATAGCATTAGTTTACATTACGTATTGTTTCTTTATGTTGAATTTCTTTCTTTTTGCTTTTGTACTTGGTTTGCTTAAGAAGCACATTGCTTCCCGTAGCTTGTATGTGACACAGGATACATTTTGTTTTTCTTTTACATTAATAATTGAAAATCGGTAGGATATCGCCTTATTATCTTTTTTGACAGACCTTCAAACTAAAATGATGGATCTATTGGAACAGCAGCCAAGGTTGGACATGTTTTGGAAATTCTATAATTGTTGTGTGCGTACTGTATGTATGTGTAAGTATTCAATTACTGAAGCTTGAACTTAACAGAATTGCAAGGAATTGTTTACAAGTTTCTAGGGTAGGTATACTTTTATGATTTACCTACTTAAATCCATCGTCACAAGTTTGCAGCCAAGTATTTAAGTTGTTTATTATCACTATAAGAATTTTCACTTTTGGCGACTAAATTTTTAGTCTCCAAAAGTCAATTTTTGGTCGCCGAAGGGCTTTAGCGACTAAATTTTTTGGTCGCAAAATTAGTAGCCAAAGAGTAGTCGGAAAAGCTAATTGGCGACTAAAATTATTTTAGTTGCCAAATGTATTCATTTGCCGACTAAATATTTAGTCACCAAAAGGTTGGATATTAAATTAAATTAGACCCTTTTCGACGACCAAACTTTTAATCGCCTAAAGTCCCACCTTTTTAGCAACTGAAATTTTAGTCGGCAAAGAGTTTTTTTTTGGCTACTAAAAAATTAGTCGCCGAAAGTCCCCATCTTTGGCTACTAAATGTTTAGTCGGCAAAGAGTTACCCTTTTGGCTACTAAATATTTGGTCGCCTAAAGTTCTACATTTTTTGCTACTAAAATTTTAATCGGCAAAAGTGTGTTTATAATTTATTTTTTTGTTTTTAGCTACGAAATATTTTAGTCGCCAAATGTTTGATTTTCTTTTGGCTACTAAAGTTTTAATCGCCAAACGTCTATTTATTTATTTATTTATTTTTTGGCTACTAAACTTTTAATCGCTAAATGTCTTCTTTTTTTTTTTTTTTGGCTACAAAACTTTTAGTCGCCAAATGTCTTTTTTTTTTTGCTACAAAACTGTTAGTCGCCAAATGTCTTTTCCCAATTTCTTTTTAGCTACTAATTGTTTAGTCGCCAAAAACATAATATTATGTTTTATTGCGAAATTATAATTGCTCCACAACTTGTCTATATACAATGCAACCTATAATCCGTATAAAAATAAAATGACACATACTATCAATCATTCCACAATCTGCATCCATATACCAAAAATAAATAACATTAAATATCAAAGTCCATATAAATCAACTATTGTCCAAGCTAAAATAATAATTCTATACAAAATATATCATACAAAAATCAAAATCCTCTGTATACAGAAAAACACATTTACTACCAAGCGAAATTACCATTTGGCATGGTACAAATTACCATTGTAATATGTACCACAACAAAAGGTGATATATATACCACGACAAAAATTTTCTATGGACCATGACAAAACGTCCTACATGTACGCCAACAAATGGTATATATGTACCACTGACGTAAAGTGATTTATGTACCACAGGTCATTATCTGTTGATTGTCAAAAGTTTTCTGTATCAGTAATAATGAACTACACAAAAGCTGAGGACGACAAAAGTATTATATTAGTCCCACACAAAAGTGAAAATTCTTCTCCATACACCAATATGGATTATCCACAAGTCCACGCAACAAAGCCATCTACAAATAAAAACAAAAAATGAAACATTAAAATTGGTTACAAAATATCAATTCAATCAGTCATATGGAACATGTTCTAACATGCATTTAAGGTAGAACAATCGAGAAATGTCTTCTTGGAAATAAAAGAAAAGTGTATATATATATATGTATGTATCATCCAACATTTATTCCAACCAACTGCACAAACAATGTAACATGCAATTTCTTCGTCATATAAATATATAAAGGCAATTATTAGAACATGTAGATGTTATTTTAATAAAGTTGTTGCTTTTTTAACTAAGTGTTGCAAGTTTTTCGACTACGTGTAAGGCGTATTCGAGGCTGTTTTGAATTTTCGCCTTTGAAACGCCTTTTTTTGACTAAGTTTAGGACGTATTCGGCTCTAACTCCCAACCTACGAGTCCGAATTACGTTCCGTCAATTCTCACAACTCCTATTTGTCATGGAGGGCCTGTCCGTGTGAACCATACGGTGGTTCGGTGGCTATTATGAATTTTCGCCCCCGAAACGCCATTTTTTGACTAAGTTTAGGGCGTTTTCGGCTTATCATGGTGAAGCTATCCGTGCGAGCCACACGGTCGTTCGCGGGTTGTTTTGAATTTTCGCCCCCGGAAAGCCCTTTTTCGACTAAGTTTAGGGCGTATTCGGCTTTAACTCCCAACCTACGGGTCCGAATTATGTTCCGTCAGTTCTCACAAGTGCTATTTGTCATGGAGGAACTGTCCGTGTGAGCCACACGGTGGTTCGGGGGCTGTTATGAATTTTCGGCCCCCGAAAAGTCCTTTTTTGACTAAGTTTAGGGCGTATTCGGCTCTAACTCCCAACCTACGGGTCTGGTTTACGTTCCGTCAATTGTCACAAGTCCTATTTGTCATGGGGGAATTGTCCGTGTCAGCCACATGGTGGTTCGGGGGCTGTTTTGAATTTTCGGCCCCGAAACGCCCTTTTTCGACTAAGTTTAGGGCGTACTCGGCTCTAACTCCCAAACTACGAATCTGAATTACGTTCCGTCAGTTCTCACAAGTCCTATTTATCATGGCGAAGCTATCCGTGCGAGCCACACGGTCGTTCAGGGGTTGTTTTGAATTTTCGCCCACACACGACCCTTTTTCGACTAAGTGTAGGGCATATTCGGCTCTAACTCCCAACCTACGGGTCCGAATTACGTTCCGCCAGTTCTCACAAGTCCTATTTGTTATCGGGGAACCGTCCGTGTGAGCCACACGGTGGTTAGGAGACTGTTATGAATTTTCGCCCTCGGAAAGTCCTTTTTCGACTAAGTTTAGGACGTATTCGGCTCTAACTCCCAACCTACGGGTCCGGATTATGTTCCGTCAGTTGTCACAAGTCCTATTTGTCATGGAGGAACTGTGCGTGTGAGCCACACGGTGGTTCAGGGGTTATGAATTTTCGCCTCCGCAAAGTCCTTTTTCAACAAAGTTTAGGGCGTATTCGGCTCTAACTCCCAACCTACGGGTCTGGTTTACGTTCCGTCAGTTGTCCCAAGTCCTATTTGTCATGGTGAAGCTATCTGTGTGAGCCACACGGTCGTTCGGGGGCTGTTTTGAATTTTCGCCCACCAACTAAGTTTAGGGCGTATTCGGCTCTAACTCCCAACTTACGGGTCCGAATTACGTTCTATCAGTTCTCAGAAGTCCTATTTGTCATGGGGGAACTGTCCGTGTGAGCCATACAGTGGTTCGGGGACTGTTATGAATTCTCACCCCCGAAAAGTCCTTTTTCGACTAAGTTTAGGGCGTATTCGGCTCTAACTCCCAACCTACGAGTCCGGCTTACGTTCCGTCAATTGTCACAAGTCCTATTTGTCATGGAGGAACTGTCCGTGTGCGTCACACGGTGGTTCGGGGGCTATTTTGAATTTTCGCCTCCGAACTGGCCTTTTTCGACTAAGTTTATGGCGTACTCGACTCTAACTTGCAACCTACGGGTCCGAATTACGTTCTGTCAGTTCTCACAAGTCCTATTTGTCATGGCGAAGCTATCCGTGCGAGTCACAAGGTCGTTCGGGGGTTGTTTTGAATTTTCGCCCCCGAAACGCCCTTTTTCGACTAAGTTGAGGGCGTATTCGGCTCTAACTCCCAACCTACGGGGTCCGAATTACGTTTCGTCAGTTATCACAAGTCCTAGTTGTCACGGTGAAGCTATTCGTGTGAGCCACACGGTAGTTCAGGAGCTATTTTAAATTTTCGCCCCCAAAACGCTCTTTTTCGACTAAGTTTAGGGCTTATTCGACTCTATCTCCCAACCTACAGGCCCGAATTACATTCCGTCAGTTGTCACAAGTCCTATTTGTCATGGGGAAGCTGTCCGTGAGAGCCACACGGTGGTTCGGAAGCTGTTTTGAATTTTCTCTCCCGAAAGCCCTATTTCGACTAAGTTTAGGCCGTATCAGCTATAATTATGGTAAAGCCGTAAACATTCCTAGTGGGCTGATTGAGTGCCAAATGAGAAGTTAATGTATGTGAAATCTGATTCAGAATTTCTGAAAGAAAATTTTCATTCTCCAAGTTAAGGGAGCTCCTAGTTAGTAGTGAAACCTATAGAGGAAGAGCACCACATAAACAGACAGCTAAATGATTTCTTATAAAAAAGTTGGCTAACATAAATAAAAAGTGATTTTAGTTCAAATAAGAATCTTAAAGGAATTATAAAAATAACCAAAACTGACCCAAAAACGCTAAAGAAAGTTGTCAAAGTAAATAGATAAGTTTGAATAAAAATGAACACATGCACGCGCGCACAGATTAACTACATGGACCAAACACGTGACAAAGTACATAAACTATCTTAAAAGGCTTCAAAATTGCATATGATTTATGAAAGATTAATCACAAGGACCAAACATGTGACGAAGTATCACATAAACTAAATAGCCAATAACAACTATCTTCATTTTCATTTCTCCTTCAGAATGTTTAAGATCATGCAGTTGAAACTTACATTAAGTGACCAAAGTATAAGGTTCTTTCTGTGCCAGTAATGTTGATTTCTAGTTCCACAACAAAAACTCATCTCTAGACCATAAGGATGCTTGACCTCCTAATACTTACATTGCTATGATTAATAACAAAAAAATTACCAAAAAGATGTATAATTATCTGCACAAAAATAAGGAAAAGATTTTCCCACCTTTATATTTGAACAAGGCAACTTTGTGTCAATTTTGATCAAATTGATAACACCGATTACATTTTAATCAATCGAAAATCACTAACAACTTAATCAATGAGACAAAATCATGAATCCTGAGTCAATTGAGCCAATTGAAATTATAAAGACTGAAATTTTAAACATCAAAATGACATAAGGACTGAAATATAAAAAATATCAACGTAATTTACACAATTAAGTATTATTATAACTTTAGAGGAAAATATTTCATCAATATACTTGAGATGAATATAAAACTACTATTTTCATGTGCTTTTTCCTATCCTAATCATAATTTAATATGCATTAACATATTAATGCGTATATTTAAAGTGTTTTTGAATAAAAGACTTGTAGGAAGAGTTAGATTAAAGATTTGAAGAAGAATTTGGGAGGCAAGGACAAAATGTCACAGAACATTTTTTAGGATACACCACATCCACATATAATATATTAACATTGTTTTACCCCAAACATTGCAACTGTCAATTTACAAAGACAAAATTCAACAGCAGCAACACAGTCAACATTTTTTTTAACAGCAACAAAAGAAAGATTTTATTAAGATGGAAAAGAGAAGTACAAAAGGAGGACAAGCAACACACAGTCAACATTGCCAAGTAAAAAAATTAACGAGGATAGAGGATCTTACTTAACAGCCCCATAACCAACTGCCTCAGCTATTTGATCAAGCTCCTCCGCTGTCCATTTATCAGCTTTACCTGATCAAGATTTGAAGAGATTATATCAAAACTTCAGTTTTAACTAATGTATCAAAATTTGATGAGATGCTATGTCATGCATGAGTTCATAGATATGAGGAACATAAAAAGCGCTACCTTGCTATAGGAAAACAACTAGAGTGCAGATCATTCATTATTATACCTCGTTCTACAAGAGCTGCTTTACAACGACTCTTTGCTTCATCCAACAAATCAATTAATCGAACCACTTCAGTACTGCGAGTTCAAAATCGTTTCCCATCCTCTCCAAGAACAAGACCAAAACCCACATGGTTAGTTTTAGGATACATATTCTCACCAGCTGGAAGCCAACCAGCACGTTTCGCAGCCTAATAGAAGGAGAGATAGAAAGGAAGGCTGTCAAACTCACAGTGGTATGTTACCCATCTCTCTACAAAGCATGAAAAGTCATGAAGCACAGGACATGACATTTGATACTTATAGTGAAAAACATTTCAAAGTGCTCTCGCTGGCCAACATCAATTACATAGATTATCCATTCAGCTTTTTCTTCATTAAGACGATACCTAATTATTGAAAGCAGCTGGTTTAACTGAAATGCACTCATTCCACTACCACTCCAACAAAAGGTGCACAAGCAATGCATGTCCAACCATGACATTTAAGTTCAAATAGCAGTCACATATTACCCAAGTAAACTTTTAAAATGGGTCATAAAATTCCATCTAGCAGATCTCTTTTCAATCACATGAACCACAAGATGATTCTATCATATAATTTATATCTTTAAGGAAGAAACATGGAGAGATGCATTATATAAATCATGTAGATCAGATGCTAGATTAAACATATATAAGTATAGATGCAAGAATGAATGACATATTGAAGGGTCATATAATTTACACTTTAATCAACTCCAAATTTTAAAACACTAACCAAAGAGCCACAAGATTAGTAGAAGCATAGTTGAAACCACCATCCTTCTTCACGACAATTAAAGGTATATTTTTCCCCTCAATAAAGATCACATGAGCACCTTCACTTTCTTCAATTAATCCTTGCTTATCCAATTCCTCTAAAACTCCAGGTATATATGGATTGTAAAAGATTTCTCCCTGACGGGAAGGCAAAAAACAAAATAATTACAAGTGATTTTGCCACTCAATCATAGGAACAGTTGATTTCATGAGTACGATATGTTCATTACTCATATGAAATTCAAGGGCGGGCAAATCATGCCACCATGTAACACTCCCTGCAACTTCACTTCCAAATAGGGTTTTAAATAGCATGTGTAACAGCAATCAAATTCAGGAATAAGCATAATGTAAGACTTATGTGTATGTGAGAGAGAGAGAGAGAGAGAGAGAGAGAGTTGCTATATATTACAAAAAGTCTTCACCCCCTACGTGTTTCCCATGTGTCATGGTAAGTCCCACTATGTTTTAATATGGTGGATCCTACACATATACTACACATACACATTGCTTTTATTGCATGGAAAACATGGGAAGTGAAATAAAATGGTGAAAAAAGAATCTGGTGATAAATAGCATTTCTCTATCAGAAAACATTAAATATATAGATATATGCCATTATAGTGCACTGTTCTGCTGAACACTTGACCTGTATCAGATGTGAAGCAGAAGAATTTCTCAATGTCAAAGACAATATCACTGGGCAAACACACAACTTTGACTTCATACTGATGAGACATTTTATGGTTAACATAACCACAAATCAGCATTAACCAACTTAGTCACTCTAGCCTGAACATGTTCTAATGCATTCCTCACTCGTTACACATCTACCATTCAAGAATGAGAATCCAATAATTATAAATATATATATATATATATATGTATAACATTTTCCATAAAGTTTCAATTTTACAATAGTTCAAAATCCATTGTAAAAGAATCATCGTCTACAACACCAAATGCCACCTCAAACCCATCACCTGTCTATATCTTTACTTTTAATTTTCCTGATTGAAACTAGCATATAAAATACTAGTTCTATTGAATTGTGTAATTTGCTTGAGTCCAAAATAAAAAAGAATAAACAATGATAAATTACATTTACGGGCCTCTGGCCTCCCATACTCTAAGCCTGTACCATACTAATGTCCTCATTGCATATGCAATAATGTAATTCAACTAAGATTCATAGTCTAGTCTTGCCACAATTCTTGTGCCCACTAATTTAAAGTAATCTTTTAGTTATTACAGCTATACAAGAATTAACTAAGATGACGAAATAACAATGTTTTGCCTTTGTAGAATTGTGATCTTAGATATCAAGCTACCATCAGTTCAAGTAGTCATACAAAACGGCCAACCTGATAACATCAGTCAAAATATAAAGTGACAATGACTTAAAGCAGATACATTTGAATCGGATGAAATATACAATTGGTGGGGCAGGGGGCTGTGAACCATAAACCAAGAATGTTCTATTTTCAGCATGCACGCTATAGATTGAAATCAAAAGTTGGTGTCTTTTTTACGTGGCTCCATGGCACATAAAACAGGTGTGGAAAATACAATCAATGTTTAACATTGTCATTAGTTAGAAAGAAAAATATCAGTTAATTACCTTCTCCTCTATCTTAATTCCTAGGCGTTGATAAACTCTTTGATATCTCCTTCGACTGATTTCACAAATTTGTGCCCATGCCTTTCGATACTTCTCTTCCCCACACTGTGATACAAGTTATGCCATAGGAAATGAAACCAAATAAGATAAATGATGAAACATAATGAAACCTTGAGATAAAATCATTAACCAAATTTTCATCCTAAACGAAGAAACAAAATTTATAGTTTATAAATCAGATTTCCTATATTTATCAAAAAAAAAATAATAATAATAAATCAGATTTCCTCCAAAATAGAAAATTGAAATTTATAGCTTTTAAGTTCTTTTACAAATGAGAAATTTAATTATTACTATAATCAACCTCACAAGTCTTTAAGGCATAAAGGTAAGTGATTCACCTGGAGACTGACCACCGCTTGTTGTGCCCTCTCATTGAATCCAGGATCACTGTCAAGTCTTTGCTTTGATGCCTTATAGAATGCCTAATAACAGCATTCAAGTTAAATCAATAATACCCACTTTCATTGAATTTCATGATTCATTTCAATGAAAAAAAATTGAATCAAAGGCATAAGTTGCTCAAAGCAGCACAAGCAACTAGTTACTTGAATTGTTTGCTAATCTAAGCAAGGGACTTTGTTGCTTGGATGTAGCATAAAAAATATTCAAGTGACATGAAGAAGTATTATGTCTGTACCAATTCAGGAAATGGACCTAATTTCCAAAAATTTTATCTCACCTCGAGATCTCCTATAGCTTGATCATTGACAACCTCCATGTTTGGAAATTTTTCAAAAAGAAATTCAATTAGCATACCAAAGCAAAAACATAAATAATATCTTTAAGACATAATAGGAAAGTAACAAAAAATTATCGAAATAGACTTTCATAATTGGACAACAAAAAGGCCATAATATTATCACCTTCTAGAGCAGCAATAATCAACAAAAAATTTAAAAAAGCATAATTTTTCCACTTAATACAATTATACAAGAAGGGTCTATTGGAGTTCCTTCTTCCACCACATATTAGGGAAGGAAAAGGCACCGAAGAACTTCAAACTACTGTTGTTCACCCAAGAAATTATTTTGATCCAAATGAAAAAGTTGACTCATAAAATAGGACAACCCATGACTGAAACCCTCATCAAAAAATAAATAATTTTAACAGAACTTACATAAAATTTCAAGATAAAAGAGAGAAAACAAACACACATACAGAATGCATGTGCTCACACACACACACACACACACACACACACACACACACACACTTACCTGTGTACTCCAGTCACCAACATGGTTTCTCCAAAGAACCTCAACATTTGAAAACTCTAGCATACGGGCTAGAGTGTCTCTAATAATTGTAGATCTCAAGTGGCCGACATGCATTTCTTTAGCAATGTTGGGTGAGGAAAAGTCAACCACTGCCCTTTTGACTGTAAGTTTCGGCGACCATGTTTCAACACCATTTATTAGCATCTTTTGGATGCTCTGTAGTGGCAACAATATATTTTAGTAAACAAGACATTCACACTGAGTGAAGAAACCAAGATAGCTCATGATCCTATCATTCCTATCCATTGCTCTCAAAAATTAACTAATACCTTTGCTATCCAATCCTTTGATAACACAACATTCACAAACCTAGGTCCAGCTATACAACATTTGTCTACCATTTCTGATTTTGGTAGATTGTTCATAATGGCCTTAAAGAAGAAAAACGCACAAACTATCATTTAATAGTATCAATTCAATATTGAATACAAAAATCATAGCACTACTGATGAACTAAGTTATTAGAGACAGGAAGTACAACATAGAGAATATGGAGTGATCAATGTCAATACCTTTCCAATAGGTTGGGGACCTGTCAATTCGGAACCCTTGCCTTTTATTTTTGTCCATAAGCTCATGGCATTGTTGCTGCACCAAAAGAATTCCCAATTTAAGAATTAAAAAAAAAAAAAAGGCATACAAGAGTTTCCATTGCTATAAAATATCTTTTGCTGAAGTTAGGTGCGTGTAGTTGTATTGTATGCGCACACAAGAAATTTTAGAGGTGGATCACCTCTAAAATTTGAGGATTCAAGCATTCTATATCTTTTGCTGAAGTTAGGTGCGTGTAGTTATATTGTATGCGCACACATGCATGTGTGAGAGTCTTCAATTCCTCTAACATGTCACATTTACTAGATATGTTACATGGACTTCTCTAAAAGCATGAAGTAGTTGTGTTAGACATGTGTAAGAAATTAATGTATTGATATTATTGATTGATTCTAATGTTCTTACAAGAGCTCTCTTTTATAGAGAGAAATGGGATACAATGGAGCCATAATGGAGCACTATACCATAATGGATCACTAACTATATCACTAACTATATGGAGCACTAACTAATGTGGAGTAGGTGGAGTATTTAGGTAGAAATTGTAGGTGGAGTAGGTAGAATTTGTTACATAGAAATTGTTACATTCAACAGCCCCCCTCAAACTCAAGGGGGTTAGGAACTAACCAACTTGAGTTTGGAGAGAGTAACAAAACAGGAAAAAAAATAATCTGACAAATAAAATAAAAGTGGATAGGAGACACTGTATGGTCGTGTCAGACCGTATGGTTATGGCAGACCAAGGTAGAAGACAGTTTATGGGGTCATGTCGGACCGTTGTAGAAGATAGTTTATGGGGTCATATCGGACCGATGTAGAAAACAGTTTACGGGGTCATGTCGGACCATTGTAGAAAACAGTTTATGGGGTCATGTCGGACCGTTGTAGAAGACATAGGAGACACTGTATGGTCGTGTCAGACCGTATGGTTATGGCAGACCAAGGTAGAAGACAGTTTATGGGGTCATGTCGGACCGTTGTAGAAGATAGTTTATGGGGTCATATCGGACCGATGTAGAAAACAGTTTACGGGGTCATGTCGGACCATTGTAGAAAACAGTTTATGGGGTCATGTCGGACCGTTGTAGAAGACACTATACGGCTGTGTCGAACCGTTGTAGCTGAGAACCGAAATCAATGTCGGAACAGTTTACCGAGTCTTGTCGGACCCATATAGGAGCTAACCGGAATCAATGTCGGGACAGTTTACAGAGTCTTGTCGGACCCTTATAGGAGCTAACCGGAATCAATGTCGGGACAGTTTACAGAGTCTTGTCAGACCCATATTGAAGCTAACCGGAATCAATGTCGGGACAGTTTATCGAGTCTTGTCGGACCCATAAAAGTCGCACCCTCAAAAGGCGTACCATCAAAAGGCGTGTCCAATCTTATCAAAAGGTGTGCCGGACTTCCATCAAAAAGAGAAAAACAATAAAGACTTGAGGCAGCGGACAGCATCATTTAGGCATCAAGATCATCATTCTTCATCTTCACAATCAATGTTATTTAACATACCCGATGAATTTCGCTGCCCCATTTCACTTGACTTGATGAGGGACCCTGTGACAGTAGCATCAGGGCAAACTTATGATCGAAATTCTATCGCCCAGTGGATAAATTCAGGGCACCACACATGCCCAAAAAGCGGGCAGAGGCTAATTCATATGGCCCTCATACCCAATTATGCACTCAAGTGTTTAGTCCATCAATGGTGTCAGGAGAACAATATCCCTGTAATTGATGGTACAACATCTTCATCTTCTTCAAGATTGGAGAGAAGCAACAGCAAGAGAAAGAAGAGTGAGAAAGCAATCGATCACATTTCCACCACAAAAACAGCCAACGATGTTGTCAAAAATGACAGCAGAAGTTTACGTGGGCAACCGGGCGATCGATCTCTGGATACCCAAAGGCAAGCAACTTATGAGCTTCGGTTACTTGCAAAAAACCGGAATGGATAATCGCAAATTAATTGCCGAGGCAGGAGCAATTCCCTTTCTGGTGACATTACTTGGTTCCCACGACCCAAGAATTCAAGAAAATGCAGTCACTGCCCTCCTCAACCTGTCCATTTAAGACACTAATAATGTCAGCTGGTGCAATTGACAGCATCATAGAAGTCCTACAATCAGTTGAGTCAAAGTCGAAGGACTGCATAATGAGGTTTGATATCCAATTTGCCGTGGCAGCTATGCCCCCACAGACTCCTCGAAACCTTAAAGGGTATATCTCAGAATTCACAATCCATGGTACTGTACCCATTCCGGGAGAGAAGAATATGATGTAGAGTGCCAAGCCGATAAGTGCAAGCCATCCGTATTTGCTCGGACATCCCCTTGTGTACCATAACCTGTGGTCTTCATGACACATGTCCTTCACTATGTCGTTTGAAATCAGGCAAGACCCGGGAAGCAGCTTATCAGTGGATGAAGCACAGAAACCACAATCTGGAGATGAGGCCTTCAAGCACTTCATACAGTCCCACTTGGCAGCAGAAGTTCCAGCAGAAGTGTAATCTGGGCAAGTATATGCAGTAAAATGAGACGGTTCAGCAGCACTAACAGCCGGTGAGTGTGTTGTAGTCTCATGAAACACTGCTGATAAAAGTCCAAGTGATATAACAACACCGCACAAACTGATGACTAGAAGCTTCTTTCTTCCAGTCCGATCAATGAAATATATGCTGACTATTGGGCCACCAGCATTGAGCCCCGCGGTGACTAGTGAAAGAAGTAGAGCAGTTTGGTTAGATGCAAAACCAGCCAACTGTACTATTGTGGGGCTGTAATACATAACTGTGTTTATGCCCACAAACTGCTGGAAGACTTGAAGCCCAACACCGGCTATGAGTCCTCTTCTTACTGTTTTTGTTTTCAACAGTCTGACAAGGGTAATCTTCTCAGAAGACCCCTTTTCCTGAATTTCTGCTTCCACTGACTCTTTAAGGGCTTGAATCTCTGCTTCCACATCTTCTTCTGGGTATAGCTTCCTTGGTGCTGCAGCCATGATCACAGCTCCAATAAAGAAGAGAAAATCAGCAATTAGGATTATTGTGCTTCTTCCAAGCAGGTCATTAAACCACCCGCCAATGGCAGCACCAATGATTGCTCCCGTAATTGCCATGCTTACTATGGTTTCCTGTAAGACAGTTTTCTTATCCAACTTGAAGTCATCTCTAATATACAGCAGAGCTCCAAATATAACTCCAGTGTCATAGCCAAAGAGGAAACCACCAATCCCAGCAGAGAAAGCAAGACGAAGGACATATGAGTTTTTCCAAGCCAGGGACAAGCAATCCCTGAAACCTGATGCATCTGTTGGGTGTATACCTCCTTCCATATCCTTTTTCACTATCTCCAAACACACCCTTATTGGCTTTTTGTTTTAAACTTGAGAGAGAGAGAGAGAGAGAGAGAGAGAGAGGGAGAGAGGGAAAATATTATTCAAGCAGAGACAAATTCATAGCTTGTTTTTCCCAAAAATTGAGGACATTATTGAGGGAGAGAAACTCATTTGATTATGACCAAGAAATATCGAAGTTAGGGGCAGAAGCTGAGAAACAGGCAGGCACTGGTGGGCTCATCGTGGTTTCCAACATCAACAATCTTGCTGCTGGGAAGAATTGGTTTGACATGCCTGCCCAAACCCTCACCCCTGAATTGAAGAAAGATCTTCAGCTACTCAAGTTGAGGAGTCTGTTGAAACACTCTTTGAACAAGTGGCTTAGTTTGATTCACTGATTTTTGGTGTGGCTGTACCTGCTGGTGGTTTGAAGAAGCCATAACCAAAGGTTGAACAGCTTGGGGAGAAACTGGTAACATATGCCCAGAAGAATGAGGCAGATGGAGCACGAGCAGGTGAATGTTTTTCAGTAGCAGGTGCAATACATGTGGAGGGGCTTGAGGTCCGGCGGGCGGCCAAGGCGAGATTGTCGCCCGCCGGTGAAACGAAAAATAATAGGTTCTAAACCAGCTCTGATACCATGTAAGAAATTAATGTATTGATATTATTGATTGATTCTAATGTTCTTACAAGAGCTCTCTTTTATAGAGAGAAATGGGATACAATGGAGCCATAATGGAGCACTATACCATAATGGATCACTAACTATATCACTAACTATATGGGGCACTAACTATATGGAGCACTAACTAATGTGGAGTAGGTGGAGTATTTAGGTAGAAATTGTAGGTGGAGTAGGTAGAATTTGTTACATAGAAATTGTTACATTCAACAACATGCAACACTTGGATAAGGTAAATGTGTTCAACATGACTAACTGGACATGCGCCGAGCAAACATGTCAAGTACACATAAAACTCTATAGTGCAACTCATAAACTAATAAGGGGGCTTTTAGTTATGATTTAACTCAATATTCTATGGTTGCTATCCTGACTTGTAGAAACACTAACTAATAATCTAGGAAGTTCAAATTTTAATGTCTGAATGACTTTTTCAACAGCCAATGAATTTGATTAGCTTTCAAAAAATATACTATACTTACTCATATCAAATTGCTAGTATTATTCTTAAAATAAAATACATACAACTAATTGAATTTTTTTTTATTATATGTACCCTTCTTTTTTTTTTCCTTTTTTGTTTGTTGAAAATTTGGTTGAAACTAAACACCATCAAGTCTGCTGAAGCTGAAATAAATAAACCAAACAATAAAAAACAAAAATTTCTCCAAAGATTTAACTAGCAAAGAATTTGACTATGAATTCAGTAATCAATATGCACAAATTTTTAAAAGAATACTATGAACTAGCACTAGTTTTCTTCTTGGAAACAAGAAATCAAAAGAAAACTTACTAAGTCTTGTATATAATCTGTCTATCTCCTAACAATTCATGTGTATAACATATGTATACTGATAAAATTCGTCACTTTATTATTACCCCTGAATCCAAAGTCAGAGAGAGAGAGAGAGAAGAAAAACCCACCACTCAAATATCCTAGTTTTTGGCCATGTCCGTGTCTACATCTCCATCTTTAATGGCATCAAAATCAGCAACCTTTCTCCTCCGAAGATGCATCTTGACATAGAAATTAAGAAACAGCAAGAGAATGGCAGCATTGAGAACCGAATTGAAGCCCCAAGCCCCAATTCCATTACACCCACCTTTCAAAAAATGAAGCAAAAGCACACCCGCATGGCACAAAACATTACAACCGAGAAGAACAATCAGACAAGTGACCACAAAGGGGAAACAAGCACCGGGCAAACCAATGGCAATCCAAAATCTGTAGCCATAAACAAGAGAGTAAACAGAGGTGGCAATTAGAATGGCAAGAACTTGAAAAGATTGAGAGAATTGAGCGGAGGAAGGACATGAAGATGAGAATGGAGTGGTTGAAGGCGGAAGAAGGAGAGGTGGCGGAGGATGGAGAAGAAGGTCACGGAAAGTGTGGAGGAAGCGGGAGAGGTAGAAGAGCTACGAAGAAAAGCGGCGGAAGAGGCGAGATCTGGGGAAAGCAGAGGAGCCATTGTAAAGGGGTTTGGGAGCTAGCCCAGAACCAGCGGGCGTCGCAGATCTTGGAGGCGGAGGAGAAGAGGAGGCCGGTGAGCTAAATATTAGTAGCTAAATATTTAGTTAAATATTTTAGTCGCCAATAATGAATATACCCCCACTAAAAAAAATTAGTAGCTAAATATTTTATTTTTGGCGACTAAAAAAAATGTTGGTCACCAATACCATAACTTTTGGCGACTAAATTTTTTTTAGTCGCCAATTTAATCGCCAAGGTGCATTTTGTTGTAGTGTATTACCCTATAGTTTTCTAGTGTAAAATTGTCGGGCCATGCTGTTTTAGCTTGATTTATAGGAAATTTCTTTAAGCTTATATCAATCTAACCTAAAACACTACCTTCTTTTTCCCACCATTGATGTGAGCTCTTTGTGCCTCTCAATCTCTATATTTTAGATTATATCGATTTAACCTAAAACCCTAACAATGACAATGATGGAGAAGAAACAAAAGGCAATTGCGAGGATTGATTGTCCAAAATCTACAACATTTGCTTCACAAAGTGCAATCAGCAGTGGTGGAGGGAAGTGAGGACCGAGGGCTCACGTGCCCCCTGGATCTTGGGCTTCTTCTTCTTCTTTTGTTGCAAATATAAAGAAAATATTTTAAATAAAAAAATTACAAAAATATTATTAGAGTAAAATGTTAATGACATTTAAAAATTATGAGAATAATAATGATTATTTTGATTGAAAATGAAGAGACTATTATAAATCATATTATCTATGAAAATTTTATGAAATTTTTTGAATGTAACAGTGAGTTCATTATTATTGACATGGAAGTATAAGTAATCTCACTATAAAGATATAAAATTTATTAGATTGTTAGTTACATTTGACATGTGAGGTTCACTCTCTATGTGTTTATTTACTATTAGTTGCTGATATCACATACTAATAATGGCGTGGTATTACCATTATATTAAATTTTAATCAAATTTTGCATAAAAAAATAATTTATAATTATATAATTTATTTTAAGACTTACATCTATATTTTTTTATATTGTCCATGATACATTTGTTATAAATAACATAATTTTTTTGACGTTTCTCGAAATCAATCGTAAAAACTTGCGTGAAATATTTTTGTAAAAATTTTCGATATTGTAATTAATAAGTGCCTCCTCTAATTTAATTTTCTGGCTCCGCCACTGGCTGTCAAAGCCTTTTCAAGAAAGCTGTGGAACTCTCTCGTCTCCACATCGCCGGCGTCGCTTTCTCTCCCGTCAGCACTCCTTCCGATTTAGTGGCGCTTTGTAAATTGAATTGGCATCTGTGGATGTTTGAAGTTTAACTTATGGGATCTGAAACAATATGCGAGTAATTTGGAGACATAGTAGTCCTATTTATTGATGTCTCTTGAAAAGATGAAGAGTAAGAGAGACAATTCATGGAAAGGAGATGATGAGGAAGTTGAATTCACTTTTGAAGAGCTCATGTCAGATGATTTGGATGTTGTTGTTCAGTCGTCTGAAGCAACAAAAAATAATGAAGATTTTAGATGCACTTAATTTAAATGCATTTTGTTTGGATTTAAATTTTTGTGTAGATGAAATACGCAAAGTGCTTGGTAAAATGAACGATTCAAATTATCGAAAGCGGCATGTTGTAGGCCTCATGGGCCAAAATAATGCTCTCAATCAAATTTTGAAATGGAAGGAATCTTCCTCTTAATTCGATTCCCTACTCCCTATGAAACCTCTTAAATTAGAGAAAGAAAAAAAAAGAATCACTAATGTAGTTATTTTATATGAGGGAATTCTCTCCGATCCACTCTTAAATTAGAGAGAAAAAAAAACACAACCTCTAATGTAGTTATTTTATATGAGAAAAATTCTCTCCGGTCCATAATTTGAGCGAAGGCGCTATTTAGTCTTATGAGGTGTCATAGATCTCGTTTTGATAATTCGAACTATTAAAGATGTTGGACATTTCATTTTTATTTAAGTGAACCTGAGAAAAATTATATTGATTTAATAATCATAACCTATTTAATTTATCGCATTTGTCTGTGAAAAAAAAAGGACAATTGTAATCTATTCAATTTAAATTAATTTTACAAACACGTATCTCGACTCTCCGGCGAGCTATGCTCCTTCCTCATGCTTCAATCGTAATATTAGAGTACATAATATTTTAATTATTAAAGTATTTGTAATAAGTGAAATATTGTTATATATTTTTGTGAATGTTGGATCGTTATATTGGAGGACTTTATAATACAATTTTATTTTATAGAAATTAGTTTGCACGCATTTAAAATATGTACAATTTTATTTTTATATATATTTTATAAAAATTAGTTTGCTCGCATTTAAACCATCATCGACAACAAGCATTCCAACAGAAAACCAACAACCAACCAGCAATTGACCGACAACACAAGTGCACTAGAAAACCAATTGTAGTAGCCCAAGTTTACAATGGTTGTGATAGATTTAGTGTGTGTTGTTGGAGAGAAGAAGAGATTTTCAAAAGAGACTATATAAGAGAGTTGTCGCCATCTCCTCCCTACTCAGGTTTTGCTCCCCTTTGTGAAATGTGGTGGTGTTGCCAATGGAGAAGGAATGGGAGGAAGATGGAAAAGCGATCGAAGATAAGGGGTGTTTACTGTTATGCTAACATTAATGTGGCTTGTTTGGTTGCAAGGATAGATTCAGTTTTTTTTTGGGGTCAAAGATAGAATGTTAGTATGTTAGTAAAATTAGATTGAAGTTAGGAGAGAAGAAAGTCGTAGGAATGTGATGCTTGGGAAAAAGGGAGCTGCTACACCAGTGGAAAACTCAGCCATGATTGCATCAAATGCAAGTGCAAACAAGGTTTTTAAACCATGGAAGAATGAAAAATCTCGAGTATGGTGTGATTATTGCAATAAACCACACCATAGTCGAGAAAACTGTTAGAAGATCCATGGGAAGCCTGCAACTTGGAAGAGTTGCAAATCAAGTGACAAACCAATTCGTGCATCCTTCTATCCCAATGAGGTTGAAGTAAGCTTATTGATGAAGGAGTAGATGGATTATCTTCTTAAGCTGCTAAAATCAATTCTTTATCCGGCACTCCTAGTGGTTCTCTTGCCGCAGACGGTAGCAACCCTTATGGCTCTATCTTGTAGTCAAAATTCTGTCCCTTGGATCATTGATTAGGGGCATCGATCATGACTTTTTTCTCTTCTTTGTTCAATACTTATTTATTTTGTTATGAAAGAGAAAGAGTTAGGATTGCCGATGGCAATTTCTCACCCATTGTAGGAAAAGTTCAAACAAAAATTTTAGAAAATATTACTCTTCACTCTGTCATTCATGTTCCTAAACTGGCCTGCAAGTTGTTGTCTGTCAGTAAATTATCCAGAAACTCTCACTATCGTGTTGTTTTCTTTGACTCTCATTGTGAATTTCAAATTCACTTTAAACCATGAGCAAATAATGCTTTGGCATTTTAGACTAGGACATCCTAGTTTTTCATATCTTAAACATTTGTTTCCTAACTTGTTTAAAAATTTGGATTGTTCGTCTTTTCAATGTGAAAGTTGTTATTTATCTAAAAGTCATCGAACTACTTATCTTACAAAACCCTACCGTGCCTCTAAACCAATCTACTTAATTCATAGTGATGTGGGGTTTCTCCAAGGTTACCACCATGACTAGTGTAAATTGGTTTGTAACTTTTATAGATGATCACACTCGGCTTTGCTAGGTTTATTTGATGAAAGACAAATCTGAAGTAAAAAACGTGTTTCAAGATTTTACAAAATAGTTGACAATCAATTTCATTCAAAAATTAGTATTTTTCGAGCTAATAATGGAAAAGAGTACTTCAATGAATATCTAGGGAATTTTTTAAGGGAAAAAGGTATTTTTCATCAATCTATATGTCGTGACACTCCTCAACAAAATGGTATTGCCGAAAGAAAAAATAAGCATTTACTGGAAGTAGCCCGAGCCATAATGTTCTCTATGTATGTTCCCAAATATCTATGGAGAGATGCTATTTTGACAGCCTCTTATTTAATTAAAAGAATGCCTACTCGGGTTTTGCAATATGTCACACCCCTAGAATATTTCAAAAAAACCTTTACTGATTGCAGAATTAATTCAGATTTGCCTTTGAAAAATTTTTGCTATACTATTTTCGTTCACATACCCAACCAAATTCGATCCACACTTGATCTTAGAGCAGAAAAATGTGTTTTCATCGGGTATGCTCCAAACAAAAGAGGCTACAAGTGCTATAATCCTCAAACAAAACATTCAGGTGATTATGGATGTCTCCTTTCTTGAAACTCAATCCTGTTTTACCAAAAATTCTCTTCAAGGGGAAAAAAAGAGAAAGGAAGAAAATTTTTGGCAAACAACTTCGGATCCCTTACCAAATCCTATTCGATCTCCATCCCTTGTTTTCTGAAAAACAAACGAAGCAATTATTCAAGATATAGAAACGAAGAAATCGATCCAACTTCTCCAAGCATAGAAGGCTCTGGCGGGGAGAAATACTACAATTGGAACAATTTGTTCCCGAACCTGAGTTTTTGGTTTATGCTCGGAAAAATACTTAAAGAAAAAGTAAAGACTAGCCAACCACTCTACCACAAAGCCAATCAGAATCTCTTAAAAAAGGTCCCTCAAGTAGTTCAGGTATTCCTAATCTGGTTCCTCCATCATCTGTCTCTACTTCATCTCCATTTCCTTCAGCGGTTTTACCTAATGTTACACCCACAGATTGTGATCTTCCACTAGCCATTAGGAAAGGAATTCAAAAATGTACCCAACATTCCATTGCGAAATATTTATCTTATGATAAATTATCCAAAAGTCATAGAGCATTTACTTCAAAAATATCTAACTTGTTTGTTCCTAGAATTATTAAGCAAGCCTTGGACGATCCTAATTGGAAATCAACAGTTATGGAAGAGATGAATGCTCTAGAAAAGAACGGCACTTGGATGTTAGTGAATCTGCCTGAGGACAAAAAAGCGTAGGGTGCCAATGGGTATTCTGATGAAGTGCAAAAGTGATGGTAGCGTGGAAAGATATAAGGTGAGACTTCGTGGCAAAAGGGTTTACACAAACCCTCGGGATTGACTACCAAGAAACTTTGCTCCGATTGCCAAGATGAACTCAATTAGTTTCTTATCACTAGCCGTTAATTCCAATGGCCTCTACATCAATTAAATGTAAAAATGCCTTCTTAAATGGAAATCTAGAAGTCTATATGAACCTACCTCGGGTTTTGAAAAGAAGTTTGGTATAGATAAAGTCACGCAAATTAAACAAGTCTCTATCTGACCTCAAACAATCCCCAAGGCGTGGTTTGAGCAGCTTTGGGAAGGTTGTAAAAACCTTTGATCTGATTAAAGCCAAGCGAGACCATACTATGTTCTATAAACACTCAAGAGAAGGTAAAGTAGCTATCTTGATTGTTTATGTAGATGACATAATTCTAACGAGGTAATGATAGTGCGAATCGGAAAAAGTTAAACAAGGGACTTGCTAAAGATTTGAGATAAAGGTCTGGAGCACTAAGATACTTTCTTGGAATGGAGTTCATAAGATCTAAGGAGGGCATTTTGTCACTTTCGGTATAAGTACACAAGTGACTTGCTCAAAAGCGAGCTTGCTTTCGGATGTAAAGGCTTTGAAACACCAACCAAGCTTAGCTTGAGGCTCTGACATGCTAGAATTGAAGATGTGGTGAATATAGACGGTTTGAGAGACTTGTTGGAAGGCGATATACTAATCTCACACCGTCCCAACATAGCATTAGCGATGGCGAGTAAGCCAATTCATGCATTCACGGAAAGGAGCACTTTGAAGAAGCATCTGAGGATCCTAAGGTATCTAAAGGGAACTCGATAAAGGCGATATTTAAAAATAAGGACATCTTCAAGTGGAAGTACATCTGATTGATTAAATTTGGAAGCATCACTAGGAAATCTACCTCGACTCTTGCACCTTTGTTGGAGGAAATTTGGTTACTTGGCAAAGTAAAAAACTGTAGGGGGGGAGAAGGTGATTAGAGAGGCAAAACTATGCTAATGGTCCAAGAATGGTGGAAGTGGCTTGTGAATGAACAACAGCAACGATCTGGAAGTTGGAGAGTGTGCAGTTGGGTGAGGGTGAAGCAAGTAGCTCAAGAAGAAATGTATGACAGTGCGAAAATGGGCAGCATCTCCCCCGAATCCCCAAAATTCCTCTTGTTGAATCTTGGGAAATGGGTCCTATTTATAGGCTTTTCTTTGGTACCAAGAGGACACCAAGTGGCCAAATAGAGAGAGGACATGTGTCCCAAAGGATTACATGGAATATTCTGCCTTGAGCCACCAGGCTGAAGGTGCCACGTGTCCTTCTGCATGTACTGTGTACTATCTGTTTGCCTCCGCAACTACCTTTTTGAGCCTCTGCAAGTATAGTTGCAATGGGAGTGTTTGGCGCCGCAACTCCCTCTTGAGCCTCAGCAAGTGCGATTCTTGACAGGAGGCGTTTGTTGCACTTGCCTTCTCAGCTCGAACCTCAGCAAGTACACTTGCAACGCTAAACCTTACTGCATCACTAGCCTTCACAGTTACAGATGCCCAATACACGAATTCTCAGGACTTCATTTGTCATCCCACAGTTCTGTCTTCTGTTAATTGGTCCCTAATACGTATGTGATTATATGTTCTGATATGATTTTGTGTGCCATTATGTGAAAATATGTGGTTTTGAATTTCTATCTGTTCACCGTAGGAATATCTGTTTGATTACTTGCCTTAGAAATTAAATTGAGGGCCTTATCGACATAGAACGAAATTGATTACGCCATTGTGATTGGCATAATTTCTAGAGCCTACGGTGAAATTTAATTGAAAAAATTGATTGAGACAGTTAAGTTGATTAAATTGGTGATTTGGTGCCCAATTATTTGTTATTATTAAATTGAGCTAGTGGGAAATTATGGAAAGGGCTATACACTCAACTTCCTCCTCCTTATCTTCATTTTGGGCTGATCAACTCTCTAAGAAAGAGAGAGCATTTGTAGAGAGAGAGGAGAGAATTGTGCATTTGTGGTTCAAGACTTGGACCTTTTGGAAATTAAGCTCAAGTATTGCTAAATTGGGAAGATTAAAGCTCCTTGGTAAGTGAATTCATGGATATTAAGTTGAAATTTTGTGAATTCAAGTTGGAATAATGGTCAAGAACATGATTTAGTTTGGTCATAAGGAAAATGAATTGGCCATTATGTGCATGCATGTAAGTAAGTACCTTGAATTTGCATGTTTGAGCATGAAAATGTATAATCCATGTACAATTTCAATTGAAGCTCATGTTATACTCATCATTTGTGCCATCTAAGTTGGGAATGTGGCTAATATATCACATGCATGTACAATTTGAAGATATGGCTTGAATGCATGAGTTTGTTATGTTGATGTTGAGTCGACATGTTTTGAGACATGCATGTAGATAAATCAGAAATTGAGCTTCCTAATGTTGTAATCTTGCATTGGTGTCATGTCGGCATGATTAAATTTGAGATTTGGGCCATTGCATGCAAGTAGTGTGGTAGAATTGAATTGGAGCTCAAGAACACAATCTGGGTTTTCGAAATTTTGATGTCACTCGGCGGGGTAATGGCTTTTCGGCGGGAAAAATCGTGCTCGGCACTTTGCGAGTTAGTGTTCGCTCGGCGGATATTATCTTTCGGCGGGGCTTTGTAAACGAGCCTTCGCTCGCTCGCTGTATACTCACGCTCGGCATAATTTTCATGCAACAGTACTTTGCGGGCCTTAAGAATGCAGCTCGGCGGGGAAGTTGGCCTTCGGCGGAGACCTACGAAATTTTGTTTTTGCATTACGTATTACATTTTCCGTTCTCTTTCCGTGTAAGCACTCTTAGGCATGTGTTAAGCCTTTGTAAATGAACTATTGTGATAAGAATAAAGCCTAATGAGGAACATGTGAATTAAAGAATGGATCGAATTAGTGACCCCTTTGTGTTCATGAAATGTGTAGGGTTCGGGGCAAATCCACGGGCGATCCTTTGAGTAATATCAATATTGAATGCTTGTGAGCGTCAATTGTTTATTCCTTATGAGCTTTATGAGTTGCTAATTGGGATTGTGGACAAAAGTCGATATGAATAAATGAATGGACCAAAGGTCGTTTTGATAAACATAAATGGACCAAAGGTCGTTTTGACAAACATAAATGGACCAAGGTCGTTTTGATAGAATTGAATGGACGAAGGTCGTTTGACTTATATGAATGGACGAAGGTCGTTTTGACATATATGAATGGACCAAAGGTCGTTTTGACATGAATGAGTGGGCCGAAGGCCGTTTTGACACGAATGTATGGGCCGAAGACCATTTTGACATGAATAAGTGGGCCAAAGGCCATTTGATGAGAATAAGCGAGGGGCGTTTGAGATAAATAATCGGGCGAAGGCCGTTTGACTTATAAATGAGTGGGCGAAGGCCGTTTGACATAAATGGAAATCTGAACAGGCCAAAGGCCAGAATGTTGAAATTACAAGTCACTTGATTGAAATTTGTATAGTTATATATCATTAAATAGGAATATGAAATGGGCGTAGGCCGTTTGGAACTGTTGTTCTACAATTGTTATATAATTTACATCTTTGATATTATTCAGCTTTGGGCTATCGCTCACGCTAATTCATGTGTTTGTAGGTGAGCCAAGAGAAGTACAAACCCGGCCCAGTGAAGTGCGCCATAAACAACATGAGTTTTGGAGAGTCAACCTTGTGTCTCGTCTGAGACCCACCCTTGCCATTTTGCTATGTATTTATATTTTGTTTTTGTTGGCAAGGACTTTGTGTATATTTGTAGATAATCTGTTATGGGTTGGCTCGGTTTAGATGATCTGTCTGCAATGAAGTTTATGCTCTTGTACTTTTGATGTGGGTTATTAGCGTTTATAAGTATGGTTTGTTTTGATGTGCATATAAGCACTCTATTGACAAAGTTTTAAATTTTTGCTTAGTTTGGCCCTCTACTCTGACGAGTTATATGCATTTTGATGCAGTAGTAGGTAATCAAGGATTCTTGGCGGTTATGTCATAACCCGTAGGCGGGTTTGGGTCATGACAAAGTGGTATCGAGCCGAGTTAATAACACACACACTTGTCCAAAAAGAGCAATAAGCGTCTAGATAAGATCTAGGGTGCATTCATGTGATAAATATGAATTTGGAGGCATTGATAATATGCTTAACTATATTGATATGAACTTTGAGAGCATCAAGAATATGCTTTAGTGTTTTGATTGAGTGATCATGTCCTATAAGTTGTGAACTACTTGCATTGCAAATTATCAGAATGTATGTGCTTCTTAGTATGTGCATACTTTTGTGCCTATTGTATAAAACATAATGCAAGTTTAATCGGATGGTGAGAACAAGAGGTGATGAGATAGAGAGTCATCTGCTACGAGAATAGGCAGAATGGAAAGGTTGATCCAAGAAATGGCGAAGCTTTAAAGGCGACAGCGAGTGGCAACAACGATGGTAGCAACCACACGCCACCTCCGCTCCACCGTGCGGATAATCGAGAATGATGATAGAATTATAGCTCTCACCAAGGAGTTCAAGAAAATGAAACCACCACAGTTCCACGAGATTAGATCAGTTAAAAAGCCAAAGCGTGGGTCCTCGGCATTGAAATTATTTGAAGTGTTCCCTGTTTAGAGACTCGGAAAGTGCTTCTAGCCACTTTTATGCTAGAAAACGAAGCGAAGATGGTGGATGTTGATGCGAGAAAATCATAAAGATGTGGATTGGGTAAAATTTACGGAGATCTTTTATGACAAGTACTTCCCTTGATGTGTTGGGATAGGAAAGTGGCGAATTCATGGAACTTAAGCAAGATAGCATGGCGGTGGTGAGTATGAGGCCAAATTCACCGAGTTGGCCGGTTACACCACATGTAATTGACACGGACTATAAAAAGGCAAGACACTTTGAAGGTGGACTCATGATGACATCTGGAGAGGGTGAATGTTACGAAGTTGGAAACTTACATCGGGGTGTAGCGGGGCCATCATATCAAAGGCCAACATAGCTAGACAAGCTAAGCCAACCACGGAATAGAAAGAGTAACAAAAGGCAAGGCTTCTTTTGAAGAAGAAATTTGTGAAAAAAGCAAACCACGGGTTCATAACTACTTCAAATTCTTCGAGACATAGCTCCCATGTGCAACATCTGTAGCAAAAAGGCGTGGAGTCATTACCGTGCATCGAGAACTGTTTCAAGTGTGGGAAACAAGGGCATATAGCAGGAAGTGCAATCGAACAATGGAAAACTAGCGACTAGTTCAAGCGCATCAGTTCAAAGCGAAACACTTTGAAGTCCGCTATTAGCAGGGGATACCGTGAGGCAGGGAAGGGTTTTCAGCGCTTGTTAAAGGCGATACGGAATGCCAATCGTTGTCTCGGTACTATTTCAATATATGTCGGGGCGCCTTTGTATTAATTGATTACGGATCAACACACTCATTTGTGACATATACATTTGCATCTATGAATAGACCCTAGAGTTGTTGCCATATTTGTTGTGTGTTATACGCTCCATCAGAGGAATCGGTGTTATGTGACTACATATATCGGTTTTGTGACATGCATATTGAGGATGCTACTTTATATGTAGATTTATTGCTGAACTTTAGACATTTTGATGTAATTTTGGGCATGGATTGGTTGACCAAGTATTGTGCTACTATAGATTGTGTGACAAAAGGGTTGTATTTAAACCACGAGCGAAAGAAATTGTGTTTGTGGAGTAGCAGGATAGTGCCTCCACCTTATTTGATATCTGCAATGAAAGCATGTAAAGCTGATCGAGGAAAGGGTGCGGGGTTATTTGTGCTATGTGTTGGTGAACAATCTGTGAATCTTGAGTTGAATGATATTCCTATTGTTAGAATTCCCGGATGTGTTCCCAAATGAATTACGGGGAATTGGTAGGCGAGGAGATAGAGTTTACTATTGAGGCATGCGGGCACCCGGACCTATTTCTAAGACTCCTCTGAGAATAGCTCTGCCGAAATGAAAGAATTGAAAGAAACGGTTGCAAGACACCTTAACAAGGGTTTATCGGCCTAACTTGCCGCCTTAGGCGCACGGTGTTATTTGTGAAAAAGAAGGATGGTACCTTGCGCTGTGCATCGATTATCGGGAATTGAACAAGGTAGCGATAAAGAACAAGTATCCCTTATCCGTATTGACGATCTATTTGACGATTCACGAGGATCACAGGTGTTTTCTAAGATTGATTTGAGATCCGGGTATCATCGGTGAAAGTTAAAGCGAGAGGATGTTGAAAACAACATTTAGAGCGAGGTATGGTCATTACGAGTTTCTTGTTATGCCGTTTGGAGTGACTAATGCTCGTGACATTTATGGACCTAATGAATAGAATTTTTAAAACTTGCCTTGATGAGTTTGTGGTGGTTTTCATCGATGATATTTTGATATACTCTAAAGATAGACTTGAACATGAACATCACTTGAAGCTGTTTTACAAATACTTGAGAAAGAAATTATTTGCTAAACTAAAGAAATGTGAGTTTTGGTTAGATGAAGTTGTTTTCTTAGGGCATGTGATCAACAAGGAAGGAATTTTAGTGGACCCTCAGAAAATTGAGGCAATTATGAATTGGCCTACACCAACTAATGTGTTGAAGTTAAGTAGTTTCATGGGCTTATTGGGTATTCTGAGGAGACTTGTGAAGGATTTTTCGAAATTGGGCGTGCCTCTTACCCAATTGACACGTAAAGAGGAACCATTTGAGTGGAGCGAAGAAGAGAATCGACCTTTCATGAATTGAAGACAAGATTGACCCACGGCACGATTTTGACACTACCTTGGTGCACGGAAAATTTTGTGATTTTCGGTGATGCATCTTATAAAGGTTTGGGTTGTGTGTTAATGCGAGCGGAAAAGTTATTGCTTCGCCTCCAGACAGTTGAGGCCACACGAGAAGAACTATCAACACATGACCTAGAATTGGCGCGATTGTTTTTGCTTTGAAAATCTGGCGGTACTATTTATGCGGGGCAAAATGTGAAGTCTACGGATCATAAGAGCCTAAAATACTTCTTCACTTGAAAAGAGTTGAATATCGTCGAGAAGATGGTGGAATTGATAAAGACTACGATCTAGAGATTCAATATCATCCGGGAAGGCTATCTGATGGTGATGCTTTGAAGCGAGAAAATCAACGAGGGAGTATGGCTTGTTTGCTTATTGAACAAAGAGATTTTGCAAGACTTTGAGAAATTTGAAATTGAGGTGGTAGTAGGTGAACAGTGCGGATTGATAGCCGCTATTACCGCCGAACCGGCAATCATTGATGAAATAAAACAGAAACAGGAGGAGGATGAATCCCTCAAGAAAGTAATTGATGAATTTGAGACAAGTCTGAAGGCAGAGTTCAGCATTGAAAAAGAAGTGTTGAAGTTTCGAAACCGAGTATGTGTCCCTGACATCCCGGAACTAAAGAAGAGGGTCCTAGATGAAGCCCACCGATCCGTATTTGCTATGCATCCGGGTAACAATAAAATGTATCGGGACTTGAAACAAACCTATTGGTGGCCCAAAATGAAGAAAAGATTGCGAGAATATGTGTCCAAGTGCCTTGATGTCGACAAGTTAAAATTTGAGCATCGAAACAGGCGGTCTACTTCAACCTCTCCTATTCACGAATGGAAGTGGGAGCATGTGACTATGGATTTTGTTGTTGGCCTACCTCGGACTTGTCGGTATGGATTCTATTTGGGTTGTAGTTGATGGTGACTAAATCTGCACATTTTCTGCCTGTCAAAACTACATTTACTGCTTATAGATTGGCTACTATTTATGTCGATGAGATTGTCCGTTTACACGGAGTCCCGGTATCTATTGTGTCGGATAGAGATCCGAAATTTGTATCAGTTGTGGAAGAGTTTGCGAGGAAGCTATGGGAACATAACTAAGATTGATCTTGCATTCCACCCTGAGATAGGCAGGCGTCGAGCGGACGAAACAAACTTTGGAAGATATACTTCGCATGTGTGCTTTGGACTTTCAGGGGAGTTGGGAAGACTATTTGCCACTTGCGAAATTTGCTTATAATAACGACTTCCACTCGGCATCGGTATGGCACCATCTGAGGCTTTGTATAGTAGGAGGTGTAGATCCCTATTTGTTGGACGGTCGGGGATAGAGCTTTGCTTGGGCGAAATTGTGCAAGACACCTCTGAGAAAATCAAGACTATCCGTCAAAGGCTCAAGCTTATTTCGGGGCCGACAAAAGAATTATGTAGGCGTTAGGAAGACCTCTGGAGTTTGAGGTTGGTGTCCATGTGTTCATACGAGTTTCTCACATGAAAGGCCAAGTCGGATTCGGGAAAAAGGGCAAGTTATGCCCGTTACATTGGGCGTTTGATTTTGGAAAGGCTTGGTCGATGGCCTCTGAAATTGCTTTGCCAAGGGATTGAGCAAATCCATAATGTGTTTCATGTGTCGATGTTGAGAGGTTACCTCGAGACCGTATCATGTGATTGATTATCCTTAGGGTTGCTATTGATGAAAATATGGAATATCTTTGAATGGTAGGTAAGAATGGTTGTGACAAGTGAAAGAATTGAGAAACAAATCCATCCAAATGGTGAAAGTGGAATGGAAGGAAAACTATGAATGCAGATGCCACATGGGAAAAAGAAGAAATGCGACTATGCTATCCACATTTGTTTCTCGTGAAGGAAGGTAACTTAAGTTTGGAGGACCAAACTTCCTAAAGGGAAAAGGCTGTGATACCCACATTACGTATTATGTTAATTGGTCCCTATCGTATGTGATTATATGTTTTGATATGATTTTGTGTGCCATTATGTGAAAATATGTGGTTTTGAATTTCTATACATTCATAGTAGGAATATCTGTTTGATTACTTGCTTTAGAAATTAAATTGAGGGCCTTATCGACCTAGAACGAAATTGATTATGCCATTGTGATTGGCATAATTTCTAGAAACCCTACGGTGAAATTTAATTGAAAAATTGATTCAGACCAGATTAAGTTGATTAAATTGGTGATTTGGTGCCCAATTATTTGTTATTATTAAATTGAGCTAGTGGGAAATTATGGAAAGGGCTATACACTCAACTTCCCTCCTCCTTATCTTCATTTTGGGCTGATCAACTCTCTAAGAAAGAGAGAATTAAATTTGTATAGAGAGAGAGGAGAATTGTGCATTTGTGGTTCAAGACTTGGACCTTTTGGAAATCAAGCTCAAGTATTGCTAAATTGGGAAGATTAAAGCTCCTTGGTAAGTGAATTCATGGATATTAAGTTGAAATTTTGTGAATTCAAGTTGGAATAATGGTCAAGAACATGATTTAGTTTGGTCATGAGGAAAATGAATTGGCCATTATGTGCATGCATGTAAGTAAGTACCTTGAATTTGCATGTTTGAGCATGAAAATGTATAATCCATGTACAATTTCAATTGAAGCTCATGTTATACTCATCATTTGTGCCATCTAAGTTGGGAATGTGGCTAATATATCACATGCATGTACAATTTGAGAAGATATGAGCTTGAATGCATGAGTTTGTTATGTTGATGTTGAGTTTGACATGTTTTGAGACATGCATGTAGATAAATCAAGAAATTGAGCTTCCTAATGTTGTAATCTTGCATTGGTGTCATGTTAGCATGATTAAATTTGAGATTTGGGCCATTGCATGCAAGTAGTGTGGCTAGGAATTCGAATTGGAGCTCAAGAACACAATCTGGGTTTTCCAAAATTTTGATGTCCGCTCGAGTGGGGTAATGGCCGCTCGAGCGGGAAAATCGTGCTCCCAGCACTTTGCGAGTTAGTGTCCGCTCGGCGGATATTACCTTTCGGCGAGAGCTTTGTAAACGAGCCTTCGCTCGGCCTTGTACTCCACGCTCGAGCGTAATTTTCATGCAACGATACTTTTGCGGGCCTTAAAGATGCCTTCGGCGGGGAAGTTGACACTCGGCGGAGATCCTGTTTACGAAATTTTGTTTTGCATTACGTATTACATTTTCCGTTCTCTTTCACGTGTAAGCACTCTTAGGCATGTGTTAAGCTAGTAAATGAACTATTGTGATAAGAATAAAGCCTAATGAGGAACATGTGAATTAAAGAATGGATCGAACTGTTAGTGACCCCTTTGTGTTCATGAAATGTGTAGGGTTCCAAGGCAAATCCACAGGCCGATCACTGTGAGTAACATCAATATTCAAATGCTTGTGAACGTCCAATTGTTTATTCCCTTATGAGCTTTATGAGTTGCTAATTGGGATTGTGGACAAAAGTTTGATATGAATAAATGAATGGACCAAAGGTCGTTTTGATAAACATAAATGGACCAAAGGTCGTTTTGATAGAATTGAATGGACCGAAGGTCGTTTTGACTTATATGAATGGACCGAAGGTCGTTTTGACATATATGAATGGACCAAAGGTCGTTTTGACATGAATGAGTGGGCCGAAGGCCGTTTTGACACGAATGTATGGGCCGAATGCCGTTTTGACACGAATGTATGGACTGAAGACCATTTTGACATAAATAAGTGGGCCAAAGGCCGTTTGATGAGAATAAGCGGTAGGGCGTTTGAGATAAATAATCAGGCCGAAGGCCGTTTTGACATAAATGAGTGGGCCGAAGGCCGTTTTGACATAAATGGAAATCTGAACAGGCCAAAGGCCAGAATGTTGAAACTACAAGTCACTTGATTGAAATTCGTATAGTTATATATCTGTTAAATAGAATTATTAAATGGGCTAGTAGTTTGGAACCTGTTGTTCTACAATTGTTATGTAATTTCTGTCTTTGATATTATTCACTGGGCTATCGCTCACGCTCATTCATGTGTTTGTAGGTGAGCCAAGAGAAGTACAAACCCAGCCCCAGTGAAGTCTGCCATGAACAACATGAGTTTTGGATAGATAACCTTGTGTCTCACGTACGAGACCCACCCTTGCCATTTTGCTATGTATTTATATTTTGTTTTGTTGGCAAGGACTTTGTGTATATTTGTAGATAGTCTGTTATGAGTTGACTCGGTTTAGATGATCACATGCGTAATGAAGTTTATGCTACTGTACTTTTGATGTGGGTTATTAACGTTTATAAGTATGGTTTGTTTTGATGTGCATATAAGCACGGCTCTATAGACAAAGTTTTAAATTTTTGCTTCCGTTTGGCCCCTCTACTCTGACGAGTTATATACATTTTGATGCAGTAGTAGGTAATCACAGGATTACTGGCCGGTTATGTCCTTAACCCATAGGGGCGGGTTTGGGTCATGACACCATTAGTTTGCTATCGACTATGTTCGTGCTCACCACAGCGAAGCCTTCACCCTTAGCCACCTAACCACAAACTCCCCAGCTTTCCAGGGTGAAGGCCACAGCCAAGCCTGCTATCAGTCGTGCTGTGCCTTAGTACCAAGCCTGAGGGGCTTCCTTAGTCCTGCCTGTGCGACTAAGGCAAGTCTATGACCTGGGTAATGGAAAGGAAGTCCCTTATGCTTGGGCTACCCTGCTCCCATCTTCGCAGGATTGCCGCGGTAAACTAGTACCCTGGGCCTGCTATCAGCTCCAACCTAGCCATGGGGCCTGCTATCAACGCCAAGTTAAATGAATTTTGGGGCCTACTATTAGCCCTGGGCTAGTAATGCCTTGGGGCCTGCTATCAGCGCCAAGCATTAGCCTCTACTTGCAGAGGGGAAGCTTTTCCCAAAGGCTGCTATCACCTTGGCGGGATGTTCCCTCCGCAAGTTAGTTGCGGCGGCCATAGTTGCTGCGGTAGTCATTTCCCGTGGCAAGTTCAAATGGCATAACCGACAATATTGGAGATGGCGGTGCCAATAAAGTGCCTCTGCAACTTGGGCACTGCAAGTAATGTCTCTGCAACTTAGTTGCTTCGCTTCTCTCTTTCCCTCAGCAAATCCGGGTGGCGGCGGAACCGAGAATACATGGAGTGGCGGCGCTGAGACAAAGTGCCTCCACAACTTGGTCGTCGCAAGTGTCGTTTCTGCAACTTAGTTGCTTCGGCTTTCTCTTTCCCTCATTAACTTTGGATGGCGGCGGAGCCGAAGATATTAGGAATGGCGGCGCTGAGGCAAAGTACCTCAGCAACTTCCCCGCTGCATGTGTTCCCTCTGCAACTTAACCATCGCATGTGTTCCCGTTGCAACTTGACTTTCTGGAATTTTCCTTCGTGGAGTCCGTTTAGACCCATGGCGGGTCGGACCAACTTGACTTTGTGGAAGGTCGTTGACTCCTTCGTTCCTGATGCCCTTCCTTTGAAGGAGCCTCTGCTTTCTTTTAGTGAGGCTGCTTTGGATGATGCTGACATTGTGAACCCAGTCTTCGTGCTGCTGTTTCGCGTGGAGCGTGGTGACTTTCCCCATTCATACATCTACTATTGCACTCACACGGGCCCTCCAACAGCCTAGTCCCTCTGGGCTGATGACATCGTGCGAGATGGTGGCCGGCGGCGAATGCGGGATGTTCGTCTCTAAAATGCCGTTTCGATTTCAAAGGGAGTTATCGGTAGCATAAATCTGAGACCAACAACGATATGGTTGTCTCCCTTGAAGGCTGCGACACTCACACTTTTTCTTTGGCATGGAGGGAGATAACTCCAACCCCGAAGATATTACCGTCATACGTGCTTGAGCACTCGTGGAATCACCCCTTGATCCGGCGTCACGACTCTGCGAGAACAAGTTCTTTATCCTGACCCTCTAAGGTGCCTTCGAGGCGGAAGTATGGCTCTTAGTATGATCTTAAGAGGAACTACTCGGGAGAGGCCCAAGAGGGACAAAACCACTTATCTTTCTGGCTGAAGCATTTCTTCAAGGACCTGCAACCAGTTGTAGGCGACATCACAGAGGAGAGTCGCAACTCCGTAGTTGGGCCGGGCTCCCGCAGCGACTTGTACTTGGCCGCCTTCGTCAGTTACTTCATTACTTTATCTCTCGGTGGTTTGGTCTTGGCACCATAGACCCTTCTTGATTATGTATACGCATGGAGAGTGTGTGTTCGCCTTTCCCTCGGCTTCTTCTAGGCATTTTGTGGTTCCATTCTATTTTTAGAGGCCCGCCATGTTGATTTCTCCTCGATAGTGTCGGGCCAACTCCCTTCTTATTCTTTGCCACGTCGCCCGGATTTCTACCGTGTGGAGCGAAGGGCATGTCGGCGTCATCTATCGGCGGACATGGTCTTTGGCGATTCGGCATAGATTAGGCGTCCCATGCCCTCGCTTGGTGATTACGGTAGAGCTTTGACAATTTGCGTGATTATACCGCTCTACTTGTGGAGGCTTAGGCTTCGTGGAGCTTCCTCGGTTAGAAGAGGCGCCTTTATTCGATAAAGGCCGTTACGCACCGCAACCTCAATCCTTTCTTCAACTTTTGCAACAATGCTCCGTAGTCCTGCGATGGAACCCATCCATGACGACTTATCTCTTAAATGCGCCCTCGGCGAGAAGCAGACCGATATATTACGTAAACTTCAAGCTTCTATCACACTGCCGTGGAAAGCCTCACCGTCTGGGGCAAATTGCTCCCCTCAAGTCGACGCGGCGATGCGGATGACCGCTCAAACTAAGAAGCCCAAAAGCGTGGCATCGATTCTTAGAGCACGTGCCTCACCAAGTAGGAAGAGACTTGAAGGTAGCCATACTTAGAAAATATTTTGCAATGCTTCCTTAGACTTCTTACATTTACTTTGGTAATCACATAAACTTTTTTTCTTTTGAGCCCACTGACCATTGCTTGGCCGGAGGTTCTTCTATTGCCATCGAAATTTCCTCAGTTGAGGCAGCGACAACGACCTTCACATTGCTACAAGGGTCACAAGGTTGAGGACCATGAGCGGTACTTCGAGATGTTGAAGAAGAACCAAGTCTTGGGGCCGCACCAACTCTTGGTGAGCAGGTTGTGGAGGCTGCGAAAATGAAGTTCCCATTGTGGAAGTTGTTGCAGGCGGCCTAGTTCTTGAGGATCTGAGCCTCAAACCCGCTAATACATGCACTCCGACCGTTCCTCTATTGGCAGAGATGATTTTTTCCTGAGACCCCAAGGGAAGATAGAGGCAAGAAAGAGCCGCTGGAAGTTGCACCTCCTCCCTTTGGAGCTGCATCTGGTGGTTCCTCCCAGTCCACTAAATCTCCATTTGTTCGAGACCCCATCCGAAATGCCCAAGTGGTGAGGAGAGTGCAAATGTGGCTTTTGCTTCCTTGTTCTCTTTGTGGCCCCTCTAAATTTGGACCGACTTGCAGTAGGCTGTAACTTTAGCCACCCACTTTATTCTTCTTTGTCTCTGGGACCTCTGACCAGTTAGCCCGGCAACCTTTGAACAACTAGCGATTTGTACCCCACTCACTTTCGGAAATGCCGGTGACCTTAGGGTATCCCAAGATTTTTATATTGGGATGGATGCCCTTCTTGTTCGAATCTGAGCGTTGGAGACTACGGATGGATGACCTCTTTTGGGCGACATGGCGGTGCAAGCGACTTTAGTCTTTCTCGCGAGGCTAGTTCACCGATCGCCAACACTACATCTACCCATTCAATGCTAGAGGGCAATCATCTTCGTGAAGTCGTCGTCCTCAAACCTTTAGTCGCTCCACGATCTCCCTCCGTGATTGAAATTTGGCGGGGGTGTGAGAATCCCCTCATTAGAAAGTTTCTTTTCTAACTTATTGGGTCTCCTCGTGGCTGCTCCAGCTTCCGGGCATTGCACCTCGGCACCTTTTACGCTTTTAACATTCACGGATCTATGATGCACAAACCTTCTTTGGAGTCACTTTCGACTTCATTAGTGACCTTGCTACTAAGAAGATTCGACAACCCCTAGCATGTTAAGTGGAAAGTCTTGAGAGCAAACTGGCGGTTGAGAGGAACGGTTTGGACCTATCGTGGATGAGGGATAGGCTTCAGGCAATCGATGGTTTCCTCGAGCATATAGACAACGTGGCGATGATTGTGCCCTTGGAGGAGACTATCAAAGAATGTGAGGATGCCTTGGAGTAGCATCGGCAGAACCTGGCTCGGTTCAGGGAGAAAGAGTCTGCGTTGGTTGCCCAGTTGCCTTGGGATGTGACCCTGATGGACTCCCTCATTAAGGGTTTGATTTGACTTAGCGTGACTCTGTTATGACTTCCTCCATCTTCTTTTCTTTATTTTGTTGTTTCATTGCGCTTGCGGCGCCTTTTCTTTTCTTCTCCTCTGTCACAACTTCTTTTCAAACATTGTAATCATGTTCTGGAAGTTCAACTTTAATGAAAAGTGTGGATGGTTTGTAGTACTTTGAATTTCATTTCTTCGCCCTCCTTACATTGCTTTTATACAGTTTTTTTAAAGATAAGCAAAAACTCTTGCAGTGAACAAAACTTCATTTTGCAAGGATAAAATTTCACTAAGTATGGAAAACTTTCCTCATACTAAGTGTCTATGAAATGTGAGTTTACTAAGTGTGTGACACTTTCTTCACATTTTGCTTTGGAAGTATTGACAAAGAAACTTACAACTCTTTTTCTGGACAAAGAAGTTAAGGAAAATATTCTTTGACATACTTGTCGTTGATAAGGCGATTTTGAACCCATCATTTACTCTTGTCAACTTGTAGTACCCTTCTTTGCTTGCCTCGAAACTTTGTAGGGGCCTTCCCATCTGGTGAGAACTTGGGAATTGGTTGCCCCAGCATGATTCGTCCTTGTCTTCCATACCAAGTCCCTTTTATTGAACTTCTTGTCTTTGAGCAGTGATTGTGAAGCCTGAGCTATGGATTCATGATACTTTTCCATTGCCCATGAGGCGATCTCTTCTTTCTTGGTGCCTCTATGTCATTCTTTACTGTTTGGAACTAAGTGTCTTGACATAGCCATTACAGGTGAGAATCTTCCAACTCAGCTGGTAACTGACCGGACCCGTACACTAGGGAAAATGGGGTTACTGAGTTGGCTTTCTCTTTGGCCTCTAGCGCCCAAAGTGCTCACGAAGTCGTTAGGACCATGTGCCCTGCTTCATCTATCATTTTACTCAATATTGAATGATGGTTTTGTTAGTCGCCTCGGCTTGTCCATTCCTTTGGGGTAGTATGGACTAGACTTGTCTTTGCTTGATCGGTAGGCGTTAATGATCTTCCACATGACGATTTACAAAGGGAGTTCCATTGTTGGACAACATTACTTTTGGTATGCCAAACCTACAGATTATGCTTTCTCTGATGAAGTTGGCTACTCCTGCCCCGTCTGCCTTCCTCATCGTTATAGCCTCCACCCACTTGGTACTAACTTCAGTCGCTACAAGTATCCATTTGTGGCCTTTGGATTGCTGCGCTGTCAAATGCCCAAGTATGCAACAGGTAAGGGGTCTTGATGTTGTGCAGCTGCTCTGCCGGTACATGTATCAAGTTCCCAAACTTCTGGTAGGATTGGCATCTCCTTACAAATTTTTTAGCATCTTCTTCCATTGTCGGCTAGTAGTAGCCAAGGTGAATGAGATGTCCATATAATCGCTGCCTTCCTTGATGTTCTGTCTTGTGGGCTTCCCTCAGCACCTCATTTGCCTCATCCTTTGGTCAAGGAAAAAGCGGAGGGCCCGCCTCTTAACTCTGATTGCATCGGCTTTGTTCTCAAGCAGTGTGCCATTTCCAAGGTAGTCGACATATGGCTGCCTCCATTCTTCATTGCTTAAGAAATGGGCTTCCTCTTCCTTAGGATGGGATTGACATTTTGCACATTGCCTCTGCAACTCAGTACTTTCCTTTTCCATCTCTAGCCAATAATACCCTTGCCTCTGTATCCGTCGGTATAGACTGATATCTCCATCTCCACAAGACTTAGCATGGATCTGCTTAAGTCTGTAAGTTGCTTCTTGTCTCTGGCGCACCTTGCCAGCAAGTTATTGGCACCGCGAAAATACAACTCTCCTCTGAGGAGCAGAAATTATGCAAGTTCTGCTGGTCTGATTGTTCCCTGGCCTGTTTTCAACTGTTTTGTTGGATTATATCTCCTTTCCATCCCTCAGCATCTTGCTCTATATGTTCTTCGGCTAACACTGCTGGTGTTGTTCTTTTCTCCATGACAATGGCTATACTATCATCTGGTATATCCACCTTTTGCCCCCAGTGTAGCCAAGGCATCAGGGAAACGGTTGTGTGTTCGAGGGGAATGCTGGATTTGGACATCATCAAATTAAGTGAGCAACCCCTGAACCACGGTGCGATACAGGCCCAACAGAGACTCCTTTAAGGCGAAATCACCCACTGTTTGCCTGACAACTAACTCGGAGTCGCCCCAAATTTTCAACTTGCGGAGGCCCTTCTTTTGGGCAGCGATTAAACCCAGTGTCAACGCCTCATATTCAGCCTCGTTGTTTGAACATTCAAAATCAAGCTTATATGATAGATGAAACTTCTCTCCATCTTCACTGTGCCAGCTCCGCCTTTCCCAGCTCCCAAAGCTCCATCAAATTTTAAGTCCCAATAAGCCTCAACTGCAGCTGCTGAGACATGGACCTCACCTGGTAGAGATACCTCTGCAGGTTCATGTTCACCAGATGGGAATTGGGCCAGTAAGTCTGCAAGTGCTTGGCTCTTGATAACCTTGGGATTAACACAAGTAATGTCATATTCTGCTAGAGCCAAAAGCCATCTTGCCATTATTCAAGTCAGAGCACGTCTGTCTAGCAAGTAGCAGACCAGATCACTCCGAAGTCACAACATGGATAGGGTGTGCCAAAAAATAGTTGCGCAACTTCCGCACCGTGAAGATTAAGGCTAAACAATGCCTCTCAATTGGGGTATATCGCGACTCGACACCATTGACTTTGCGACTGATGTAATAGACTGGCTTCTGAATGCCATCTATGTCTTGGACAAGTAAATTTGGCCAAGGTGTAGGCGTCGGTATGATGTGAGGCTTGTTGGGTTGTAGGGCAATCATTGTAAGTGCTTTCTTCACCATATCAAATGTCTCTTGGTATTCTGCAACCATTCAAACTTGTGATTCCCTTTCGGCGGTGTCCCCGAAGGAAAAAGGTTATCTCGGCAAATTTGGAATGAACCTCTGGTATGACACTTTGCCTAGGAATTTCTTCAAAGCCTTTTGAGAGTGTGGTGGTGGCAACTCATGATTGATTTAATCTTATCCCCATCTACTTCAATCCCCCGCCGATGTACAAAAAAACCAAGGAACTTGCCGGCGGTAACTCCGAAGGCACACTTGAGAGGGTTCATCTTCAGGCAGAATTTGCGGCACCGCAGAAAAACTTTTTCCAAATCATCTACATATACTTCCACTTCATGATGCAACATGTCATGGAACAACTTGACCATAGCCCGTTGGTAGAAATTTGCCCGCGTTTTCAAACCGAAGGGTATCATAGTATAGAAAAAAATTCCCCAAGGGTGTTCTAAATGCCGTTTTTTCTGCATCTTCTGATACCATTTTGATCTGGTTATAACCACTGAATCCATCCATAAAGGAGGACATCTTATGGCCCGCAGTAGAATCGACAAGTGTGTCAACATGGGGCAATGGAAACTCATCTTTCGGGCAGGCCTCATTCATTCAGGTCGGGAAAGTCCATGCAGACCCTAATCTGGCCGTTCTTCTTCTCCACAGGCACAATATTAGCTAGCCAAGTTGGGTACTGTATGGGCTCAATGAACTTGGCCCTCGGCAACTTTTCTACCTCTTCCTTAATCTTTGCCTCAAGGTCAGGGTGATACTTTCGAGCATGCTGCTTTATTGGCTTAGAGTTGGGAAAAGTATCCAAGTGATGTGTGACAAGAGATGGGTCAAAGACCAGGCATCTTATCGTATGTCCAAGCAAAAGGCGTCCTTATGCCGCTTCAGTAGTGTTATCAATTTTGCCTTAGCTGTTGGAGCCATTGTGTCGCTGATGAACATGGGGCTTGCTCTACCTTGGTAAGTCGCTGAGGTTGACCTCAGCAAGTACCTCCTGTTGCAGTTTGGGTCTATCTTGCACGCATTCAGGGGCGGGCTCAGGCATCTCCACCAACTTTTCTTAGGACTCGTCATCGTTACATTTATTTGTCTCGGGGCCATCCTCCCAAGGTATGAAGCCTGGCGTCCAAGACCCGTCATAGGTGGTAAATTGTCTTACCGCCCTCCCGCACCGCAACAATCTTGGGCGGAGGACTTGTGGACTTGTTGCTCCTCTTCTGCCCACTACTTTCTGGAGCAGCCCCTGCATCCCGAATGCCATCCCATTTTGGCAATTTTACTCTGCAACTTTACGGTCCTTGGGTTTCACCCATTGACAACTTCGATGAAAAAGCGCATCGAATAGTGTGCCTCCTCAACCCCAAATGGTACATTTGAGGCGCATTTATATAGTCCTTTGTCGCTTTTCCAACTTTGCCTTCACGCATTGGTGATAACTTCGGCGAGGATAGCTCCATATCGGTGCATCAAGCTCGCCAAGTATCATGTGGCAATTTGTGTCGCTTCAATCACATGAAACTTGGTTGCGGAAGATCTCACCAGCTGCTAAGACCATGACCACATGGCCCTTGGTATCTTTTTCTTGCCGCAAAACCGTCCGCGGTGATGGGTTGGCGAACCATCTGGACTACGGGACACCGGCCTTTGCAAAGGTGTCGATTAGTGATGATGTTTATGGGCGCCCCGCCATCAAAGCACACTTGAACTCTACATTATTGATGTATCTTTGTGACAAAAGAGGGCGATTATGGGGAAATGGGTATGCTCTGCGCCTTTTAAAAAGTAATGGCCCTATAAGCTTCTGGATGCATGGCGCATACTCCTTAACCTCAACAACTTCATCATGGTGCACTTCAAAGATATTAATGAGGGCTTTTGTTGCTTCAACTTTGGCGGCTTAGCTCATTGTTGGTTAAAGAAGCGCGAAACTTAACGAGTTTTGCAAGGCACAGGCATTAGCATCCTCTGCGAATTTTGCCTCTGCGGTACCTTGTCTCGGGCTGGCGATTGCAATTTCTTCTAACTCATCATAGTAAGGCGCCATATGCACTTGATCACGCCTGCGGGCGAGATAGCCAATCATATATGTCTGAGCATCTTTGAACTTGACTCATTTCGTCAACTTTCTACTTGAAGATACTTTTCAAAGTCCATGATCCCTAGTAGGGTGTCGGTGGTTACGTGATGAACACAATAATCCGGGCTTTCTTTGTCCTTCTTGGTTGGAGGGACATCAAGCTGGAGGCAAGTTAAGTTCACCATCGCTACCCATTCTTTAACGAGCCTTAACATTCTCAAAATTTTGCAGGACATGGATTTCTGTCATAACTCTTTCTCTTAGAGGGCGTCGCCTCCCCTTGCGGCGGCTCCCTCCTGCGAAGGTTATCGCTTGACAACTCTGCTCTTTGCGAGGGTAGCGGTGGTTGTCACGAGATACTGCAAGGGACGATGGTCTTGAGGTTCCTATTTGCCTCAATCAAAATTTGAAATGGTGGTGATTATAATTCACCAAGAAAATTTTGTAGTCGCGTATGGCACCCTCCACACATATGCTGACTAAATAGGCCTCATCCACTGGTTCATGACAGTCAATAGCCTTATCTTGGAACCGCTTAACATAGTCCAATATATCTTCGCCCTCCTTTTGAACATCTCTCCCAAGGGTGAGGGTTGTAACTTTCTCTTGGACTTGGAAGAACTTCGTGTGGAACGTGTTCACCATCTCCTCCCAACTCTTGATCGAGTTGGGAGCCAGGATCTATACCATGCAAGCCCTTTCGATAAGTGGACTTGGAGAACTCGATGGCGAGAGAGTGGTCCTTTGCCATGGACACCAAGAGTTTCAATGAACCTCACCACTGTTCTCCCATTGCCTTGTTTCCCATCAAACTTAATAAACTTGTGCCTTTGTATACCCAGTTGGGTATGGCATGGTCAATATCTCACGAGTATGGGGCCCTCACATCTGGTCGAGAAGAGATGGGAGTTGCTTCTTCTACGCTCTTGCTCGAGCATAAGCTTGTACATCGGCTAGAGTAACAAAGTGAGTGAAATTTGGAATGGTCGATCTGCTCTGAGTATTGAACCAGTGACCACACCGTTCGCCTGAAGTACCACCGAAGACATCTGGATCGGAGCCCAAACCTCAGGGAACAGGTTAGGCACTAGGTTTGGGGCCCTTTCTGAGGCGAAGGTGCTTGTCTTTGGAGGTGGTTGAAAGCCATGGACATCTTGACCTCAATGAGAGTTTGCAAAGCTGCCAGGATCTCCGTCTGCGTATCCTGGAGTGACTGAACTGCCTCAATCACAACACTATGGTCACGGTCCTCCGCATGTGCTGCTCCGCCATTTGAAGAGCCTTGCTGAACTTCATCCTCTACCATTTTTCGGTGAGGTGTGTAAACCCACTGCAGTCTGAACCATCAACAATGACCTCCCAGTAGTCGCCCGAGAAATGTAAGGGGTTCGAGATCGAGAGAAGGTGATTAGAGAGGCAAAACTATGCTAATGGTCCAGAATGGTGGAAGTGGCTTGAAAATGGCGTGACAAGCTATGCGGAAGTTGGAGAGTGTGCGGTGGGTGGCGGTGAAACCGTAGCTCAAGAAAAAAAGTATGGCAATGCCAAAATGGGCAGCAACTCCCCCAAATCCCCAAAATTCCTGTAGTTGAACCTTATGATATAGGTCCTATTTATATAGGCTTTTCCTGGGCACCAAGAGGACACCAAGTGGCCAAATAGAGAGAGGACATGTGTCTTAGATGATCACATGGAATATTCTACCTTGAGCCACCAGGCTGAAGATGCCACGTGTCCTTCTACATGTACTGTGTACTATCTGTTTGCCTCCACAACTACCTTTTTGAGCCTCAACAAGTGTAGTTGCGACGGGAGTGTTTGGCGTTGAAACTCCCCCTTGAGCCTCAGCAAGTGCAGTTGCGACGGGAGCGTTTGCCGCTGCACTTGCCTTCTCAGCTCAAACCTCAGAAAATGCACTTGCAGCGATAAACCTTACTGCTGCACTTGCCTTCTCAGTTCTACTTGGCCACTGCATGCATTCTCAGGACTCCATTAGTCTACTATCGACTATGTTAGGTGCTCCTGCTGACAAAGCCTTCACCCTTAGCCACCTAACCACAAACTTCGGCTTCCCGAGGCGAATGCCACGCAATAAGCTGCTATCGGCCGTCTTTGTGCCATAGTACCAATCCCAATGGGCTTCCTCAGTCTTGCCCGTGCGACTAAGGCTGGTGTATGACCTGGGTAATGGAAAGGGAGTCCCTTATGATCTGGCTACCTTGCTCCCATCTTCGCAGGATCGCCCATGATGGCGGTACCACAGGCACGCCATCGGTTCCAACGATAAATCTTGAAATTGCTATCAGTGCCAAGTTAAATGAATTTTGGGGCCTACTATCAACCCTGGGCTAGTAATGCCTTGGGGCCTGCTACCAGTGCCAGGCATTACCCTCTACATGCAGAGGGGAAGCTTTTCCCAGAGGTTGCTATCACCTTGGCGGGATGTTCCCTCCGCAAGTTGGTTGCGGCGGCAGTAGTTGCTGCGGTAGTCATTTCCCGTGGCAAGTTCAAATGGCATAACCCACAATATTGGAGATGGCGGCGCCGACAAAGTGCGTATGCAACAGGCGCCTCTACAACAGTTACCTCGGTTCTCTCCTTCCTCGGCAACTCCGGTGGCGGCAGGCAAGAATACTTGGAATAAGCGGCGCTAAGACAAAGTGCCTCCATGACTTAGTACGTGCATAGCTATCGCCTCTGCAACTTTGTTCTTGACTTTCTCTTTCCCTCATCAACTTTGGATGGCGGTGGGCGAAGATATCGAGAATAAGCGGCGTGAGGCAAAATACCTCGGCAACTTCCATTGCATGTATTCCCTCTGACTTGATCGTCGCATGTGTTCATTGCGCAACTTGACTCGGTCATTTTCGCCGTGGAGCTGTTTGGACCCTTGATGGGTCGGACCTACTCCGACCTTTGTTGGCCACTTCCTTAGACTTTAGCCCATGCTCCTTTTTCATTCTGATCGCCTTTTAGGGTGACCTCGATTATAGCCCCATACTTAATTTGGGGTTTAATTTCTAACCCTCTACATTTGCCCTGCCCTGCCCTGATGGGAACACATTTACGGTTTCGGTAGCGTGCATGGCCTTGACAAAGTAACCCAAGGGTTGTGTCGGATGGGTCAGAAGTTGTGTCGGCTCTTTAAAGGATTACCCTCTTAACTGTCCGGTCATAATGGGCCTAGGGAAGCGTGTCGACGCCTTTTTGCTACTTTCTTTATAAATAGCGCCCTTTGGTTCACTGGTCCCCCACTTTCTCCCAAACACACTTTTTGTCTCCTTGTCTTCTTCTCTTCCTTGTCCCCACTTTCCAAAGTCTTCTTTACTTTTCTTTATACTTCCTTATAGCGGCCTGAGGTTTACAGGCAGTGACCCACCCTCTTGAGTGGAGGAGGGCCTCATACTTGAGGCTAGTGACCCTTTTGGAAGGCCATTGACTCCTTCGTTCTGATGCCCTTTCTTTCAAAAGCCTCTGCTTCCTTTTGGTAAGCGACTTTGGATGATGCTAACATGGTGAATCAATCTACGTACTCTGGTTTCGCGTGGGCGTGGTGAGTTTCCCCATTCATACATCTAGTATCGCACTCACTTGGGCCCTCAACAATTTGGTCACTCTGGGTTGATGACATCATTGCGAGATGGTGGCCGGCGGCGATGCGGGATGTTACGTCTCTGATGCCGTTTCGATTTGAGGAGTTATCGGTCATAAAGTACAAACCAACAACGATATGGTTGTCTTCATTTGGGCCGCGACACTTTCGCTTTGTTTCTTTAGCATGCGTGGAGATAACTCCAACCCTCGAAGATGTTGCCGTCATACTGGCGCTTGAGCACTCGTGGAATCACCCCGCCGATCCGGCGTCACGACTCCTCTGAGAACAAGTTGTTGTCCTTTGCCCTCCAAGGTGCCTTCGAGGCGGAAGTATAGCTCTTGGTCTAATCTTGGGACTAGGAACTACTCGAGAGGCCAAGAGGACAAAAGCACTTATCTTTCTGGTGAAGCATTTCTTCAGGACACTGCAACGGTTGTGGGCGACATCACAAAAAGTCATAACCGTAGTTGGGCAGGCTACATGGCGACTTGTGCTTGGCGCCTTAAGTCGATTACTTCATTTCTTTTGTTTGTTCTCCCGGCAACCTTCTTTGAGAGTATTAACCCTCTGGTGTTCCCATTGGGCATCAAGCTTTGCGGTGACGAGATCCCTCTAGCCCCCTCTTCTTGGGAACTTATACTCGCCTTGACCTCATCCATTCGGACATGGAGCAATCCATGGGCCGCTATGATGTGTTGAGCTCTTTGTACACACTCGATTCTGACGCTTTCTTCTATGAGAGATTCCCTACCACGGGCCCCGTCCCTAAAGAACATGAGCCTTTCTTCACTGAACAAGTTCTTGATCACGAGCATCGTCTGTTCTAGATGCAAAAGTCGACTGTCACGAGGCAAGTCGCCACTCCCTCCTTCCTCGCATCTCTCGGTGAGTGCGGTCTTGGCACCAACAAACCCTTTGCAGATTATGTAGACGCATGGAGGTGTGTGTTCGCCCTTTCACTCGGCTTCTTCGAGCATTTATGTGGTTCCATTCTATTTTTAAGGCTCGCCATGTTAATTTCTCCCTTGAGAGTGTCTGGCTAACTCCTTCTTATTCTTTGCCATGATCGCCGGATTTCTACGAGTATGGAGCAGGTGGGCATGTCGGCGTCATCTATCGGCCGGACGGGGTCCTGGCGATTCGGCATGGATCGGGGTGTCCCATGCCCTCGCTTGGTGATTACCACGAGCTTTCGGCGGTTTGCCGTGATTATACCGCTTTACTTGTGGAGGCTTAGGCTTCGTGGAGCTTTCCTCACTTGGAAGAGAGGCGTTTTACTCGACTAAAAATTTGTTCTAGCACGCAACCTCAACTCTTTCTTCTACTTTTGCCTGATGCTCCGTAGTCCTGCGATGGAACCCATCCATGACCTAACTTATCTCTTAAATGCGCCCTCGGCGAGAAACAAACCGGTATATACGTAAGCTTCAAGCTTCTATCCTGCCTCGTGGAGAAGCCTCACCGTCTAGGGCAAATTACTCCCCTAAAGTCGGCGATGCGGATGAACCGCTCGGACAAATGGCGGCCAAGAGCGGCGGCGGCGATTCTTAGAACACGTGCCTCACCAAGTAGGAAGAAACTCGAAAGGTACCCATACTTAGAGAATATTTTGCATTGCTTCCTCGGATTTCTTACATTTACTTTGGTAATCACATAACCTTTTTACTTTTTAGGCCGGACCAGCCATACCACCGGCCCCGGGTGTTCTTCTTCTGCCATCGGGATTTCCTCGAGATTGAGCGGCGACAACGACCTTCCCATTGCTACAAGGGTTACAAGGTTCGAGGACATGACGGTACTTCGAAGATGTTGACAACTCTTTGAAATTGGTGAGCAGGTTGTGGAGTGCGAAAAATTAAATTCCCCTTGCTGTGGAAGTTGTTGCGGGCGGCCTAGTTGCTGAGGGTGCAGACCCTCCAAACCCCGCTGACTCTGTGCACTCCGACCGTTCCTCTGTCGGCGGAGATGATTTTTTCCCTGAGACCCCAAGGGAAGATAGCGGCATGAGAGAGCCGCTGAAAGTTGCACCACCTCCCTCTGGAGCTACATCTGGTGGTTCCTTCCAACCCACTGAGGCTCCATTGCTTCAGCAGACCCCACTGCTAAACACCCAGTGGTGAGGAGAGTGCAAGTGTGGCATTTGCTTCCACTTGTTCTCTTTGTGACCCCTCTAAATTTGGACCGACTTGCGAGTGCTTGTCACTTTGCCACTTACATATTCTTGATGTCATTGGGACCTCGACCCGATTATACCTTTCGCCCCACCAGTCTCCTTCCAGTGATTAAAAGCGGGGGTGTGAGAGTCCCTCGGCCCTCGAGAAAGTTTCTTTTCTAAGTTCTTGGGTCTCCTCTGTGGCTGCTCCCCTCTCCTGCGCATCCGGGCATTGCACCCGACACCTTCTTGCTTTGCGTTCTGGATCTATAGTGCGAACAACCTTTGTTGGAGTCACTCACCGGCTTCATTCACGACCTTGCTACTAAGAAGATTACGACAACCCTTAGCAAGTTAAGTGGAAAGTGCGAGCAAACTGGCGGCTTTCGGAGGAATGGTTTGGACCTATCGTGGATGAGGATAGGCTTGAGCGGTCGATGGTTTCCTCGAGCATCACGGAACAACGTGGCGATAATAGGGCGATTTTGAACCCATCATCTACTCTTATCAACTTGTAGTACCGGCTTTGCTTGCCTCGGCAACTTTATGCAGACCTTCCCATCTGGGTGAGAGCTTGGGAATTGGTTGCCACCGCATGATTGCGTCCACTGTCTTCCATACCAAGTTTTCTTCATTGAACTTCTTGTGCTGAGCAGATCAATTGTAGGCACGAGCTACGGATTGATGATACTTTTCCATTGCCCGCGAGGCCCGATCTCTTCTTTCTTCAGCTGCCTCTATGTCATTCTTTACGCTATCTAGAACTAAGTGTCTTGACATAGCCATTCTTCTTTGAAGTCTTGCCAACTCAGCTGGTAACCACGACGAACACGTACACTAGGGAAAATGAGGTTGCTGAGTTGGCTTTCTCTTCAGTTCTATCGACCAAAGTGCTCACGAGTCATTAGGACCATGTGCCCTGCTTCATCCATCATTTTACTCAATATTCAAATGATGGTTTTGTTGGTCGCCTCGGCTTGTCTATTCACAGGGTAGTATGGACTAGACTTGTCTTTGCTTGATCGGTAGGCGTTAATGATCTTCCCACATGACGATTTACAAAGGGAGTTCCATTGTCGCCTGACATTACTTTTGGTATTCGCCAAACCTCTGATTATGCTTTCTCTGATGAAGTTGGCTACTCCTGCCCCGTCTACCTTCCTCATCGGTATAGCCTCCACCCCCACTTGGTACTAACTTCAGTCGCTGCAATCTGTGGCCTTTCGATTGCTGCACTGTCAAATGCCCAAGTATGGAACACGTAAAGGGTCTTGATGTTATGCAGCTCAACCACCGGTGCATCTATCAAGTTCCCAAACTTCTAGCAGGATTGGCATCTCCTTACAAAGTTCTTAGCATCTTCTTCCATTGTCGGCCAGTAGTAACCGAGGTGAATGAGATGTCCATATAATCGCTGCCCTCTTTGATGTTCTGTCTTGTGGGCTTCCCTCAGCACCTCATTTGCCTCATCCTTTGGTCAAGGAAGAAGCGGAGGGCCCGCCTCTTAAATCTGATTGCATCGGCTTTGTTCTCAGGCAATGTGCCATTTCCAAGGTAGGCGACATATGGCTGCCTCCATTCTTCACTGCTTAAGAAATGGGCTTCCTCTTCCTTAGGATGGGATTGGCATTTTGCACATTGCCTCTACAACTCAGTACTTTCCTTTTCCATCTATGGTCTGTAATACCCTTGCCTCTGTATCCGTCGGTATAGACTGATACTCCATCTCCACAAGACTTAGCATGGATGCCTTAACTCTCAAAGTTGCTTCTTGTCTCTGGCGCACCTTGCCCGACAAGTTGTTGGCACTTGAAAATACAACTCTCCTTTGAAGAGCATAAATTATGCAAGTTCTCTTTGATGCGATTGTTCCTGGCCCGCTTTCATTGTTCTATTGGATTATATCGGCTTTCCATCCCTCGGCATCTTGCCTTTGTATGTTCTCTGACTAACTGCTTCTTTGGTTACATTCTTTTCTCGATGGCGATGGCTATACTATCATCTGGTATATCCACCTTTGCCCCAGTGTAGCCAAGGCATTGGAGAAAGCGGTTGTGTTAAAGGCTATGCTAGATTTGGACATCATCAAATTGGTGAGCAACCCTTGAACCCGGTAGCGTCACGGGCCCAGAGGCTCCTTTAAGGCGAAATCACCCATTGTTTGCGTGACAACTAACTCGGCGTCGCCCCAAATTTTCAACTTGCGGAGGCCCTTCTTTTGGGCAGCGATTAGACTTCGATATCAGCGCCTCGTATTGACCTCGTTGTTTGAACATTCAAAATCAAGCTCATATTATAGATGAAACTTCTCTCCTTCACTGTGCCAGCTCCGCCTTTCCCAGCTCCCAAAGCTCCATCAAATTTTAAGTCCCAATAAGCCTCAACTGCAGCTACTGAGACATGGACCTCACTTGGTAGAGATACCTCAGCAGGTTCATGTTCACCAGATGGGAATTGAGCAAGTAAGTCTACAAGTGCTTGGCTCTTAATAGCCTTGGGATTAGCACCAGTGATGTCATACTCTGCTAGAGCCAAAAGCCATCTTGCCATTCTTCCAGTCAGAGCGGGTTTGCTTAGCAAGTAGCGGACCGGATCACTCCGGGGTCACAACATGGATCGGGTGTGCCAAAAAATAGTGACGCAACTTCATGTTGTGAAGATTAAAGCTAAACAATGCCTCTCAATTGAGGTATATCGCGACTCGACACCATTGACTGCGGTGATGTAATAGGCGGCTTCTCAATGCCATCTATGTCTTGGACAAGTAGAGCCCCAATAGGCCAGGGGTGTAGGCGTCGAATGCGATGGCGAGGCTTGTTGGGTTGTAGGGCAATCATTATAAGTGCTTTCTTCGCCATATCAAATGCTTGTTGGTGTTCTTGCAACCATTCAAACTTGTGATTCCCTTTCAGTAGTGTCCCAAAGGAAAAGGTTATCTCAGCAAGGGCTAGAATGAACCTTCTGAGGTATGACACTTTGCCTAGGAATTTCTTCAAAGCCTTTTGAGAGTGTGATGGTGGTATCTCCATGATTGATTTAATCCTATCCCCATCTACTTGAATCCCCCGCCGGTGTACAAAAAAGCCAAGGAACTTGCCGGCGGTAACTCCGAAGGCACACTTGAGAGGGTTCATCTTTAGGCAGAAATTCTGGCATTGAAAAACTTTCCAAGTCGCAGAGGTGTCGGTTTGCCTCAGTAGACTTGACCACCAGATCATCCACATATACTTCCGCTTCATGATGCAACATGTCATGGAACACTGCAGTCATAGCCCGTTGGTGGGCTACCCATTCTTTAACCAGAGCCTTAACATTCTCAAGGTTGCAAGGACATGGATTTCTGTCCTCATAACTCTTTCTCTTCAAGAGGGCGTCGCCTCCCTTGCGGCGGCTCTCTCCTCTGAGAGGTTACTGCAACAACTCTGCTCTCTTTGAGGAGTAGCGGTGGGCATCCTGAGATCTGTGCAAGGGACTAGTGGTCTTGAGGTCCCTATCTGCCTCAATCAAGGTTGAAATGGTAGGCAGATTATGATTTACCAAGAAAATTTTGTAGTCGCGTACGGCACCTCTCCACACATATGCTGACAAAATGGGCCTCATCCACTGGTTCATGACAGTCAATAGCCTTATCTTGGAACCGCTTAACATAGTCCACTATATCTTCGCCCTCCTTTTGGATAACTACTTGAGGGTGAGGGTTGTAACTTTCTCTTAGACTTGGAAGAAGGAACTTGTTCACCATCTCCGCCTAATTCTTGAGAAGAGTTGGGAGCCAAGTTCACATACCAACTGCAAGCCCTTTCAGTAAGTGGGCTTGGAGAACTCTGAAGAGCCTGAAGTGGTCCTTGCCATGGACACCAAGAGTTTGAATGAACCTCACCACCTGTTCTCTGGCATTGCCTTGTTTCCCATCAAACTTAATAAACTTGGGCACTGTATACCCAGTTGGGTATGGCATGGTTAATATCTCCCGAGTATGGGGCCCTCATATCTGAGTCGGGGAGAGATGGGAGTTGCTTGTTACTACACTCTTGCTCGAGCATAGCTTGTACATCGGCTAGAGTAACAAAGTGAGTGAAATTTGGAATGATCGATGCTGCTCACAGAATGTGAACAATGGCCGTGACAGATTCGCCAGTACCACTTGGAGGCACCTAAATCGGGCCGAACCTCGAGAAGAGGTTAGGCCTTTGGGTTTGGGGCGCTACTGAGGCGGAGGTGCTTGCGATGGAGCTGGTCGAGAAGCCATGGCCATAATAGCCTCAATGAGAGTTTGCAAAGCTGCCAGGATCTCCTTCTGCGTATCTGGGTGAGTGGCTGCCTCAATCCACAACACTATGGTCACGGTCCTCGCATGTCTTTGCTCCGCCATTTGAAGAGCCTTGCTGAACTTCATCCTCTACCATTTTTTCCAGTGAGGTGTGTAAACCACTGCGGGTATGAACCATCAACAAAGCAGCCTCCCCAGCGGAGTCGCTAGAAATGTAGGGGGGTTCGAGGTTAGTGAAGGTGAGTAGAGGGGAAAAACTATGCTAATAGTGCATGAATAGTGGAAGTGGCTTGAGAATGGCGTGACAAGCTATGCGGAAGTTGGAGAGTGTCTTGTGGGTGAGGTGAAACATGTAGCTCGAAGAAATGTATAGCAGTGCCAAAATGGGCACCATATCCCCCAAATTCCCAAAATTCCTCTTGTTGAACCTTGGGAAATGGGTCATATTTATATAGGCTTTCCCTTGGCACCAAGAGGAAACCAAGTGGCCAAATAGAGAGAGGACATGTGTCTTAGATGATCACATGGAATATTCTGCCTTGAGCCACCAGGCTGAAGGTGCCACGTGTCCTACATGTACTGTGTACTATCTGTTTGCCTCCGCAACTACATTTTTTAAGCCTCAGCAAGTGTAGTTGTGATAAGAGTGTTTGGCGCTGCAACTCCCTCCTGAGCCTCAGCAAATGCAGTTGCGACAAGATCGTTTGCCGCTGCACTTGCCTTCTCAGCTCGAACCTCAGAAAGTGCACTTGCAGCGATAAACCTTGTTACTGCACTTGCCTTCTCAGTTCTACTTGGCCACTGCATGCATTCTCAGGACTCCATTAGTCTGCTATCGACTATGTTCGTGCTCACTGCAGCGAAGCCTTCACCCTTAGCCACTTAACCACAAACTCCCCAGCTTCCCAGGGCGAAGGCCACAGCCAAGCCTGCTATCAGCCGTGTTGTGCCTTAGTACCCAGCCCAAGGGGCTTCCTTAGTCCTGCCGATGCGACTAAGGCAGGTCTATGACCTGGGTAATGGAAAGGGAGTCCCTGATGATCGGGCTACCCTGCTCCCATCTTCGCGGGATTGCCTTGATGGCCCAGTGCTCTGGGCCTGCCATCAACTCCATCCAGCAAGTCTTGGAGCCTGCTATCAGTGCCAAGTTAAATGAATTTTGGGGCCTGCCATCAGCCCTGGGCTAGAAATGCCTTGGGGCCTGCTATCAGCGCTAGGCATTACCCTCTACTTGCGAGAGAAGCTTTTCCCAAATTTGCTATCACCTTGGATGGGGATGTTCCCTCATGAAGTTGGTTCTTTGCGGTAGTCATTTCGTGGCAAGTTCAAATGGCATAGAGCAATATTGGAGATGGCGGCGCCGACAAAGTGCCTATGCAACTTGCGCCTCTCCAACTTGGTTGCTTCGGTTCTCAACTTCCCTCAACAACTCCAGGTGGCGACGGAACCGAGAATACTTGGAATGGCAGTGCTAAGACAAAGTGCCTCCGCAACTTAGTCGTCGCAACAGTCGCCTCTGTAACTTAGTTGCTTCGGCTTTCTCTTTCCCATGTCAACCTTGGATGGCGGTGGAGCCGAAGATATTAGGAATGGCGACGCTGAGGCAAAGTACCTCGACAACTTCCCCGCTGCATGTATTCCCTCTGCAACTTGACCGTCGCATGTGTTCCCGCTACAACTTGACTCGGTCATTTTCCTTCGTGGAGTCTGTTTGGACCCTTGGCAGGTCGGACCTACTCCGGCCCACTGTTGGCCCACTTTCCTTGGACTTTAGCCCATGCTCCTTTTTCATTCCTGGTCGCCTCTTTGGGGCGACCTCAGTACTTAGTCCTCGTTTGGGAACAGGCTAATTTAGTAACTTTTTGGTTATTTGGCTAAAATATGAACTAAAAAAAATAGTATGTTTGGGATGACTTTTTAAGTTTTACGAAAAGATGTGCAAAAAGTAGAAAAAAGAATCTTTGACTTTTTGGCATGGGTTGGTGGCTTTTGACTAATTTAGTAACTTTTGACTTTTGGCTAAGGGTTCCCCAACGAGGCCTTAATTTGGGCTTTAATTTACGACCCTCTACATTTGCCCCCTGATGGGGAACCGTTCTGGTTTCCATGGCGTGCATGGCCTTGACAACTAACGAGGTTGCGTCGGTTCGGTCGAAGTTGTGTCGACTCTTAAAGGATTACCCTCTTGGTGACGGGTCATAATGGGCCTAGGGAAGCGTGTCGGCGCCCTTTGCTACTTACTTTATAAATAAGCGCCGTTGGGTCCCTTTGGTCCCCATACCTTGAAACACACTTTATGTCTCCTTGTCTTCTTCTCTTCCTTGTCCCTACTTTCAAAAGTCTTTTTACTTTTCTTTATACTACCTTATGGCGGCCTAGCGTTTCTACCGACAAAGTGACCAACCCCCTACTAAGTGGAGGGGCCTCACACTTGGAGGCTAGTGACCCTTTTGGAAGGCGTTGACTCCTTAGTCACGATGCCCTTCCTTTGGAGGAGCCTCTGCTTCCTTTTGTTGAGGCTTTGGATGATGCTAACATAGTGAACCCGGTCTACATCTTTGCGGTTGGCGTGGAAGCGTGGTGACTTTCCCCATTTATACATCTACTATCGCACTCACTCGGGCCCTCGAACAAAATTTGGTCCCTCTGGTGATGACATCATTACGAGATGGTGGCCCGGCGGCGATGCGGGGCGTTCATCTCTGAATGCGTTTCAATTTGAGAGTTATCGATTGCACAAAGTCTGAGACCAACATTGATATAGTTGCATCGGCGTGAACGCGACACTCACACTTTTTCTATGGCATGGGTGGAGATAACTCCAACCCTCGAAGATGTTGCCGTCCTTCTGCGCTTGAGCACTCGTGGAGATCGCCCATTCGATCCAGCGTCCCTCACTCCTATAGAACAAGTTGTTGTCACTGCCCTCCAAGGTGCCTTTCGAGAGGCGCGAAAGTATGGCTCTTAGTCTAATCTTAGGACTGGGGAACTACTCCAGGAGAGGCCCAACAGGGACAAAACCACTTATCTGTTTGGCTAAAGCACTTCTTCATGGACCTGCAACCAGTTGTGGGCGACATCACAAAGGAGAGTCGCAACTCCGTAGTTGGGCACGACTACCGCGGCGACTTGTACTTGGCCGCCTTCGTCAGTTACTTCATTTATTTTATTTTTTTTGTTCTCCCCAGCAACCCTGCTGAGAGTATTAACCCTCTGGTGTTCCCCTTAGGCATCCAAACTTTGCGGCGACAGCAGATCCTCTGGCCCCCCTCTTCTTAGGAACTTATACTTCCTCCTTGACCTCATCCATTAGGAGATAGGCGATCCATGGGCCGCTATGATGTGTAGAGCTTTGTACACACTCGGTTCTGGCCGCTTTCTTCTATGAGAGATTCCTGCCCACAGGCCCGTCCTAAGAACATGAACTTTCTTCCTGAGCGAAGTCTTTGATCACGAATGATCGTCTGTTCTAGATGCAAAGTCGACTGCCCACGAGACAAGTCGCCCTCCCTCCCTTGCATCTCTCGGTGGTCTAGTCTTGGCACCAGCAGACCCTTCTTGATTATGTAGCCGCATGGAGGAGTGTGTGTTCCGCCCTTTCACTCGGCTTCTTCCGGGCATTTACGTGGTTCCATTCTCTTTTCCTAGGCTCGCCATGTTGATTTCACCCTCGGCGGTGTCGGGCCAACTCCTTCTTATTCTTTGCCTGTCGCCCGGTTCTACCGTGTGGAACAAGGAGGGCATGTCGGCGTCATCTATCGGCCGGACAAGGTCACTGGCGATTCGGCATGGATCGGGCGTCCACATGCCCTTCGCTTTAGATTGATTACCACGAGCTTTTCGGTTTGCGTGTTTATACCGCTCTACTTGTGGAGGTTTAGGCTTCGTGGAGCTTCCCTCACTTGGAAGAAGGCGCCTTTACTCGATAAAAGCAACCTCGATTCTTTCTTCCACTTACCTTGATGCTCCCTTAGTCCTGCGATGGAACCCATCCTGACTGACTTATCTCTTTATGCGCCCTCGGCGAGAAGCAGAACCGATATATTCTATCGCTTCAAGCTTCTATCACGCCTACCGTGGAAGCCTCACCTCTCTAGGAAAATTGCTCCCCTCGAGTCGATGCGATGCGGATGAACCGCTCCACACAAAAGGCAGCCCAGAGGCGGCATCGATTCTTAGAGCACGTGCCTCACCAAGTAGGAAGAGACCGAAAGGTACCCATACATAGAAAATATTTTACATTGTTTACTCGGACTTCTTACATTTACTTTGGTAATCACATAACCTTTTTAATTTTTAGGGGCCCATACCACCGACCGGATGTTCTTCTGCGCCATCGGAATTTCCTCAGTTGAGGGCGACAACGGCGATCTTCCCACTTCTACAAGGGTCACAAGTTTGGGACCAGCGGGCAGTACTTCGGATGTTGAAGAAGAACCAAGTGCTGGGGTCGCACCAACTACTAAGGTTGAGCCAGTTGTGGAAGTTGCAGAAAATGAAGTTACCCCTGCTGTGGAAGTTGTTGCGGTGACCTAGTTCTTTGAGGTGCATAGCATCAAACCCGTGATTCTGTGCACTCCGACCGTTCCTCTGTCAGCGGAAATGATTTTTTCCCTCAGACCCCAAGGGAAGATAGCAGCATGAGAGAGCCGCTAGAAGTTGCACCACTTCCCTTTGGAGCTGCATCTGGTGGTTCCTCCCAGTACACTGAGTCTCCGTTGGTTCAGCAAACCCCACTTCCGAACACCCAAGTGGCTGAGGAAAGTGCAAGTATAGCTGCTGCTTCCACTGTTCCTGTTGTGACCACTCTAAATTTGGACCGACTTGCAGAGTTACCTGTCACTTTAGCCACCCACCTTTATTCTTCTTGTCGTTGAGACCTCGACACGGTTAGCCCGGCAACCTTTGAACAGCTGGCAGACTTGTACCCCACTCACTTTCCGGAAGTGCGGTGGCCGTGGGGTATCCCAGATTTTATCTTGGGATGGATACCCTTTGTTGTTCAGATCTGAGCATGGAGACTACGGATGGATGACCTCTTTTGAACAACATGGCCGGTCTGGCGACTTTAGTCTTTCTCGCGAGGCTAGTTCACCGCTTCGCGCGACATCTACCCATTCCAATGCTGCTGGGCAATCATCTTCAGTGGAAGTGCGTCGTCCTCAGACCTTTGGTCGCTCCACCAGTCTCCTTCCAGTGATTGAAGCTGGCGGGGTATGAGGGAATCCCCTCAGCCCTCAGAGAAAGTTTCTTTTCTAAGTTCTTGGGTCTCCTCTGCTTGCTCCCTCTCGCCCGCATCTAGGCGCGCTTTTGACACCTTTATTGCTTTTAACGTTCTGGATCTATAGTGCGAGCAACCTTCTTGAAGTCACTTTCGCCCGGCTTCATTCGTGACCTTGTTACTAAGAAGATTACGACAACCTGAGCAAGTTAGTGGAAAGTCTTAGAGGCAAACTGGCGGCTTCGGAGGAGCGGTTTGGACCTAACGTGGATGAGGATAGGCCCGCGAGCGGTCGATGGTTTCCTCGAGCATCACGGAACAACGTGGCGATGATAGGGCGATTCTGAACCCATCATCTACTCTTGTCAACTTGTAGTACCATTGCGGCTTGCCTCGGCAACTTTGTAGGGCCTTCCATCTTGGTGAGAACTTGGGAATTGGTTGCGCCCGCGTGATTCGTCCTTGTCTTCCATACCAAGTCCTTTATTGAACTTCTTGTCTTTGAGCAGTTGATTGTGAGCGCGAGCTATGGATTCATGATACTTTTCCATTGCGCGAGGCCGATCTCTTCTTTCTTGGTTTGCCTTTATGTCATTCTTCTGGCATGCGGAACTAAGTGTCTTGACATAGCCAATCTTCTTGAGGTCTTGCCAACTCAGCTGGTAACCTGACGGACCCGTGCATTAGCAAAAATGGGGTTGCAAAAATGGGGTTACTGAGTTGGCTTTCTCTTTGGCGTTCTATCGCCCGAGTGCTATCGGTCATAAAGTCTGAGACCAACATTGATATGTTTGTCTCCGGCTGGAGCCGCGACACTCACACTTTTTTTTTAGCATGGGAGGAGATAACTCCAACCCTCGAAGATATTGTCATCATACGTGCGAGCACTTTCGTGGAATCACCCCGATCCGGTGTCACGACTCTGCGAGAACAAGTTTCTATCACGCCCTTCAAGGAGCCTTCGAGAGGCGGAAGTATTGCTCTTAGTGCGATCTTAGGGGTGAGGAACTACTCGGGAGAGGCCAGAGGACAAAACCACTTATCCTACGGCTAAAGCATTTCTTCAGGACACACAACCGGTTGTGGGCGACATCACGGAGGAGAGTCATGACCCGTAGTTGGGCAGACTCTGTGGCGACTTGTACTTGGCTGCTTAAGTCAGTTACTTCATTTTTTTTGGTCTCTGACAACCCTATTGAGAGTATTAACCCTCGATGTTCCTTTGGGTCCAAACTTTGCGGCTGACGAGCCCTCTAGCCCCCTCTTCTTGGGGAACTTATACTTAGCCTTTGACCTCGTCCATTAGGAGAAAAGGCGATCCATGGGCCGCTATGATGTGTAGAGCTCTTTGTACACACTCGGTTCTGACGCTTTCTTCTATGAGAGATTCCACCACAGGCCTGTCCTAAGAACATGAGCCTTTCTTCCGGAGAAGTCCTTGATGCGGAGTGTCGTCCTATTCTAGATGCAAAGGTCGACTGTCACGAGGCAAGTCGCGCCCTCCCCCTCGCAACTCTCGGTGGTTTGGTCTTGGCACCGCCAGACCCTTCTGCGATTATGTAGGCCGCATGGAGAAGTGTGTGTTTAGCCCTTTCACTCGGCTTCTTCCAAGCAATTACGTAGTTCCATTCTATTTTTGAGGCTCGCCATGTTGATTTCTCCTCGGCGGTGTCGAGGCCAACTCCTTTCTTATTCTTTGCCATAATCGCCCGGTTCTACGAGTGGAGCGAGAGGGCATATCGGCGTCATCTATCGGCAGACGGGGTCACTGGCGATTCGGCATGGATCGGTCGTCCACATGCCCCTCGCTTGATTACCACGAGCTTTCGGCGGTTGCGTGATTATACGCTCTACTTGTGGAGGCTTAGGCTTCGTGGAGCTTTCCTCACTTGGAAGAGGCGTTTTACTCGACTAAAAGGCGTTACGGCACATAACCTCAACTCTTTCTTCCACTTTTGGAACAGTGCTCCCGTAGTCCTTGCGATGGAACCCATCATGACGACTTATCTCTTAAATGCGCCCTCTGGCGAGAAGCAGAACCGATATGATACGTAAACTTCAAGCTTCTATCCTACCTCTGGAGAAGCCTCACCCGTCTAGGGCAAATTGCTCCCTCTCAAGTCGGCACGACAATTACGAATGACCCGCTCCAGACTAAGGGCAGCCCAAGAGGCAGCGGCATCAGTTGCTGAGGCACGTGCCTCACCAAGTAGGAAGAGACTCTGAAAGGTACCCATAGTTAGAAAATATTTTGCATTGCTTCCTGGGACTTCTTACATTTACTTTGGTAATCACATAACCTTTTTTCTTTTGGGGCCCAAGCCGTACCCCGACGGATGTTCTTCTCGCCGCCGAATTTCCTCGATTGAGCAGCGACAACGGCGGCGACCTTCCCATTACTACAAAGGGTCACAAGGTTCGGAGACCCGAGCGATACTTCGGATGTTGAAGAAGAACCAAGTCTTTGGGGCGCGCCTTCTTGGTGAGCGGTTGTGGAAGCTTCTGAAAATAGCGTTCCCCTTGTGAAAGTTATTGCGACGGCCTGAATTCTTTGAGGTGCCTGACCTCAGCGCCGTGATTACGTACCGCTGCGACCATTCCTCTGTCGGCAGAGATAATTTTTTCCCTGAGACCCCAAGGGAAGATAGCGGCATGAGAGCGGCTGGATCAGTTGTTCCTCGATCCTTGAGTCTCCATTGGTTAATGAGACCCCTTGAGCGCCCAAGTGGCTGAAGAGAGTGCAAGTGTAGCGGCTACTTCCACTGTTCCTGCTGTAACCCCTCTAAATTTGGACCGACTTGCAGAGGTAACTATCACTTTAGCCACCCTGCTTTATTCTTCTTGTTCTTTGGGACCTCTGACCTAGTTGCTTCGACAACCTCTGAACAGCTGGCAAACTTGTACCCCATTCACTTTTCGAAAGTGCCAATTGACCTTGGGGTATCCCAAGATTTTTATAGTGGGATGGATACCACTGTTGTTCCAGTTTTGAACGTTGGAGACTACCAGATGGATAACCTCTTTTCGGCGCGACATGACGGTGCAGGCAGCTTCAGTCTTTCTCGCGAGGCTAGTTCACCCGGCCGCCAACGCTGCATCTACCCATTCCAATGCTACTAGGAAATCATCTTCAGGGGAAGTGCGTCGTCCTCAGACCTCAGGAAACAGGTTAGGTACTGGGTTTGGGGCCTTTCTGGCGGAGGTGCTTGCATTGGAGGGTCAGCCATAGCCATAATAGCCTCGGTGAGAGTTTACAAAGCTGCGGGATCTCCCTGCGTGTCTGGGTGGTGAGCGCCTCAATCCAACTCTTGTAGTCACGGTCCTCCGCATGTGCTGCTCTGCCATTTGAAGAGCCTTGTTGAACTTCATCCTCTGCCATTTTTTTCCAGTGAGGTATGTAAACCACTGCGGGTATGAACCATCAACAAAGCAACCTCCCCAGCGAAGTCGCCAGAAATGTAAGGGGGTTCGAGGTTAGCGAAGGTGATTAGAGAGGCAAAACTATACTAATGGTCCAAGAATGGTGGAAGTGGCTTGAGAATGAGCAGCAGCAACTGTCTGAAAGTTAGAGTGTGCAGCTAGGTGAGGGTGAAGCAAGTAGCTCAAGAAGAAATGGATGGCAGTGCCAAAATGTGTAGCATATTCCCCAAATCCCCAAAATTCCTCTTGTTGAAACATGGAAAATGGGTCCTATTTATAAAAGATTTTCCTTGGCACCAAGAGGACACCAAGTGGCCAAATAGAGACAGGACATGTGTCTTAGAGGATCACATGGAATATTCTGCCTTGAGCCACCAGGCTGAAGATGCCACGTGTCCTTCTGCATGTACTGTGTACTATCTGTTTGCCTCATGACTACCTTTTGAGTCTCGGCAAGTGTAGTTCGGCGGGGAGTGTTGGCGCTACAACTCCCTCTTGAGCCTCAACAAGTGCGGTTACAGCAGGGAGGCGTTTGTCATTGCACTTGCCTTCTCGACGAACCTCGACAAGTCTTGGTTACAGCAGTAAACTTTACTCTTGCACTTGCCTTCTCGGTTCTACTTGGCCACTACATGCATTCTCGGGACTCCGTGTCTGCATCGACAATGTTTGTGCTCACCGCAGCGAAGCCTTCACCCTTAGCCACCTAACCATAAACTCCCGGCTTCGGCGAAGGCCGCGGCCAAGCACGCTGCTCGGCCGTCTTTGTGCCTTAGTACCAAGCGAAGGGCTTCCTTAATCTGCCGATGCGACAAAGGCGGGTTTATGACCTGGGTAATGGAAAGAAGTCCCTTATGCTAGGGCTACCTGCTCCCATCTTCGCGGGATCATCGCGATGGCCCAGTACCACGGGCACGCTATCAGCTCCAACCAATAAGTCTTGGGGCTTGCTATCAGCCCTGGGCTAGTAATGCCTCGAGACCTGCTATCAGCGCCAGGCATTACCCTCTCCTTCTGAGAGAAGCTTTTCCCGAAAATTTGCTATCACCTTGGCAGGATGTTCACTCCATAAGTTGGTTCTTCTTGTGGCGATAATTCTTCGCGGTAGTCATTACCCTCAACTTATGTCTATATTTTTTTATATTGTCCATGATACACCTGTTATAAATAACATTATTTTTTTGATGTTTCTCGAAATCAATCGTAAAAACTTGCATGAAATATTTTTGTAAAAATTTTCGATATTGTAATTAATAAGTGCCTCTAATTTAATTTTTTTGGCTTCGTCACTGGCTGTCAAAGCCTTTTTAAGAAAGCTGTAGAACTCTCTCGTCTCCACATCGCCGGCGTCGCTTTTTCTCCCGTTGGCACTCCTTGGATTTGGCGGCAGCTCTTATAAATTGAATTGGCATCTGTGGATGTTTGAAGTTAAACTTATGGGATCTAAAGAATATCACGAGTAATTTGGAGAAATAGCAGGTCCTACTTATTGATGTCTCTTGAAGAGATGAAGAGTAAGAGACAACTCATGAAAAGGAGATAATGAGGAAGTTGAATTCACTTTTGAAGAGCACATGTCAGATGATTTGGATGTTGTTGTTTAGTTGCCTGAAGCAACGAAAAATAATGAAGAATGTGAAGCGATGGTGAGAGAATTCCTAGTTCATGATCATGACTTGTTTACATTTAGATGCACTTAAATGTATTTTTTAGATGCACTTAATTTAAATATATTTTGTTTGGATTTACATTTTTTGTGTAGATGAAATCATAAGTGCTTGATAAAATAAGCGATTGATTATCGAAGCAGCGGCATGTTGTAGGCCTTATGGGCCAAAATAATGCTCTCTAATCCAAATTTTGAAATGAAAGGGATCTTCCTCTTAATTCAATTCCCTACTCCTATGAAACCTCTTAAATTAGAGAGAAAAAAAGAATCACTAATGTAGTTATTTTATATGAAATTCTCTCAGATCCACTCTTAAATTAGAGAGTGGAAAAAAAAAACCACTAATGTAGTTATTTTATATGAGAAATTCTCTCCGGTCCATAATTTAAATTGAAGGCTATTTAGTCCTATGAAGTGCATCATAGATCTCGTTTTGATAATTCGAACTATTAAAGATGTTGGGACACTTCATTTTTTATTTAAATGAACACAAAAAAATTATATCGATTTAATAATCATAACCTATTTAATTTATTGCATTTGTCTGTGAAAAAAAAGGACAATTGTAATCTATTCAATTTAAATTAATTTTACAAACTGTATCTCGACTCTCCAAAAGCGAGCTATGCTCCTTCCTCATGCTCCAAAATAAAAGAAAAAAATAGGCCAATTTCTGAGTAAAAGCGTAGAATAAAAGAACAATGCTTACATTAGCACATATGTAAGCATAATGATGAGGAAGAACTAGGAGAGAGGCAAATATCAAGCACCAAAAATACTTCAACATTCCAAATAAACAATAGCGCAAGTTAATAACACTGCAATAAATTTGTGGTCATTTTTTCCATGCTTTGTTTGGTTCTATTTTGAATGAGAACCATCATGGCTCGAGCTTTGTGACTTCTTAAGCTAGACAAGGTTACTTCTTCTTCTTTTTTATAACAAAACAACTAACTCATTGCAACAAACAAACATATAAATTCTTCTCAAAGTAAGTATTTTCTCCCCCCAACCTAAACGACGCATTGTCCTCAATGCAAAAAACAAAATCACAAAGGTTAGGAGATTACCTTAAATAATGAACCATGTCTATATATATATACAATTTTTTTTTTTTTGGGGGTCAACAACAATTTTGTTAAAAAAAAAAAAGATGAACCATGAACCTGCAAGGGATTATTGCCAAAAACACAAGAGAAAAAAATTACAAGCGAAAAACTAACAACTCCTAAGAGTAACATTGCTTTTATTATTATGTTTATGGGTCTCTCGATAAATAGGGTCTTTTAATTCAATGGACTCCTCTCCTCTTCAGGTGGGAAATTCTCCAAAACTGGTTTAAGACGTTGGCCAGTCACTTTAAAAACATTACCATTCTGGGATTTTCAATCTCCACGGCCCCATGAGAAAAAGCAGTTTTAACTATGAAAGGGCGGTCCATCTAGATCTCAATTTAGGAAACAAATGTAGTCTAGTTTTATACAAGAGAACCTTTTGTGAAGGCACAACAATTCATTTGAGTACAAACAATATTAACATTAAAAACATATCATATACAATGGCACGAGGAGGACAAGTCAATCAAGCTGGGGCCCTTTTTCTTTCAAAAGCAGCACCCTTTTCTACTCCCTTATCTACAAAAATATGAAATCTTGCCTTTAGGCAATAGCAATAATATCTTTTATTAGATGAAAAGCTACAAACACAAGACCGTTGTGAGTAAAAGGTATATATATTATGTAGAGGGTTAGAAAATTAAGATAAAAATTACCATCTTGTTGCCTTTGAATTGAGCAGCCCAAGCACCCTTGACAACATTGCGGTCAGATCTAGTGTTCTTGCTATTATCTAAGTCACCCAATATATATTACATAAGAGGAACAAATAAGGAACAAAAGATGGGTAGTAATTAAAAGGAAAAACAAACAAATATTTGAAGAGCAAAATCAAAATATAAAAATTTGGAGGTACAATGAAATCTTGTCTAACCTTTGAGAGAGGTTTTGTGGATGTTATGAGATGATTTCAAAGCAAACCCGAGTCTTATGGGCTGGTTGAGCAATTTATATTGTTGATGGCTCAAATGTAGTTTTCTAAAAATTCAAATTAAATACATTAAATCACAATTAAATATAAATTGAGAGAATGAATATAATATCCAAAATTCCTAGAATAACTCGTAATTTTAAGCATTCATCACACCTCCCAACCAGCTTTAATTTTAGAACCTAGCAATTAAGGCAACTAAAATAAAATCAAAAAGAAAAATAAAAGCAACTACTCTAAACTACTTCCGCAAGAAATCACGATTGAATTTAGCATATGCAACAAGCCCTTAATCCAATAGATTATCCCTCATGGACAAGTTAAAGTCCCGTGTTTCCAAAAATGTTACCCACAAACATCCAAATTTTTTTTTACTAAAACGACTTCTTTCATTCTCATGCCAAGGTTAAAGAACCAGTCATGAATTTCACAACCTTAACAAGATAATCAATCAAAGTTCAAAAGACTAGCAGCAAGTAAAGATATCGCATGACATTCAAAATTTGGAGTGTGTGAAAAAAGTTCAACCAACACAAACACAACCTTAGCCTTAAAGTGAAATATAACCCAAATCTCTTTTGAAAACATGCTTTGACTCAAATCTCACCAGTTATTGCACTCAACAAATAAATCACTCAGAATATGGTGCAAAAATTGCTCTCAATATATGCGGGTAGAACAATGTAAATCAAAGGCAAAATATCCCGCATACTATTTTTTTGAAAAACGCTAATATGAAAGAGTAAATAAGTAGTCTCATGAATGGAATATCAAATACTGAGATATGAAATTACTAGAAATGCTACCCTAGCGTCAAAAATTTTCTTTCTTTGGAAGGATTTCTTTCGTTCTCATGCTAATGTTAAAGAACAAGTCATGAATTTCACAACCTTAACAAGATAATCAATCAAAGTTCAAGACACTAGCGACAAGTAAAGATCTCATGACATTAGAATTTGGCGTGTGTGAAAAAGTTTAGCCAACACATACACAACCTTAGCCTTAAAGTGAAATATAACCCAAATCTCTTTACGAAACATGCTTGACTCAAATCTCACGGTTATTGCACTCAACAAATAAATCACTCAGAATATGGTATAAAAATTACTCTCAATATATGCGAGTAGAATAATGTAAATCAAAGGCAAAATATCCCGCATACTAATTTTTTGGAAAAACGCTATAATGAAAGAATAAATAAATAGTCTCATGAATGGAATATCAAATACTGAGAATTAAAATTACCACACCATCACCCCAATCCATCATGTCCACTTGTAAACTATACCACACTCAAGATCAAACAGGACTTTTGTTTGGTTGTAATGCTTGGGTTGAAGAATTAAGAAAAAATAATAAAAAGCCAAAATTTGAATAAAAAAAGGGCGTCACGAGAGACAATTGGCATAAAAATAAAAACAATTAGAGCATTATCCCACATGCCTTGCTCTTTCTATTACTTTTCGTTTTGTCTTTATCAACTTCCTCCTTCTGCTTTTTTTTTTTTTTTCTTTTTCTTTTTTCCTTCATTGAACACAATTTATTTCTTCTTCTTTTTTTCAGCTTTTCTCCTTTTTTTCTTTTTTTTTCCAAACAAATTTGCCATTGTCAAACTCAAATAATCCCAACATATCTACAAAAGTAAAAAGAAAGTATGGGTTGTGGGGTTAAAAAAAGAAAGGCTAACATAAAGGCTCAAATTGGTTTCTAATGGTTAAGTGAAGTAATAATAAAAGAAAAGAAAAATAAATAAAAGGCTCAAAAAACAAAAGATGGCCTAAAATCATCTCTCGAAATTAGTATGGTCCTTCAACTTTCATGATCTCAAAGGGAATAAAAGTGTCATAACAAATTGATTTAATCTAAGCATTCAGCAAAATGAAGAAATAATGAGACTAAACAACAAATTAATGTCCTTCCAAAGAAAATTAAGAGTAGATGTATAGTAACCCTCCAATAAATGATTGGCACAAAACTCCACCGAGTTAAAGTCTCACTATCATTCTTCAAGATTTTCAAGTCATATCCACTTATCAACTAAAAATCATATTCATGTGGCTAAAGTGCGATTGCAATTATTTCCAAATCTGAACACATGAAATACTTTAACAAAGTAGCTAGCATATTAAACTTCAACACAATTTCTCAAGTTAAAGCGATAAAATACTACAAGTATGCCGAATCACTCAATGCATAGAACAATACATTACCATGCACACCTTTTTTTCTTTTTTTAAACAAAACAACTACCTCATTGTAGCAAGCAAACATATAAATTCTTCCAAAAATAAGTATTTTCTCCCCCCCAACCTAAACGATGCATCATCCTCGAGGGAGTAAAAAGTGTGATAACAAATTGATTTGTTCTCAGCATTCAACCAAAAATGAAAAAATAATGAGACTAAACAACAAATTAATGCGCTTCAAAGAAAAATTAAGAGTAGATGTATGATAACCCTCGATAAATGATTGGCACAAAACTCCACGAGGTTAAAAGTCTCCACTATCATTCCTCAAGATTTTCAAGTCATACCCTTATCAACTAAAAATCATATTCATGTGCGTGAAGTCTTGATTGCAATGATTTCCAAATATGAA